>JAKLMI010000004.1:0-529232 GCA_022813495.1 Pasadenomyces melaninifex | reverse complement strand
CAGTAGTACCTTTCTTTTGATTTGGTGTCTGTTCTGACGACTTCAATACGGGGCTCAATTGAAACATAATTCCCACTGGTCTCAATGTACCTGCTGTTGGGTGATCTAGTGTCTCTGTGTTATGTTCAGCCATATCCACATGATCTCACGAACTGGCACACTTACACGACCACCGGTTGACAACTTCTATCTGTGGGTGAAGAGTCCGCAGACGAGTAATTGCGGCCATCAGAACTGCTTCTTGAGGCACGGTGAAAATAAGGTCTGACGTTCACTGCTGTAATGTAGTTCATTGTTGAGTAGCTGTTGGCCACATCGTTCTGATGTAGATCCTGTGGAGATATAGTGCCAGCATAGGTGGATCGTGGTTGACTTGAGCTATATGCACTGGTGAACATGTAACGATCAGGCTGATACGAAGAGTCAAATTGAACTTCATTATAGCAGTTGTTGAAGTATGCCATGCTGGTGCTGCAAGCCTCGGCCTCTATAACGATAAGCTGCAGTAATAGACTGATGTGGAGTGGCAGCAACAACAACTAACCTGGCCTGGATATCCTGATCTGAGCTCAAGCTGCAGATGCAAGCTGAAGTAAGAGGCACATTTCGGACTTCTTATGCATCAGCAGGGGAACAGGTAAAAGCAAAGCAGATCTTGTAAGGTGTACCGTACCGCCAAACAAGCTACCAAAATCCCATAGCATGAATTGCCTTGCAAGCAAGCTAGACGCAAAAGGCTCATCCCGTGGTGTCCGCTTAGAGTGAAGCTACCAATGATGTGCATGAACGTGCAGATGCTGTCCGCAACAGTATACACGTAACTCTGCTCACAATGAATATATACAGAGTCATGCCGACTCGTAAAATCAAATGTCACACAAACCTTAAGGCATGGCGGTGAGGGATATAGCCGTTGTCTTCGTCACATATACGAGACTGTACCCAGCAATAAATAACGCTGTATAAACAACCACGGGTTCATCAGCCGAGGAGACTATCGCAATAGTCTTTGATGTTAAGACTGAGAGGCCTAAGGTCTAGGTTCGCATACTAATAGATATTGGTCAGTTAGAGAGATGCGTTTCAATAGATGGGGCAGGAAACGTTGGTGTGATGTGAAGCTGGGTTTCGTGCCGCCAGCAAAAACATAACGCAGGAAACCCCGATCCTTTTCGTTCCGTCAGGGTTGTTGAAAGTACCTTGGATGCAACCTGAGAAGCGCCAAACAGACGCGCTGCTCGATTGGGGAGCGTGGAAGGTGCGCCTCGTGATGGTTTGGCTAATCAGGATCGCGGCGGAAATATGCTGAACCATGTGTCTCGACGGTTTGAGGCAGCGCAAAGCGAGAGGGAAGAGCTGGCAACGTATGAGGACATGTGCAGGGCCGATGAATAGGCAGCAGTCAAAGAACAGAAGTATAAGGGGAGAAGGTGCAAACAGTGTGGAAGGTCGATGGTCTTAGCGTGATTGCCTTACCAATTCACTGCCTCACCCTAAAAGTGTGGGCCAATCAGGTGACACAAGGACTCCGACAAGGCGGTACAGGCACCTGGCGGAAGCACGCGGATTTGTCGCCGATGCTGTACAAAAGCAGGTGATTTGAAGTTCATGTTGTGGCATTGTGTGCCAGAGGTCTGTTTCGGAAGCCGTTCCTTGAGCTCATCCTGTGGCAAAGAGGTGCGCAAGGCAGTCGGCTCATCAGAGCAGGACCTCTAATGCGGTCAGAGGTACGACTGGGCTACAGATCGTCCTCCAAGAACTTGTAAACGAACTTGAAATCAGCCTTTCTTCGATTCATCCTGCAGACATGAGTATTTGTTTGTAGGGAGACCAGGGACTACCGTATATTCACGACTTACCATGTGCTCTCATAATCAAAGAAGCGGTACGTGCCCTGCTCGTACTCCTCTGTGATTTGTTTCGGCTCTTCATGGCGTTGAAACCAGGTCTGGTACTGCTTGTGAAACCTCCAGCTCTGGTTTTTAAGCGCCTTGGCTGCAAGGTACTGCTGGTATGTGTCTTGTTTGTAGTAAAATATGTAAAAGAGGGTATCTGGCTCCATACGTTGGTTCTCGTACAAGGCTGGATCATCGAATATCGGTAATATGTCTTGAGGATAGTGCGCTGGTGTAGCATATTTGTATGAGGGCCGATAGCGTTGGGGTCGATCAAGATCAGCAGCGTCCGGACAAGAATCGTGAGATGCTTGTAATATTCGTGCTAGTTGTGCTGGCTGTTGTGCTGCTCTTGTCTTAGTATTTTCAAACGAGTCGAGTAGGTCCTGAAGTCCTGGTGGTAAATGATAAATTGATTCCACCTCTTCATGTGAGTCTCCATCTGGTGGGGGTATATCGTCTGCTATTACTGGCTCCGGTATTGCTTCGGTTTTATCCATGGCCGGCGTTGGAGGAACACTGCTTGGTAAGCTAGCAGCTGGGACACTGGATGAGCTGAGCGACGGCGATTTCGGTCTTTGTTGCTGTTCAGGAAGAGGTGCTTCCTCAACCGTAGCAGGCGGCGGAGATCGCGAACGTTCTACAGGCTGTGCATTTGCTGATCCAGGCGACTGTGCTAGCGATGATTTTGTTGGCGCAGGAGAAGGTTGATTAGCTGATAAGCCTGGGGGTGGTGGTAATGGTGCAATACCCACGCCGTTCTTGTCGCTCGCTGCTGCTGCAGCGGCTGCAGAGGCGTATTTCAGTGGACCTGATTGTGCTGGTATTGGTGCTGGCTTCATAGTGGTGTCTTTTGGCATTGGAGGTGGTGGCGGCATTGGGTTCAGTGTCGCTAACGCAGGCAAAGGCGACTTCAGTTGCGTCGATGGCCTTCTCGTGGCAGTTGGAGGCTCTGATTTGACCTTTTTGATGGGCGCTGATGGTTCTGGTTCGGGGAGATCGTCCGCTATCGATTGAGCATCTTGAGAAGACATTCTCTCGTTTTCGTTGTTGGCTAAGCCGTATTGTGCCTCTTCGCTGTCCAGGTTGAGGTCGTCGTAAATACCCTCATACGCATCACCGTCGAATTCAGGTTCTCGGCCATCTCTCACCACTTCCTCAATCTCTCCTTTAATATCTTGTACTGCTTGATTCTCAACGTTGCCGTTTTGGAGCGCTCTGAGTAGAAGTTGTAACTTCGATTCGTGCCATTTGTATCGATCCGATATCGCTTCGATTTCTGCTAACCGTTCTGCCCTGGCATTGTCTTTCTGCTTCTTCTTCATTCCAGCTTGTAAGGAACTAGCCTCAGCCTCAAGTTCTTCCGTCAGGAGTTGGTTGATCTCTTCGAGTTTATCATTTAAGAAGTCGCATAGTTCTTCACGTTCCCGCTCCCTCGGATCCTGTTTCGTGCTCTGCGACAATCCTTCTTTAGAAAATGCTTTAGTCTTCATCTCCTTCTCGACTTGCTTGAACGCTTCCATGCACTATGGGTTGATTAGTCGAGCAGATCACAGCCCTACGCATTCACGTACTTTCTCTATTCGTTTTCTCTGATCGAGAAGGCCGGACTTGTCCTTTATTTCGTTTCCAGCAGCCCATGATTTGATCTGGTCACGATGTTTCTGCAACTTCTTGATCTCTCGTTTGAGGTGTTCTTCGAGTTTGTCTTTCTGCGACGCATTTTGAGACGAATATATCTTCTCATATATCCCTTCGAATTCCTCTATTCCTTCGTCGACCTTCTTGAACGTCTTGTCGCTGCGCTAGTTAGCCTAGTTCTAAGCTTGACTTTCATGTGCTTGCATTTCCTGTTGGAGCTTTCTGGCGCTCATCTTGGTGGTCGCATTCGAACGATAGTTGAATTGGTATGAGCGAGAGAAGTAATATTTGCAGATATTGTGACCACTTCACGCTGTGTTGTGTCTGGTCGCTTTCAAGACGGCAGTCGCATTGGAGGCACGGGTCTAGTCAAGGACGCTAGGTGGTAGCAAAATGCCGCTTTGGCACGAACTACGGGAGTTTATCGCGGCAACTTGATACCCGTACTTGGCCTGCAGTGCCGCGAACTCGATCCCTGCAGAAACTCTACATGACGCGTAGAACCAATCAAACATCCTGTCTATTCTTGTAAGGTGAACTTCCTTCTCTCCAAGGGTCACGTCGACACTTCCCAATGCAAGACTCTTGAACATGAAGGGTATGGTCGACTCGAAACATACTGCATGCAAGATGCTGATAATATTCAGCAATACTACAGCGGTGTCTTTCAGGTTCAGTAACAGTCGATTCACTTGTGGTTTCATCTATAGGGAAAGGCATGGTCATCCTGGCAGCCATCGGCCCAAATGATACAGTGAAGACGGTAGAAACCATGGCTGGTAGGATACTGAAAATGAGGCTGTGGCCGGACGAAGCGGGTGCTCAATGGAAGCAGAATGTCCACGACATCAATGGTGAAGTTCTATGTGTCTCGCAATTCACGTTGTATGCTTCAACCAGGAAAGGAGCCAAACCAGACTTTCACGGGGCTGCCAAGCCGGAGAAAGCAAGAGAGCTATACAGCCATTTCGTGAACACGCTCAGTACGTCCTATGGTACGGAGAAGGTCAAAGACGGCGTCTTTCAGGCTATGATGGAAGTTGCACTCGTCAATGACGGTCCTGTTACTCTGCAGATGGACTCCGAAGATCCGAGAAAAGGCACAGCACCAAGTGCACCTCATGCGTCAGAGCTTGCATAGCAATTGCTTCTAAGCAAGTTACGCTAGCCAGTACAGAGCCTCATGATCAGCCTAGGAGTGTTTCAGCAAGGCCAAGGCCCGCTTTCATTTTGTGGACTTCCTTGAGGCTGATCTCCCTGACCATCTCCTTGCTCGACTCGCCTGTTGCTATCCGTAGCGCACCCTTTTGCATATCTATCATGCTAACTTGCCGACCCTGTTCCAGCATTGCGCCCTGAGCTTGTCTGAAGACCTTCCACTGAGTATCCAGTAACTGGTTGGATAGCGTTAGGTACTGTAGGTTAGCGGTATCGTGCTTGAAATCTGATCCCTGCTCCTTCTGCTTGTTGTACAACTGTAACAACAGCTTGCTTACTGTTGTTGTGACTGTTGAGGATGCCTTGACTTTGTGACGGTATTCTCTGAGCGCCTGGGCTTTATTTTGATCTAGCTGTAGAACGAGTTGCAGCTTTTTCACTATGTCGGGGTCGTCCTTGACATCCGTTGTTCCAAACACCGTGAACATCCGCTGTATACCAAGGTCGATTTGACCAAGAACACTCATGATCTCTTCCGACACCTCATCGTTCGATGCTGCAATCTTTTCGCACAAAGATAACAGCCGCTGGGTGTTCTCTCCCGTGTCAAGCGTCTGCAGGACCAGATGCGAAATCTTCTGGGCTGAAACAACATTAACAGGAAGTCAGCGCGGAGGACCCTTTCGGTAGATACTCACTTTTAGCCAACAATTCTAGCAGTTTTTCGCCGTTGAGTTTGTCTTCATCGATAAAAGCCAGGTCAAGTACGTTGTCGCCGACCTTGGTCAATTCTGCGCGCATTGCGTTAGTGCCAGTGAGCTGGACTTTCTAGGTGCTGCTTCTGTCCATGTAAGCTTGGAATTGCGAAGTGTCCGAAGCCGCAAACGAGTTTAACGAATACCAGAAGCTTCAAGTGAAAGTCACGATTAAGCTGGCCGAGAGTGAAGATTTCTGAAACGTTTCGTAGAGTGCTGACAAAGCGTCATTCACGGCTGTCATTGTGAAAAGTGTTAGCAAACTTTAGAAAGCATTACCTATACTTTGGCTTCTACGGAAAGGTGATTGTGAATGTGCTGAAAGCACAAGCCTAGGTCTCAAAGTCCCCCAGCCGGTTTTACGCGACCTCGGTGCGAGCACATGAGCATTTTAAAGAAAATGGTCTGAGCTCAATCATACAATCACAATGCCTTGTTTAGCTTGTTCGTTCTGCTTCTAGTTCTCTCTCAGCCTGTTGGTAGTACTTTGCAGTATCGACACCGTGCTATACACAAGATCAGCCACCATCATAGCTTGTTAGTACTGCAATCTTACATGTCTGTGATTTGCGAAATTGAACATAGGTACAACATGTAGCATGAGTGCGCTGTACCTGGAATTTCTTGCGGAGACACCTTCCATGTACGGTGTCAACGTCGTTTCGCCATATAGTGGCTCTCCTTTCTTGACCTTGTCTACCATTTCTCTCATATCCAACTGCTGTTCTCGTTCATTCTCGGTGAAGCCGTAGAACCGCAGACACGATTTCTGATAGACTAGAAACAGACCTGCTGTCAGGCCAATTCCAACAGACAGTCTGAAAGGTACCCCGAATGCTCCTTTGCCAGAGAACGAAGGCGCAAATCGCTCCGTTGTAAGCATGAATGCCGGTCCTACAGTTGCCCATGCAGCACCTTCAGCCCAGTCCCTTGGTCTTGCATATCTGAAGGCTCTTCGAATATGTCTAGCGCATTCAGCGTATTAGCACCTCGCACGTCCGCATCACTGACGATGAGAGCATCTGGACCTACGGGTCTGAATCTATAAGCTGTACTGGTTAGTCTGAGACTGGATACATCTGCTTGTAGAACATACTGGATAGTCTGTATTGAGTCTCTTGGTTGGGATTGCAGCACGCGGTACCTCCGTATGAGGCTCATTCAAAGTGCTCATTGTGCTTCACAAAGCTACATACCTTGGTCACCGCACGTCTTAATGCTCAACGAGGTCTAACAGCATGCGATTGGAGATAGTCACGTGATGATAGTCGATTCGTGCTCCGCTACTTCGGTATGGAGCAAAGTTGACCCTCTCCAGCCGAAACGCGTTCGTCTAACAGGGACGCCAAAGAACGCGTCTTCGCGTATTGCCCAGCACTTCACGAGTGTGATTCCTTGCTATATTCATTGCAGACTTATGCCAGCTCCTCGCAGATCGAAATCGTGAATTGCCACTTACCTGCGAGAATGGCAGCCGATCCCCTTACTAGCAGGACTGTCGATAGCTTAATGCTAAACGACGATGCATTTGACTTTGATGATGACCCATTTGCAGATCCTCAATCAACGACTACTAAAAGAGACGACAAAGCGGTACTAAGTCCTCGGAAACGTAAACTTGACGAAAATCAATTTGGAAACAACCTGGATGAGGAGGTCAAGATTACGAAACAACGAAAGAAAATACCCAAGCTAGATGCTGAACGACTTCTGTCCGAACCTGGAATACCACACGTTAGGAAGTTGATGAGATCAGGTCAGCTCAAGAGGAAGTTGAGGTTGAAAGGCAAAGGACACGAGCTTGATGATGTCGCAAGGCTACTGAACTTCTATCAAAACTGGCTTGACAGCCTGTACCCACGAGCCAAATTCACGGACGCCCTTCAACTAGTAGAGAAGGCGGGGCATACAAAGAAGATGCAAATGTATCGAAAGTCATGGATGGATGAGGGCAAGCCAGGTCATGCACGCAAGGAGGACCTAGAGAAAGCCGTGGCCGAGCACGAACAGCACAACGACAATGTTCCTCCTAGTACGACACCTCCAGCCGTCGATCAAACTAAGACTGTAATAGAGGAACCAGAGGACCCAAGCTCAATGTTTTTCGACGATCAGGTCGAAGTCACGGTTGCTGCTGACGGTCCTGACGATGACGAATTAGATGCCCTGCTTGTGGAAGGACAGCAAGAACATAACAATCACCAACCAAGCAGACCTAGAACAGACGATGACTCGGAACGTGGCGGTGATCTAGGTGCTCTATTGCAAGAAGAGTCTCCGAGGAGGCACAGGCGTGGTACGCTAAATGAAACCGCTAAGGACGAATCAGTTCCGGGGACAGACGACGAGAATGACGATGATGATGATCTGGACGCGTTGCTCAGCACACATTCGCGCTCGAATGATGCACTAGCTTCATCAAAATTGAGAATGACTAGACTTGCATGGGAAAAGCACAAAGACCAGCTCGATGGTGCACTGACCAAGTATGATGGCGTCGTGTCAAAAGAGTCCAACTTGCTTATACAGCAGCACTCTCCTGCACGCTCCTTGATGGCTAACGATATCATACTTGGGAGCGAGGAAGTCCCTGAGCTCGATGATATTCTTTCGTCCTCGCCAGTCCCTAATGTCAGGACAGACGAGCTTGGAGATCTGATGGACGAATGTGAAGCACACACCAACCAGAAAGATCAGAACACCCCGTTTAGTGCCGATATTCTGTCGAGTCCACTACCTAACACAGAGAGTCAGTGATGGATCTGCTTGATTCTGAGGCGAGATGTCATATAGTAACCGGATAAGCACCTCCCAAGCCCTGAACGCGAAGATAATCGTGGGTTTGTGAGAAGTCTTAGCTAAGCCAGATTTTGACAATGTTCAGGCTTCAAATCATATTGTGTTGAGCCATGGACACTAGGCGCCTGATGCCTAGACTACCTGGCGCTATCACTATCGAAGTTTAGCGAGCTCCAGGGCCTGATTCGTGGAACACTTCAGCTTTACATACAGCCTTACCTAATCATGTAGCCTGTGCTCCGACCCGCTCGTTTCTCTGTGCCTCCTAGTTTCGACGACTGTCAAACACGCAGTTACAAATTGAACCCTTTGCATAGATAGGACGATGGGCTATTCAGAAGTTCACTGCCAGCTTTGCGGCGTCTCCTTCAACATCTCACGTGTACGAAGCCTGGAGGAACCACGAACTCATGCGTGGTCCGGCAGTACTAAGTACCGTGGTCTCACATTCGTCAGTGTCAACGAGGCTTCTTGGCACAGCCGATGTCTGCCTTCCTCGGGTTGTAGCGTTGTCTATCGTGAAGACGCCAGACGCGAGATACCGCGCTGGGCACATGGTGAAGTGACTAGCAATGAGGTCGAAGAAAGGAATGCCTCGTTAGCTCAAATTGATGAAGACGATAGTGGAGATTTCATGCCACTCAAGGACGGAGATCAAGCAGCTGACGCCATTGGCGACGACGAGTATGAGTTTGAAGAGCCACCAGAGGAGTGTTCTGATATCGACATGGAGGATTTCGACGATATTGACGAGACAGCTTCAAATCATGAATACCCTCGGTTCATCGAAGGCATCACTAAGCCACAACTGATCATGCATGAGCTCTCCCCTAAGGCAAACTCGTACTGTGGCTCGTCCTCTTGTTCGGGCTTACACACACCAGCCCGTGCCGACGACTTCTTCGTACAAGCTGAATCTTTGTGCAAGCAGCTAAAGGATGAAATCAAGCTTCCGCTCTTCAACAACAGTGCCGTCGAGCCTGCCAACTCTTCAAGACTCACAGGAGAAGAACGATCTAATCTAGACAACAACTATTCTCATCTAACCCACCCAAAGAGCATTATGTCCAGTGTTTCCGAGACGAGTCAACATTACGTCGACAGGTTGTGGGAACATATCGCTGGTCCAAGATGTGTTCAGGCGGGGGCGTACACAGCAAATTCGTTGTCTATGGTCGAGATGCAGGGCTGCACAACCGCACAAGCCCTGTGTCTAAAGTCAGAAACGGAGCAAGTCCTCCAGGAAACAGACGATGAGCCCTGGGAGCGTGATGGCAAGCTTTTCCTGAGTGGGATCGGCGACAACATGCAGAGTCGTGACTGTGGGTGGCTGAATGTCCACCCTGCTCGCCGCCACAGAGACGAAGTACACGCAGAGGAGTACTTGTGGGCTTTTGACCCGGATGCTGTGAACAACTATTCAATGGCTTTCCACCCGACTTGCTTGGAAGTATACAAGCGAGCTAGTATCTTGAGGACTGGCTCGTGGGACGCTGCAAAACTCGATGCGTGGTGGCGAGACCAGGACGATCGGGGTCATGGACATAACATTCCGAGACACCAGGCAATTGACCGTGGGAATGAGCAGAGCTGGCACCACATTCACGAGGACGCATGGCTTGCAGCAAATCCACTATTCATGCCATCATTGACAGACGCTGTAGCACGGGCATCCGACTCGGATTTGAGTCATCCAATACCACGGCAAATGCATGCTTTCGGTAATCTGCCAACTGAAATAATGCGAGAGATTTTCGACTACCTTGAGATTGCGCAGGTTGCATCGACTAGTGTAGCGTTACCTTTCCTCAAGCCTATTGCTCAGCCCTACCTTAGGGCTAGGATTATGGAAGATATGCCTTATTTGTGGGAGTCTTGGTGTGATGTGCCTTATGCAAGATGGACCGGCACAACCGAGTCCGAGCTCAAAGCGGCTCAGTACGCATTCGATGACAACGAAAAGGAGATAGCTTTCGTTCTTCGAGTACTAAAGGACGAAGGTGCAGAAGAGGCATACGCTGCTTGTGAAGATTATTGGTCATCTCGCAAGGATCAAAGATTTAAAAAGCTGCGTGGAGCAGCTTGGGACGTGAAAGATGCTGTTGTTCTGGATTTGGATAAGATCGACCTCGCACTCTTTCTTGTAGAGCTCGAATCTATGTCGAAAGCAGGTAAGCTCAAAGGTCTTCAAAATAGAGAAAGGATCTGGAAGGATTGCAACTACATCCTTGATCTAATCGAGCAGCGGAAGACGTAACTTGCAGTCGAAGTGAGCTTTCTGAGCTTTCAGATGTGGGAGCCTCGTTAGGGATGCTGCCTCCCCGTCACGACGGCACTTTATTATAACTTTGAAGTTGCGGTCCGGCCTTTCTCGTCCGATCACTGCCAAGACCTGAACTTTTACTTCGAGGACTTCCGTACGTCGTTAAATTAGAGCACCACGCAATGGTATTTAGCAGTAGCGAAAACTGCTCTACTTGCTTGTTGAAGCAATTTGAAAGGTTGTCGCGTTGGTTTACAGTGAACCTCATGAATTATCGATGATCGGCGACCTCAAATGATGACGGTCGCGCATTCCTCACCCGCCGAGCTTGCGTGATACCTACAACAGTTCCTTCCGCAATGGTGTCAGCTATACACGAGAATATCGCTTCGGATTAGTAAGTCCTTTTCGTACATCCTTAACACTCTGTCGTGACACCTAAGAAAAAACCATTTGCCGCAATGTCCGTTGGCATACTCGCTTCCAGCAAATACCATCACGCCTCATATTCGCCTGTTCCCTGCCCATTTCGCGTCCATTCTTCGCCAGAGTCACAACTAGCTTCTTCACTATCATGGTGTGCTCACCATGATTTCAGTGACCTCAGAAATTGTAACATGCACGTACCATGCTCTGTCATCAACACCATAGCAAATGATCCTGGGTTTCGAATTTCGACAGCTTTATTATATGTGAGGACAGGCAGGGATTCGCGAAGACGGTTGAGCAGCCAGACTTCTTTACCCCAGATCGACTCAGCAACTCCAAAGATACTCGTGAACGGTGCATCTCGGTGGGCGTCCAAAACCGCAAATGGCTGGCAACTAGATGCCGATGAATCCGACCTGGGACTACTTCACTTGCATCGAGATAGACTGGCAGCAGCAGCAGAAGCACTTGGATGGTATGGTATAGAGTGCCTGCAACACACTACAGCATGTTTAGGGCTCCTGCGAAGCAAAGTACAGCAACACATACAGGAGCTGACTCCAGTGCCAGCAAATATAGTCGAAAGTCGAAAGATCATCATCAGAGTAGGCAAATGTGGAATTGTTGACATTACATCGGCGGTCATCGGACAAAGAACCTCAGTCGACCGGCAAAACTTACTTCTGCACGAATGGATGCCCGAGGACTTCGACGATCCTCCTAATACAGACATACCACCAAGCAAAGTCTATTTGGATACACAACCATCGCGTCCTTCGACATTAACATCGCATAAAAGCAACCACCGCTGTATTTTCACGGCGGCACGAGAGCGTCTTGACATCATGCCGAGCATAGCGCCGAATGTACAAGAGGTGATACTCTACAAGTAAGTTGAGCCATTCTTGTTGGGATTGCAAGCACTAATGTCATATAGTCCTTATGGTGAAATCACAGAAGCATCGTTGTCCACACTCTATTTCAAGCGAAATGGTCAATGGATTACACCATCAGCAATATGCGGGCCTATGCTGGGGGTTACGAGACGGCTAGCGATCGAAAAGGGGCTGTGCAAGCAAGCAATTATTGACATCAAAGAACTCGATTCGGGAGAGGAGATTTGGCTCAGTAATGCTGTTCGTGGCTTCTTCAAAGGTGTAGTCACAACTGATGCCGCCACGTTGAAGGCTACGGCGGACAGTGAAGAGCTCAATCTTGCAAGAATCGGAGCGGGAACTGGCAGTGACGCTGGGTATGGCAGAGCACTGAAGGCTGGCTCCGTGAGTGGTTCGAATTGAGTTGATGCACAGCGTACACGATGGCCTGTGTAGACTGCATGAGGAGAAGACGTTTTTCGTTTGAGCACATACTTTAATGGGCGCTTCTCAGGGTTTTGCGAGTCATTATTCCATGTCTGCAGAATGGTAAATATAAGCAGACTCCGTTCCAACACCGGCGCCATGATCAACGAACTTGTCAAATGGTATCGACACAGTCATTCGGTGAAGCTAGTAGCCGAGTAGAAGAATGAGAGTGCAAGAAAAGCGCAATCTCGACACGGCACGCCAGTCACTTCTTATTAGGCTCGTTGCGCGACTCAAGAAGCAGCTCAACCATGACATACCGTCTCGAACATATTGGTAGAAGAGTCAGTCACACCCATCTGGTCATAGCGGATTGGTCACCACGCGTTGACTCCAAGACCTCCTTGTTGATAATGTGGCACAACCACAAACGATTTGGTGAACCACGATGTTAATATGGTTGTGCAGTCTGCATGACGGCGACGAGACGGATTCCGGAGATATCCTCAGATATTGTTCCGGCGTCGTAGGTTCTTGAAGATTTGTGATCTTGAGGCTCTTGTAAGGCAAAAGATAATATGCACACAGTGAAGGATAAGTTGAACGTCAAAAGCAGCATGCCTGAGCGAGCACAGTCGGAGACCTGTAGCCCCCAGAGTTCTGAAGTGAATGAGCGGCCACTTAACACGCTTCTCACGATCTGCGGGTAGCAACGGTGCGGCGAAAATGAGCTAAGAAGCTTTGCCGCTTCTGCTTCTTCGGCGCGGTGACCTAGTGGTTGAGCTCTATAGATTTGTTGATGATCCTCATATAAATTGTCCATCTCAAGCCACTCTTGAGAGCCTGCCATAGGTGTCGAGTCGTGTTTCTGCATCAGACAGCTTCGTCAACATGCAGAAGGCACTTCTACCGTCCAGTCGCTCCGTGCTCCGAACACTGGGCAATCGCGCAGGTCCATCAACACTACGACGATCACCACAATGGCAATTCCGAACATATGCTTCTGAAGCAAAGGACTACGATGTAATATTTATTGGTGGTGGCGTCGCTGGCTATGTTGGTGCCATCAAGGCTGGTCAAGAAGGTCTCAAGACAGCTTGCATAGAGAAGAGAGGCGCGTTGGGTGGCACATGTCTCAACGTTGGCTGCATACCTTCGAAGTCGTTGCTCAACAATTCACATCTCTACCACCAGATATTACACGACACGAAAAAACGAGGTATCGACGTCGGCGATGTGAAACTGAACCTCAAGCAGATGATGAAGGCCAAGGATGAGTCTGTGTCCGGCTTGACGAAGGGTGTTGAGTTCCTGTTTAAGAAGAATGGAGTTGACTACATAAAAGGCACCGGCGCGTTCATGAACGAGCACGACATCGCTGTCAACCTTGTCGATGGCGGTGAAACTCAAGTCAGAGGCAAGAACATTGTCATCGCTACTGGCAGCGAAACCACTCCTTTCCCAGGTCTCACCATAGACGAAAAGAAGGTTGTCACATCTACCGGTGCAATTGCTCTCGAAGAAGTACCAAAACGCATGGTCGTGATCGGTGGTGGTATCATTGGTCTTGAAATGGTAAGTGAATTTCAAGAACTTGTCGTCACAACCACTAACATGAGCAGGCATCCGTGTGGTCTCGACTAGGAGCCGAAGTCACTGTCGTTGAATTCCTGGGCCAAATCGGTGGCCCGGGGATGGATGTTGAAATCGCCAAGCAAGCGCAAAAGATCCTTACAAAGCAGGGCTTGAAATTTAAGCTAAACACAAAGGTTACAAAGGGTGATGCAAGTGGCGACTTGGTGAAGCTAGATGTTGAGGCCGCCAAGGGAGGCAAAAACGAGACTCTCGAAGCAGAGGTTTGTCTTGTAGCGATCGGCCGAAGACCATACACTGAAGGCCTTGGCCTGGAAAACATCGGAATTGAGGTTGACGAGCGGAAAAGAGTTGTCATTGACCAAGAGTACAGGACTAAAATCCCACATATCAGAGTCGTTGGTGATTGCACCTTTGGCCCCATGTTGGCTCACAAAGCAGAAGAGGAGGCTGTCGCTGTTGTGGAATATATCAAGAATGGTACTGGTCATGTCAACTACGGCGCCATCCCATCTGTAATGTATACACATCCAGAAGTCGCCTGGGTCGGTCAGAACGAGAAGGAGCTTAAGGATGCTGGTGTAAAGTACAACGTTGGCACATTTCCATTCACAGCAAATTCTCGTGCGAAAACGAATCTAGAGACGGATGGCATGGTCAAGTTCCTCAGTGACGCCGAAACAGACAGAATATTGGGTGTTCACATTATTGGTGCAAATGCAGGTGAAATGATTGCTGAAGGTACACTGGCATTGGAGTATGGCGCCAGCAGCGAAGATGTCGCAAGAACATGTCATGCTCACCCGACGTTGGCGGAAGCCTTCAAAGAAGCTGCTATGGCTACTTATAGCAAGGCGATACACTTCTAGAGAGCTTGAAATTTTTGCAAGCTTGACCATTTTAGACGGGTAACAGGTACAGTACTCGCTTTTGTGTAGCGATTTCAGCGCAGAGACACAGTGTAACATATTTTTCATGCGAAGGGCATAGCCTCGAAGCCTGCTAGTCATGTTGGCCGATGCACTACACGATTACAACATCGTGCTATAATGCTTCGTCGTGGCACGGCAAAGCGGCATAGGTTGCCAAGCTCTGCGGCCAGCCTTGCATTTTGACCGTATTTTGCCGCTCTTCTCTCCACGTTTTCTCGTTGTTGAAGAAGCTCAACGCCACTGGCAATCAAACACCTGTCATTGGGGAAGCCTTAGCTTCAGCCGCTTGTGGTACTAAATAATACTGGCGGTCTATAGTTGCAAGTTGCACTACGTCGACGATGCATTCGAGCTCGAACTGTACCTTTGGATAGTTATCAGGAACACCTAGCGAGCTGGACGTTGATAACACAACTATCCTTGTAGTGAGTAGAGGAGCGTACTCTGTACGCGACGTGCAACTCACACCATGCATGGAGAAGAGCTTTTCGATGTTTTTGGAGCAATTCGAGGGCCGTATGCACGATGCCGGGATTGATCGTCACTACTAAATACTAGTAGCCCATTCACCTCAAAATCAACGAAGAACGGTTTGCTTCCCACACGCCTTACGACCTTTCATCTTGATATGGTCAATGCGCAGACCATTCCTTTCTTACGCCACTCTTTAACAAACCAAAATAGTTCGTTCTTTTTCGCATCTAGATTTTTGAGTCCACTTGCAGGCACAGAACAATTCCAGAAGGCAGGAGCACGGGTTGAGTGTGCTTGACATGAGCTCACCACAATCACGACACACATCTGATACATCGACTCTCGCATCCTCATCTATCAACAATATGGGCAGCGAAGAAAAGAACGACCTTGGCTTAACGGAGTCTATACCAGAGCGAGATCCAGATTTTGAGCACAATGCTGATGAGTCAAATAACTTCGAAGTTCTAACGACAACAAAGACCTCAACATCACGCAAATCCGCCACGGATAACATCAAATCTACGTTGTCTCGCATACGAACGAGAGATGACCTCGACCCCGGTCCACCACCCGATGGTGGAGTTATTGCTTGGACTCAGGCTGTTTTAACACACCTTGTCATCTTCACGACATGGGGCTTCATAAACTCCTTCGGACTCTTTCAGTCCTACTACGTCGACAACATGGCTATAGGCTCACCCAGCGCAGTGGCATGGATCGGCACGATACAAGTATGGATCCTGTTTAATGTTGGCACTTTCTCTGGCAGAGCTACCGATGCAGGCTTCTTTAGGCTCACGTTTGTGACAGGTGCCGTAATAAGCATGATTGGTATATTCATGCTTAGTCTGTGCCGGACATACTGGCAGGTCTTCCTTGCGCAAGGCGTCTGTGTCGGCTTTGGCTTCGGACTGGTATTCGTACCGAGCATAACGATTGTAAGCACTTATTTCTTGAAGAAGAGGAGTGCCGCCCTAGGAATCGCAGTGACGGGCTCTGCCACAGGCGGTCTTGTGTTTCCAGCTATCGCGCAAAAAATGCTGCCTAGCCATGGGTTCGCGTGGACGGTGCGAACGATGGGTTTTGTACAACTTGCCTGCCTTCTGGTTTGTGCTGCCTTCCTTAAGCCAAGATTGCCACCACGGAAGACAGGCCCAGTAGTCGAATGGGCAGCATTCAAGGAAACGGCGTATACATTGTATTTACTTTGCGGCTTCTTCTTTTTCTGGTCGGTCTATATAGGTTTTTTTTACGTGACGACTTTCGCGCGGAATTCCCTGGGAGTCAGTCAGACGACGAGTCTGGATCTCCTACTGGTTATGAATGGTGTTGGTGTTGCTGGGCGCTTAGCAGTGAACACTACCGCAGTATATACAGGCCCGATCAATATGCTGATGCCCTTTATCGTCGCGACAGGTATCATGGGGTACAGTTGGATCGCTGTCCATGATATTACAGGCTTGTGGGCGTTCACTGCTATCTATGGAATAACGGCTAGTGCATTGCAGGGACTCTGGCCAGTTGTTTTGACGAGCTTGACATCCGACCCAAAGAAAGTCGGGGTAAGGACGGGGATGGGGTTCGCATTTGTTGGGTATGTTGAATCGCAATTTGATTCATCAGAGAACAACTAGCTAACGATAAAACAGATTCGCTGTACTTACTGGACCGCCAATCGGTGGTGCGCTGATCGAGACCATGCACGGCGACTTTCTTGGCTGCCAGGTTTTTGCTGGTACCACGATGTTCGTTGCTGCCGGACTCCTGGTTGCTACCAGATGGGCTGTGCTTACGAGACGGCAGATAGGGTGGAAGTGGAAGGTGAAAGTTTGATCGACTCAACGAGGAATTTTGGATCGCGGAATGATTGAGCCACTCTGGACCTGTCAAACGCCAGCTTCGTCCAATGCAATGGTCGTGCTAGGCCATGTTGAAAGGTGCAGAAGAGATAGCATAAGTGCCACGTGCTGTATGCCTCTGCAACCCAATTAGCAGCTTATTTGAGCCTTGATATCCTCGCGAAGGATTGCAGGATAGCAAGTGGACCGAACGATCCCTGTAATTAAGACTTGAGTTGTATCGTTGTACGAGTTGTAGATATGAAAGGAGTATATAGAGGTCCCAGCTGTATAGAATGTGCCTGTTGCATCTCGTGCCCTGCTTCGGCGCCGAAGTGTGATTGGTCTCGGTAAATAGTGGATAGTGCAGTGGGCGAGAGTAGATCCTCATCTGCCTACAAATGCTGCCCAATGAAGACTGGGGGATACGTGAAGGTCTTCTAATTCTTTTATTGTGTTCGACTCACCGTGACTGACCTCTGCTTCGCACATTGCGATAATTACACTCATACACATTCCTCTACGCGCGGGCAGTTTGCTTTGGAAGTGAAACCTACGTCATTCTTGCCTAAGAATTGACACGAGCAATATTTTTGCTGGCAAATACTGAACAAGTAGCGGCCAGTCACGACAACCGAAGCTGCGGTCAATCTCGTCACTTGTCTTCAAAGGCTCTGTGGACGCATACCTTCTGCGAATCTTCTGAGTCTCATAGACCTTGCATTTCTGCTTGTTACCACACTCCGGCACCAGGACTCCCTTGCATAAACCCCACCACAGGTAAAACAAAGGAACAGGTCTAAACATTAACGACAACAAGCACGACACTTCCTACAGTCTAAACATACACAATGCCACCACGAGGAAGAGGAGGCAAGTTCTCCAAGCCGACCAGAGGTGGCGGTAAGCACTTCTCCCGCGACTTGCAACCACTGGATAAAGATGGCAATGCACTGGGCATGTGGCGAGATCCAGCAGAGAAGAAAGATGAGACATCTTCTGAAGAGGAAGAGGAATCAAGCGAGGAAGAGTCTTCGGAAGACGACGATGCACCATCTTCATCTGCAGCTGCTACAGGAGAGCTCTCACGAGAACAGCGCAAAGAAATAGCACGGAAGAAGAAGCAGGATGCCATCGCCAAAAAGAACAAGAAGGTTGCGGCACCCGGTGACATGCCAACTGAATCTGAGGAGTCTTCGGAGGAGGATGAAGGCGATCTACCTGCCAACCCGAACCATACATCCAAGGCACGAAACCAGGCTCGAGCCGTGACTGGTGCTTCCGGTGAGAGTCCTTTACCAAAACGCGGTGAGAAGGAGAACTTGAGTCGACGCGAACGTGAAGCGATTGCTGCCCAACAAGCGAAGGAGCGATACCAGAAATTGCATGCGGAGGGTAAAACTGATGAGGCAAAGGCTGATCTGGCGAGGTTGAAATTGATCAAGCAGCAGCGAGAGGAAGCTACGGCACGAAAGCAAGCCGAGAAGGAGGAGCGTGAAGAACGTGAGAGGGAGAACAAGGAGAGGCACGACAAGGAGGACAAGAAGCGCGCTGAGGCTATGGGCGCTCCTACGACCACCAAGAAAGCTAGTGTCAAGTCAAGAGAAGCTGTCAAGGGCAAGAAATGAGCTTGCTGAGATACGTGGCATAATTTGTCTGTGAGATTCAGCGGCCATCGAAACAGAAAGCACCCATGATAGCATTGAAGAGAATAGCTCGGCAGCCACACTCTCAACAAACCAGTCCTTTCACTATCTTTGTCCTTTCCCGTGTTCGTCGCAGAAATCCTAGTTTTACCGTGCTTCAATGGGCACATGGCTTTGGCACGGCACGTGTCTTCGTGACCAGGATGACGCAGGCGGAAGCCTACCGCAAGCGTTCACTTCGATGTAGACGAGTAGTGTTCGTAGGACAGATTTTGTCAATGTGACGCCACGTCTAATTGTGCAAGCTGTGTTTTAGAAACTGTAACTTCAGAAATCCAGATAAATGTGCAAGGAAAGAACTCAGCCTCCCCAATGAGGGAGTCACGACTCAAGACGCGCACCTTCCTAGTCTAGCAGTAAGGCAACGACATTGACCAGGACGACCTATTCACGTCAGATAAACCTCTTCGGCTACTTCGAACACTTCCTAGGCTCTCGATGAGCACAAGAATATCGTCGCCAACCTCTCGCTATGGCGATCGTTTTGGACCCGCCGAGCGAAGGCGCTCAGAATACAAAATGCCTAGGTTCTTCAAGAGGTAGGACATGCCCAGTACATTAGAGCACGACGCTGATCGTGACATGTTAGGCTGTTCAAGTTTCCGCAGATGGACTTCGAGACGGCAGTATGGGAGATGACATACCTGCTGATTGCGCCGAAGAAGGTGTTTAAGTCCATCTTCTACCAGAAACGTACAGTCTACCTCGTTGTTCTGCAGGACTCTCGGCTAATTTCTATCTAGAGATGCGCAATTCATGGCACAGACCCGATCCGGCCTTTACATACCTTCTGTCCTTCTTTCTCCTCCTGACCTCATTGGCCTGGTCGCTAGCTTACACACCAAGGATAGGTAGCATTATCAAGCTAGCCTTTATGTTCGTTTTCGTGCATTTCCTGCTAGGGTCAGTCGTTCTCGCGACGGCCTTCTACTTTCTAGTTGGTCGCTTTCTCGGACCAGGTGTGGCAGGACTACCAGGCCGCAGACGGCAGCAAGGTCTTTTCGCACCTCCTTCCGACACGTCCGGCGAAGCACTTGAGTTCGGATATTGCTTCGATGTCAGCATACGAGCATTCTTCCCACCATATGTGCTGTTGTATATCGTACAGTACATCCTGATGCCGGCGATCGACCACAAGAACAGCGCAAGTGTGTTTGTTGCGAATTCGTTGTACTTGGTAGCAGGGATATATTGGAGCTTGATTACGTTTCTGGGTTTCAACAGCTTGACTTTCTTGCACCATACGCAATTACTACTCGCGCCGGTAGGCGTCTTTGTTATTTTATGGTTGATATTCACGGTCACAGGAGTCAATCTGGAGAGATGGGGCGTCAGTTGGCTGTTCTGGGGAATTGACATTTCGAAATGAGCAGTAAGACAATCAGTGTCTGTCGAAAAAGCAAGAAAAAGACTGTTCATACGGCAGGCTTTTCCTTGCACGAAAGTAGTGCCTAGGACTCTCGCAAGCAAGAGCAGAATCAAGATCAGAATCAAGATCAGAATACACGACAATATTTTGCCTGCAAATGACGACAAGGCTCAAAGACAAGCACCGCTCATGTCAGAGATCATGGACAAATGGCCTTGGATACGCAGGAACAATATCTCAGACGACAGTAAAGGATGCACTGCAGCCATCAATTCTAGCAGATAGCTGCGGCTACGACAAGCATAAAATGATGTGCCTTACAAGTGGTCATGTACCAATGTCAACCTCAAGCACTAGCGCCATTGTCAACGGCTCGAACACCAATACGACCGATGTGAAAAGCCTGGTCATTTTGTTGGATGCTGTGATCTCGCGATCAGATAGATAGCGAATGAGACCACTGCTCCCAGCACAGCTCTGGCGAATCGAGAGTTGGTCATCAAGCGTTATCTTGTTCGCTTAAAGCTACTGAGAAATCGATTCACGAGTGTTTCGAGACAGTGTCTCATGCAGCATGTTCTCTACAAGTAGAAGCTGAAAAGAAAGCGAATCCTGGCAGTACCAGGCACTAATACGCGCTAGCCCAATCGATAGACACTACAGAGGTAGGCACTGACTTGAGCCGGCATGTTTCGGATGTTGGAAGGCATATGATGGGCGCCGATCAGCTAGGAGCAGCTGCACTTCAAATGTCGTACTTTCTTGAATACCAAAAAGAGTGTTCGTGACTTCTACAGAATTTCCGAAATGCTGTTCATGCGTGGCAGCATTTCAAGCAAGCTCCGTGTCGCTGGCAGCTGCACCCATGTTCGGATGTGGGGAGCCGGCAGGCATAAGCTCATGGCATCTAAGCTCTTTCTAGACTGGCTCAATTGAGCCCTGAGCCGCTTCTGGTTTAGAGGAAGTTCCGTAGATCTTGTACCCCTGATTTGTGCATCACAAACCTGTCGCACTTGCACGCTAAGCTTGGAGCATTTCTTTTCTGTGGAACGTTCGTCTGCAACTGATCTCGGTCGAAGTCAATGTCAGAAGCATTGATGCTTATATGTTGGGCGCAGTCGCATTGTGCCCTCTCACCGCGCTCCTAACGAGGATGCATGTTGTCGAGCACATCTTGGACGACCATGCCGAGTGATATGACCCCGTATGCTTCAACATATTTGAACGCCCACGGTCTTTCCTCCACGAAAGTGACCTAGTCCAGCTGCAAGCAATCTACTAGTTTCATATTGTGGACGTTAGTGGACTGTTATTCTGGCTCGGGAGATTCTCATATCAGCAGCCAATCTTTTGTGCAGGCCATTGAGCCAAGTCAACATCTACCGTGCTGTCTCAGAATCACCATGCCGCTTGACATCGTGGACGGCAGCACGCTCGCAGGTACGGGCAGAAGAACTCCAACGGAACCAATAGCAAGGGTATACCGTGCTGGCAACGTTTCACCTCCGCGCACACCGTCACGCAGAAGGAAAGATCCTCCATCCAGCTATCCAAGGTCTGCTCGCCTGGCCGCCGCCACAGGTGCGAGCTTCTTTGATGATGTGCATGGCTACGATCGCGATTCAGCTACCGACGATGATGGCGACGATCATCACGACTTGACCTATTCCTCGAAGCATATACCAAGGGCATCGCTTGTGGATCACATGGTTATGGCATTGGATCAATTCTCAATCACGTCTGCCGAGCCGAAATACTATGAGGAGGATCTGAAATCCTACAGACACAGAGGCCATACCTTTTCGTCCTCGGTATCGTCCGAGAGTGAAGTGCGAACACTTCAGGCTCAGCAGTCACAGTCGCAAACTCCCAAGCTGATGCGCCGAAGCAGCGCTAGATACGCCAGAGACCCCGCAAAACTTCCGAGCATCTTCGGCGAAGACGAGGATCCTACACGTGTTCGTAACTATGACTCGCAACGGGCTGCAGTACCTCAAAAACCGCGCAACAGACGCAATAAAAGTGATGACCATAAGAAGAGTGTTGAGGACGCAGCTAGCATGGATCTGTTACATCTCAAGCACTTGCAAAACAGATTGGGCCCAGCTGGAAACAGGAGGTCGCAAAGCTTCGACTTTGGCCATCGACGACGTGAAGGCACTGAAGACGAGCAGGAGATTGCACCTCACCCAGTCATTTATTCTGGTCCGAAAGCGCAAAAAACTCCAGCCTCGCCACCTCCGCAAACAGTCTCACTAAGCAGACGGGACAGTCTGAAGTTATCCAAGAACACAGTATCCAAATCTACGAATAACCTTCGGCAGATCCCAGGCCAACCCGAACTCGCTTCTGCTCCATCTGTTCCGAAAACGACGCCTACTGAAATCTCAGGTCAACGACCAGGACTCTTCAAAAGATTCTTCACATCTCATAAAACGAGCACTGTCTCCAATCCTACCGCGCAAGCACCCATGCGAGGCTTTTCACAAGAGCAAAACTACCAGACTACAACGAACAAGCTACTCAAACAATCACCAAAAGATCATGGCGATGATCCCAACAAGGAGAATGTACCCCCTTCATTACAAAAGAAGCCATCTTCCTTTTTCAGAAGGCGCAAGAAATCAGTCACTATCGCCGCTGTTCCGCCTTTACCTTTGACCCTGAATTCGGCTATCACCACATCAGAAACACAACCAGGGCGGGCTAGTCCAGTCTCGAGCCTGAAAGCATTCATGGATCCATATCTCAACGACGACCATGGTAAAGGTCATCACAGATCCCAGACTCCAACTAGTCCGCTTCATACTGCTTACCTCGCCGGCAACGCTCAACCAACCAAAGCACTACCGTCAGCACAAAGCACTTCAGCTAGACTCGTGGTACCACCGAAGGAGACCTTCTTGACAGATAACAGCAGCGTTGAGGACGAAATTAGCGCTACGAGTGACATGGATGACACCCCAAGATTACAACAGCAGACGTCGCCTGGACTAGCACCTCGTGCAGCTGTTACGGTTGAAGGGTCCTCAATAATGAGACCTGTGATAGAGCCAAGATCCAGTTCTTATCATTCAGAAAGACTTGCGATTCCTCCACGCACCGATTCCTTGTCAAAGATTGAGGCATCGAAGCCGACCAGCCCAACCAGTCCTAAGCTTATCCAGATTGCGCTTGCGACGCAACATCGTAACACATCTGGCTCGGATGTTAGCGACTATAGGTCTGCTCCAAGCACACCAGATGCTGTGCAAAATGTAGCGAGTCCGATACTGACCACATCCCCTCGCCTACACATATCCCATCCTAGTATGAGCGATGGCCCAACTGTTAGCGAGCTAGATAAAGCACAAGAGATCTACAACAACGGCGAAGACGATGTTGACGGTCGGAGTGCTGCAGCTTGGCTTGGCGAAGTTGGTAGCGAGCGGGAACGCATCAGAAGAGCATACATGCAGCTTTTCGACTGGACTGGGCACACGATTCTGTCGGCACTGCGGGCCTTGTGCTCGAGACTCGTTTTAAAGGCCGAGTCGCAGCTCATCGATCGCATCTTCGACGCTTTTGCAAAGAGGTGGTGTGAATGCAATCCACGCCATGGCTTTAAAACGACGGACGTAGTGCACACGATATGCTATTCTATCCTTCTTCTAAACACGGATTTGCACATGGCAGACATTGGCTCAAAGATGACGCGTGGTCAATTTGTGAAGAATGCGATGTCCACCATTAGAAGTGTAGTTGCAGAACCAGATGACAGCAGTCCCTTACTGGCGGTGAGGTCGAATTCCGCGACTGACAAGATATCTGTTGACCGCGACACATCACGTATTCCTAGCGCGCTCGGGCAACGTCCTTCAGATCATCTTGCCAGGGCTGACTCTGGCGACCACAAAGTTGACACAAAGACATTGATGGACGGTCCACATACCGGCTCGCAAGGAGGATGGGAAGTACAAATAGAAACTGTGCTCAAGGACTTTTACTATTCTATTCAGCGAGAACCATTACCCTTGTTCGGCTCTGAGAATGCACCACGATACCCACCTAGCACGTCGAACAACAATCTACTATCACTTGGCGGTCTGCGAAGGACACCAAGTGTACTCAGCAAAGCACATTCAGAAAGCAACCGCAGCCGCTTTGGTGACAGCAAGTCGTTGGGCGCTAAGTGGAATACAAAGGGTCGGTCGAGGCCTCGACTTGGATCTACTCCAGGATTTGGTTCTAGCAAGAACAGCTTGGAAGACCAATCCTCCGCCTGGAGTCCTAGCATGTCCAGCACGTGGAGTAAAGCTAGCCTTGGGAAGACGCTTACCTCGATGTCTGTAGACTCATTCGCAACTAGTGGTGGGGCAATCGGTACTGATTATCAGTCTTCCATTGGATTTGCAAATGCTTTGAGTCAGGCTATCATCCGTGAGGATCAGCTAGAAACACAAACCGAGGATGGTATGAAGGCCGTTGCGTTGCTAGAGGACGAATCTCTCGAGCTTGAGGGCGCTCCTTGGGCCAAAGAAGGTATTCTGAAGCACAAGTGTCATCTCGATGGTGTCGACAAACGGTCGAAGGACAGGAATTGGAACGACTGCTTTGCTGTCATCGAGAAAGGTTGGATGAGACTCTTTTCGTTCTCAGTTACCGCGAAGTCTTTGCGAAACAGAGCTCGAACACAAAAGCCTGGCGGTGTTGTTGGCGGAGGCAACTGGCAAGACAATGCCGAAGAAGTGTGGAAGTTCATGCTCCGACATACCATTGCCAGTAGTCTTCCTCCACCAGGCTACTCCAAACAACGTCCTTTCGTGTGGGCACTGAGCCTGCCGACGGGCGCTGTCCACCTATTCTCAGTAGGCACACCCGACATTGTCAAAGAGTTTGTTTCGACTGCGAACTTCTGGTCTGCTCGTCTGTCAAAAGAACCAATGATTGGCGGCGTATCAAGCATGGAATATGGTTGGTCTGATAACGTGGTCAATCGCTCACTCTCCGATCCCAGACCAAGCTTCACTTCATCCGACACCAATTTTAATTTGCCTCGTCCATCGACCCAACTGTCGATGCGCTCTTCCCTCGATCACGGCGCAGGTTCCATCCGTCCTCGTCTACCAGGCGACAAAATTCACATCAGCGATTGGACACCACCACAACAATCACTGTTCGCATCCCAGCTCCTCGAAGTCGACCAGCTCAAAGCCTTGCAGCAATATGTCGAGAACATCGAAGCTGAACTCCAAAAACACAATACTCTGCGAGGTCCGATGGTGCTTGCTTTCTCGCCAAAGCACAGTAACTACTCCAAAGCAATGGGTAATTGGGAGAAGAAGTCGGCTTACCTGCTGCGCGAAATAGTAAAGTTCAAGAATTACACTGAAAGTCTGCAGAATGCACAACAGGCCAGGGAACGCATCTACCGGATGAGACGCGAAGAGGAGAAGCAGCGACAGGCGGACGATGACAGCATGGCTATCTATCAGAGCTGGAACATGAGCACCACGGAGTCTGGAAAGGGGACGAGCAGTGAAGGCAAGAGCTAGTTGCCTTTGCCTTGCGTTCAGGAAAAAATTGGTGATTTGTGGATGTGACGACGAACGAACGCCCGAACGACGGAAATGAGAAAGAACGACTACTATTTTACTTCTAATGTGTATTATTCTGAGGCATAAAGTGTCTATATAATATGGGGACAAAGCAAGCATATACGACTTGAGGTGTGTATTATAGTTAATAGAAATTGCATGAGACCCGACTCGAAATCACAGGTGAGCAATTTTCTTGTAGTATACGATCCGCCAAGAAAATGGCCGGACTATTTAGAAGGTCATTAGCTTCCTGAGCATCGATCTAGCTGAAGACCTGTTTTTCGGAAGCGCAGACCAAGCACCTTCAGGCTGCCAAGTTTAAGGTCTTGCCAGTGGTGCCCGTTAACGTGCCTGGACTGACACCCACTTCTTTCGCCGGACCCGGCGACAATGTTGGTACAGCTTTAGTAAAAATCTATCAACGTCTATTATGCTTGTTGTAGATCCCCTCATAGCTCATCCTTTATTTTGACCTTGCCATACAATTCATCGTTCTGCTTCTCAGATCCTGCCTTGAGATCAACGACGTCCTCATCATCTTTCATTGCTGCTTTAAGCACTTCCGCGATCTCATTATCATATTCAGTCCATTCGGGGACTTGCCTCCTTGCTCGATCCAGCTTCGGTTCCTTAGTCATTGGGTTGTTACACAGGTCAATTGTCTTTGCCGACTTGAGTGCTTCATCTGAGCACCATGTCTCGCACCACAGCCAATTCTGATCCAGGCTGTGAATTGGCAAATTGTGTTGCATGTGATTCGGTAGATCTTGATCCAGGTTGGACAAAGAATTTGGGTCTGCTGATAAAGCATGATATTGACCTCTTAGTCGATCGCCTGCTGCAAGCTCTCGGAAGCGTTTTAGATCAACCACGTACAATGCTGAAATGTGGTATGGTTTACCTTCCAGAAAGTTGGCCCAGTATCCTTGCTTCCAGAAGCGGAAGCCTTCCATTTCTGTACGTGAGTCGCACATGGGTGTAAAGCCGTATGGCGCGCCCTTGAGGTCGACACGGTTAAGCTCCATCATGTCTGTACGGACTATCTGGTCTGCATCCACAAAGATGACCTTGTCTAGGTCAAGAGGGAAAAGAACATCAAGGAAGAGGATCTTGTAACCCCAAATTTCACGCTGTTTCTCTTTCTGGCCACGGAGCCAGTGCGGCCACTTGTAGGTAACCATCTCGTATTCAAAGTTGTAGTGTGTCGCTAGATGGGGCAATGACCGCTTGAATGATGGCGACAGGAATTGTTCGACGAACCAGAACTTCACGGTGTGCGTGGTATGTTTCATCACCGATACCATCATAATGTTGAGCATACGCTCATAAAGGTGGCCAGATGCGACAGAGAAGATGTTGATGTCAGCTTGTGTGCCTGATCCACCAGCCTTTTTGCCAATGCCGAAGGAGGATAGTATCGATTGACCTTTTTTGAGGTACGATGCTGCAGTGTCGACCAGACTGGTCCCTTCCAGAACATCTTCCGCTTCCATGCCTGGTTTGCGAGATAGGCGTGGAAATAATGTGGCCCCTTCAAAGGACATTAGTGTGACTTGAGTACCCTCGTCACCAGGTTGAGCAGAGTAGCCTTTTGAGCCCACGCTGTCGATATTGAAGATTTTCGACGAACGGCCAGGCTTGAGATTAATTTTCCAGTGACCAGGGTTTGCTTTGAATTGGAAATAGCCAAGGTTTGCCATTATGATCGTGTCAGCGAAGTGAGGATCCTGCTCTGTTCCAAGCAGGAGTTGCACACCTCGAGGTGGTACACCTTTCTCCACATCCCTAGAGTGACCCTCAACCAGAATATGCTCAATTCTATACAATGCATCCACATTTTGACCTGCAGGGACATTACTGAGTTTGATGTTGTCGAGATCATACATCGATTCTTCCGGAGCGACAAGCCAGGCAGGGGGTACAACCATGCCAAGGTTGAAGAGCACATCTGGTGGAACGCTAGTAAACTCTGCCTCTTGCCTAGCGAGAGTGCCATTCGCCAGGAAACTTGGACCAGATGTGATGACGTTCCGAAAGAAGCGCTTGACTGGAAGCTCAGATAGCATTTCCTTTGGGTTGAGAAAGATCTTCACATCGGTGCTATCAAGCTCAGAAAGGACCTTAAGTAAAGGTACCCATGCTTGAGCAATTTCAGAAGCTGGGTCAATGGAAGCAACAATTTCTATGGATGCTTCAGTCCTCGATTTCAAGTGTATCATGGTGGAGTCGTTCTTCCATTGTTTGAACCTGTCAAGTCTGATCGATGGCGCAGCTTCATAGATCCCCTCAGGTATATCAGACTTTAGAGACCTTGCAATGACTGAGGTAACTTTAGCAATGTCCATGGGCTTCGTAAATTTCTCCTCAAGACTCAGCGCAGTTATAGCAGTCGTGACTGGCGCAATTCTCTCCCGCACCTCGTATGCAAGTAAGTTTGTGAAATCTTCAGAGAGGAAGGTTGAATTAATTGGTCCAACAACACGTCCATTGAGCCACAGACCGTTTTGCCCTGGCCTTAGGCCGAGAGTCTCTACCAGATCTGCCTGCGCGAGCCAATTGTCTTTTGCTTCTTCGTTTTGACTGTTTCGCGGTACTGCCTCGGAAGCTTTGCGTAGGTAAGAATGCACAGTCCTTCGGTCCAAGGACTTTCCGCCACTCGCTGCTTGATACAGCTCGACAGGTACATTCATGAGCGTGGAGCCGGAACGTCGATTGTGTAGTAATTGCACGTCCACTTCTGGGTGCTTCTCCAGGAAAGCAAGAGCTTCGGACAGGATTTTTTGGCCCTGCAGGGTATCCAAGTCCAGGACCAGAAGCAGGTGCGCCCTCGTGCTTAGTAGAGCTGATTCCTCTCCGAGAATTGTTGGTAAATCCGCAAATACTGGAGCATATTCACTCGCAATATTAGCCACGTTCACGACCTCGATAGCTTTGGGATCTTCCGGAATTATAAGTGGGTTCCGCCTTGTAGCAGCCTGCGCGAGAAAGTAGTCGGGAATCCACATATCATCGGTCAACTCGCCTTCGTACAGTGCAAGTTGCAGTGCTCGAAGATCCATATATAACCTCTGGCTCAAGGCTTCGAGCCAATTGTCAGTTCGTGGTATTGCAGCACCATTGACCAAGACTGGAGGCGCAGAACTTTGCAAAGACAGCCGTGCACTGTAATCGCTCGCCCCATTGAGTTTCGCATTGTGCTTTTCAGTCGAGATGGCATCGGCGTATGTTAGTGCTTCTTTACCTTCTTTTGTGGTAAAGGATTGTATCGCTGAATCAAAGATTGTAGGGATTGCTCCAGTCCCACTTTTCGAAGTCACGACCATTTGGTAGAATTGTAGTAGAGGTCCTAGTCCGTAAGTCTCAAGAAGATGGTAGGACAGCTTTGCACATTGCTTTGAGGCATCGTCAACGTCCACAGGTACCAGGCCTATACGAACTGGAAACGATCTTTTCACAAGAGATTGCAGGGTGTTGACTATCATGCTGAGGTCTTGAATGTGGTTGAAATTAATTGGCACTATGACGTTGTGAATATCCCGGCGCACTTGAGGTAATTGACCTGGGTACATGCGCTGAAGCAGGTTGTTGAGAGCTTTGGGCCATTTTGCGTATCTTGCATCCTTTTCGATATCGTTAAGCCAAATGATCATGTCCTCGCTTTCCAGCTTTATTCGCCAATCGTACCTTTGTGGTTGGTCATTTGCTTGTGCTTGAGCTACTACTTCGCTGGACAACAAATCGATGGCTTCGGACGATGTCAAGCCGATTGATCTGAGCTGGGCAATAAGCTGTCGTTCTTTTCTCAGAATGTCAATCAGGGTAAAAGCATTGGCGTCTCTAGCCTGAATTTGGAGACCATTCATCCATATCACATTGTAGCCAGCTGGTAATAACTTTTCGCGATTTTGACGATGCTCAAGTATAAACTCTGAGGATGCATTTTGACTTGAAATATGTGATGCATATTTCGGAAAATTCGCAGTGACCTCAAGGAGTCTGTCCATGGGATCTTCCGCAGATGCAATATAGCTGCCAGCGTTCATTCCAAGTCTAGAGACTTCAGCACTTGTCAGGGGCTTGATTTCAGCGACCGTGGTAGCAACAACTGGATCCACCGCTTTTTCAGCTTCTTGAGCAGCATCACGATCGTCGATGACAATGTAATCTGTTCTTTTGAGGACGAGTTCTACGCCGTACCCGCTTACGAATAGCGGCTGGCCTGGTTGTTGTACTGATGGCCTGTGCCTGAGCCGATAAGCATTTTTGCCATCCTTTGCGCTAGCACTGACGGTTTGATGGAATTGACCAAAGAGTGGGTGTGTAATATCGGCATATAGAGTGGACACGACTTGGGCGTTTCGTGGGCCCAGAGTACGGTCGAAAGGCAGTTCGGTCTCAATGTACTCATTGTCCACAGGCTGCTGCGCTCTCTCGAGCTCAGGCGAGCAATACTGCTGGCCATCTAGGTGTACCCATACAGGACAAGCAGCATCCTGAGCAGCCATCATTGAAGGCTCGACGGAATTGCTGTAGAATTGGTACTGCGCCTCGATTCTCGGAGCGGCAGCGTGTAGTGATAGCGCTAGCTTGAACGAGGACAGACCTCCTTCATCTTGTAGATGCCCATCTTGCTGGACAACCTCAAGGAACGTGGTATAGAGCTCCTGATGCGTTCGCAGGCTGCTGAAGGTGCCTTCAGCGATTCGATCAAGCAACGGGAAGTAGCAAGATGCATTCTCGACAGCAGCGGTTTCTCTGAAACATGTTAGCAACCAAGACCTAGAGAGCTGGACGTGCGCGTTCATACAAGAGTTCAACCAGATATGGAGCACTTTGGAAAGAGGTTACTAGACCAACGTTAATGGACGAATCTCGATCTGCTGATGCAAACGGTAGCAGTGATATAGAAGCAAGCAGCGCTGACCACGACTGCCGTCCGTATTGAAGCCTCATGACTGCTTTCTAAAGAAATGTTTCCTCATCGAGAGGGTGCAAGCTAATAGGCTTGGACGAACTGGGAGCACGACCAACATTAAAGGAAATCACTGGCTGTAGTCAACACGAGCATAGATGTACCGCAGTGGACCATTTGCATCTTCCATCAAGCAGTGTCACAGTAAGTAGATGTAAGCTTGTGAAGGTCACTAGTTTGACTTGCAGACACATGTCCAGAAAAAACTGCCTCTCGCAACGCCGATCCGAGACGCGTCGCGCGATCCGCAATGATGATGCAACCAATTTTTTCCTGTAAACGCAGGTGCTCATGATTGTACCCTCTTCTGAACCATTTTATAGCCTTCGTTAGCCAAGAAGTTATCGATTCGGACGATGTTTCCTGGAAAGAGACCACAACTGGAATGAGAAGGCAGATCAAATATGCTGCGTGTAGAAGGCACGATGGACGACTCTTCGTTAGGCCACTCCTGCCGCGTCCTATGTCAACATATGATGACAAGCTAGGGAGTCTGCGATACAAGTCCAATTTGGCCACTGAGCGTCAAGCACGAGACATCTCCGATAGTGAGGGACAGCCTCTCTACCCTCCACTTGCTGTCAACAGCAAATATGCCATTGAGGGCATTGTTCCCGATCTCAGCTCTACCAGGCCAGCACCTTTGAACGTTCCGGAAGCGCCTCATCCATATGCATGGCCTCATTCACGGAGCTTGAATCCAACACGATGGGATTTCGGCTATTTGTTCAAGCTAGGCAAAGCTTACTTGATGTTCTATAAGACTGGTTTTAAGAACGTCTGGGACAATCGAAAAAAGATGAAACAGATCCAGGGCAGGCTGGGACCACATGGTGCGAATACAGCTGCGTGCAATCCAGATAGTCCAAAGCTGTCCTACAACGAATATGAGCTGCTCTTGAGAACTCAAAGAGACATTCGAAAGCTGCTCCCCTTTGGCCTCATCTTCATCGTATGTGGCGAGTTCACACCTCTGGTGGTTCTCGCGCTGGGCTCCTCGGTGGTTCCCAGTACTTGTGTGATCCCGAAACAGCAGGCCAAGGATCTGCAGACCCTTCTGGAGCGGAACAACACATATCGTGAATTATGTCAACACAACAAACTAGGCGCAAGGCCAAACTTCTGGAAACTTTACCAGTTAGGTTTTACTTTGCCTCGTAGGCTATACGATGTTCCTATATTGGAATCGTTTCTCTTCGCCATTGCTGAACGCGGTCAAGCACGGGTTGCAGCCCAGGTTCTTGCAAATGCAGTCATGATAACTCGCGAAGGGGGATGGGAACAGAGGTCTCCCGCCGACATGTACGAGTTTGGTATCAAGCTCATGTTCCAGCCCCTGCTGAACTGGGTTCAGACTGCACAAGCTCGTGGACAGGATCCTGTTTCTGACGAGATGAAGTCTGCCTTGCTGCCGCAGTTCGAAGAGCTTACGAATTCTCTAGTCAATCGAGACTGGACCAAGATTCCGGAGAAGGAAAGATACTTGCATGCTGCTACTTGGTGGCGCGGACAGAAACCATGAGTCTCGGGACCCCATCTCTTCTCGCCCACAGAGCCTGCCGTCGGATGAATGCACGGGCTGTGCAAGTGTTGAATGAGTCGCTTCGTCCTGCACAGAGCATTGGTTCCAACTGACCTTGAGTTCTGGAAAAATGCATGCTTCGAGTTAGGTTGTAAGCATTCTTGGGTGATGCTAGGGAAATTTCGCAAATGTGCTATGCTTACCTACTAGTGCCTAGGTAGGTAGGTAACGCACGACTGATTGCGACGAGCGACCATTCCAGGCACCAGCTTTTGTCGTTTCTAGGGAACCTGCGCCTATAACGAGCACTTCTTTAGGCACTTTGCGTTTGTGGCTATCCCGTATTCAAATCCTGAGCTAGCACTTCGATTTGTCTTTCACGGGATGGTAGTCGGGTATATCTCCATATAAAGCACGACCCGCAAGGGCTGAGCGGACAACGTGACGACCAATAATAGAAGTCTGACTGTGTCACAATTCAGCTACGAGGAATTGTATGCAATGCATTTTGCAGCCGATGTATAATTGCAATTTGATCCTCGCACGGATGTCATAAGTCACAAGCCGCACGGCATACCAACGACTGTCATACATGTATGCAACACCACCTGACTGTTGATAAACCATTCCTGAGTTTCAGGTCTTAGCTTGAGCTGATCACTCATAGATCAGAAGCCCTTTGTGAAAACTTATACTTCACTTGGAGACATTGTCCTCTCCCAGGAGTCAGTTGGGATCAATAGTGCTTCCTACCGCATTATGAGTTTGATGCTGACTAATCTTGTGGTAGTTCACAGCCAGGTACTTACCAGATTCCTCGACTTCCAATTTCTCCTACATTGCCTTCCGGGTCTTCGAAGTAGACCGATCTTCCACCTCGTTCCCAATGCATCACACCGCGAATCCGGACATCTCTCATTTTGAGATAACTCTCAAAGTCCTCGACATCGCTAATAGTCGGTACAGCAAGGCAGAAGTGAGCTCGAAGAGAGATGTCTTTATAGCCTACATCCTTGTTGCTAGATGCGTAAGCCTCACCACCGCCTTGCTTGATGGCATCTATGATTACCTGGTCTGGTCCGTGGCCAGGAATTATCAGTTTCTGCCCCGTAGACTTTTCTGCAGTAGTGAAGTCAGCCTCCGTCATGCCAAGCTGAAAGAGGATCAGGGTCGTTATGCCAATTGGAAAAGTCGTCAGCCGAGCTGAATGTACATCAGACGTCAATCCCAGCACATCGCGATAGAAAGCAACAGAGGCATCCATCGACCGAACATAAAGACATGTCTCCAGCATATGTGTTGGTGGAGTTGGTCGTGGGGGTGTCGTCGCCATTGTTGCAACAAATTCCGGGCTTAATCGTTGCTTCGATGCTCTTTCTGTAGTAGCAATGAAGCCCGGTTTCGATCAGTCGAATGTTGCAGATGGCCAGGGGGCTGCTGTGATGTATGCCGAAAAATAAGGTTTCGTATTCGGTTTAATCATTAGGGCGCATGGCAAGCATTGAAAGTCATGATAACGCGAGCAGCAATAACTAGCCGCTTTGTCATACTATTTGACCGCACGCCGATCAGATCAATATCTTCGTGTTGAGCATGACAAAATGTAACAAGCACTCGATAACTGGCATTCTTTAGGTCAGATATTGATCACCTCCCATTGAGATAAGCAGACCCAAGTATGTTCTCTTTCATTTTCGGCTATTTCACTGAAACCGCATAAATAAGTCGTCGAGTCCTCTGGTGGGAGATTTATCCTCAATCTGCTTTCGTTTTGGCTTAAATTTAGTGGTTTGCGCCTATAAGCAGCACTTAGTAACAGCTAACATCTACCTACCTAGGTAGGTAGCTTTAAAAAGGCACTCTTCGCCCGGGGTTGAAATGCATCCTTCTGTAGTCGTCTCTATGAGGGTCTTAAGTCCGCGTTCAACGTTAGAATAGGAATTCCAGCTCAATTTTTGTAAAGCCATATAACGGAGATGACTACGGGAAGCATTGACCACCATAGTATTCCAGTACTACACACCACTACGAACAGCAGTGGTATATAGACTGGTCTACGTCTATAGCTTAGCTCTTTAGCTTCAATGCGAATATATGGCCTATACCTACCTTTCCATGTTCCCTCATGTATTGCCCTTCTTGGCATAACAATTTTGTATAGGATCTAGGCTCACTTAGTATTTCTGTATTTGTAATTAGCGTTTAGAGGTGAAAGGGTTTTTGTCCTCCGGAGTGACTGACTCATTCTAGTGGCTACTCTGAACACAAAATGAACGTACGATTATGTGAGTCAAGGGGAACAAGCCGTGGACAGAATGCCCACGAGGCAGCCATGGTCGAGGTAGACGAGGACGCCTCCTCGGATTCCTGATTGTCAAAGTGGCTGCACCATAGTCGAATGCTAAGTCGACCCTATAGGGAAACGTGGTTGAGTAGTGGGTGCATCAAGTCTTTTTGATCTTGTTCAAGGTTTTGCTGGTCGTCTCATCATTATCACCTTTGCATTTCGTGTTCAATTTGCCCGCACTGGTGTAGCATTCGGTGCAGGATTTACTGCCATACCCGTGATTGGCGACATCAAAAAGGAAGGGCATGCTATCGCCAAAATTGATCGTGGCTTGCATCGACTGCTCCATTGTGTAAAGCGCTGGCACCATCCTACTGGTGAATTCATCCGAGACACATCCTGTAAGCATGGTGAGCTTCGCAAAGGTAGTATGAAAATGTGGACCTACCCCGACAGACACCGTTGTAAGTAAAAAACAATGAGCTTGCGTGATAGTCAATACCACATCCTAAAACATCACCCTGCTTGAACGGCTCGTGGAATTTGCTCAAGGTGAACGGATCCCAATAAAAATAGCCAGTATCGCCGAACAGAAGACTGGTAAAATCCAGGATGTGGTCTTTCTCCCCTATGAACAGGTCGAGCCCAATAGCAATAGCACACGGCGAGCCACACTGGTCAATCGTGACCTCAAAGTAGGAGTCTTGCTGTGTGGGTAACAGAAAATGATTTGCCGTTGTCCCACGCAAAGCTCGGGTGGATCTATCGCCTATTTTGCAGCTGGTTTTGGGTTCGACATCGTGCAGGGAAAGAGTGAGCCCATCGTTGTGGATTCGAAATATAGTCGAATCGGCTTGATCGATGTGCCAACTGTTGGCTTTGCGCCAGTTGGGTTTTCTGTTTGTCATGTCATCGTATACCTTTTGACCGAAGCGCTCGGTAATAGATCGTTTTTGGTTTGAGCTCGCTGGATCGAGTAGGTCCCAGTTCCGCAGTGAATCAACCACCGACCATCCGTGATTGTCTACACTGTCCCAAGTTTGGCCCTGCTCAAGTAGCCACTCTACCGTCTCGCTTTCTTCGGCGGAGGCAACATTCACAGAATGATGCAGCAGTGAAACACCATCTTTCTGCGAAAATTCCGTCAACTTGAAGTCGTACTTCAACAGCAATTCCAGCAGAAAGGGACTATCAGAAAGAGCTGCGTGTGCAAGTAGCATGCTCCGCGTGGTCGGATCTGTTGGTATTGCATCGTTTCTGCTTAGCAGAACCTTAGCTGAGTTGCGACAATCAAAAGCAATGGCCAGCATTAGTGGTGTTTGGCCAACATTAGTTATCGCGTTAATATCAGCACTGCAGTCTGTGAGCAGATACTCAAGCATGTAGACCTGATCTTCTCGAGCTGCGTAATGCCATGGAGTCGCTCCATCATTGTCTGTCCAGCCGAGCGCAGTCTCACCACATATGTCGACGATCATGCGCGCTATCTCGACATTAGCTGTGGCAGCTGCTAAGTGGAGGGTAGTTGCGCCGGCAATAGCAGACCATGACATCGGAAAATGAGGTTCAACCCTGTCATACATCAGATCATGACCTCCATATTTCAGAAACCTGCGACATGGATCCGATTGTCCACAATTAATAGCCGTCAGTAGAGGTCTCCAGCCATCTCTGCTCCTTTGACGAAGCGCTTTTTCCCAATCGATGTCTTTGAAGAATTTGAATAGTGATACTTTACCGTTGCTTGCCCATATATGGAGACATGTCACCGCCAGGTCAACGCTTTCTTGCATCACGTCAGAGCCGTTATTTACCAGGAGTTCCACCAGCTCGTGGAACGCGGAGTTGAATGCATACATCAATGGCTGGATTCTATTAGCAGGAATAGAACAGGTGCTACGCAAGGAAAGCGACTTCCAATTTCGTGCCAGAAGCGCAAGATGCTCACTTACCGTCCATCCTTCTTTCATAGCAAAACGAACCACGTCCTTATCATAATCCAGTAGTAGCTGCAAGCAATTTACTTCGTTGCTGGCAATAGCATCAAAAACGTCCTCAACATCAAAGCTCAACGATGGCATTCTCTCGCGGTACATCTCAAGCAAAGCTCGAGCAACAGCGACGTGGCCTAATTGTAGAGCGCAACCTAACGGACTGCTTCCATCTCCTCGTCTCAAGGTGAGAAGTTCGGGGGCCTCTTTCAGCACAAGCGTTGTGATCTCAGCACTGCCACCCAGAGCGGCGTGCTGCGCGAGTGAGAGCCTTGTAGTGTCGGATTCTGCTCCTGCAATGGGCCACACGGCTCGAGCAAAGTCATAGATTTTCAGAGAGCCACTTTGAGCGGCTGCTCCCATGATATTAATATTCGACAAGGCTTGCGTATCACATTTCTCGAGCAGTACTTTGACCGTCTCGCGACTCCCGCTAGCTAGAGCCCAATCCAGCACCGTAAAATTCTTGTATGTCACAGACGTCTGGCCGACATCAGCACCTGCATCGATTAGTGCTGCAACAATCAAAGGATAGCCTTGAGCACATGCGAATGCCAGTGGGGTATCATCACTATCACATTCATCGTTGATTGTTTCCCTCGCATCTGAAATACCAAGTAACATTTCGACAATATCCAGATGTCCATTCTGACACGCTAGCTCGAGAGCACTGCAACCATCAGATGTCTTTGCCTTCGTGTCAGCTCCCTGCTCAACGAGTATCTTTGCCAGCGAAGTCTTTCCTGCCGAACAGGCGTAATGGAGTGGCATCCATGTCTTGTAAGCTGAGACTTGCGGATTGACGTTCATGAACGTAAGTAAGTAAGTGACGATGTCGTCCAAGCCATACCAGATGGACCAATCCAGTGCACTTCGTGACCGATAGTCCAGTCGATCAAAATCAGCCCCTATCTCAACAATCTTTTTGACGATATCCAGCTTTCTACCTTTGACCGCAGCTATAAGGATCGAGGTGCCTTCCCATTCGTCTACTTTGTTTATGTGCTGTGCAGGATCCTTTAGTTGGGACAAAAGCAGCATGAAGACATCTTCGTGCCCCCTTAGCGCACTAGTATATATTGGGTTCCTACCATAGAAGCCGATCTGGGTAGCATCTGCACCATGGTCCAACAGTTCATGTGTGATGTCTATCCCTCCCCACCAGGCGTTAGCAAGCAAAGGGAAATCACCCCTATGAGTCGTTCGGTTGACGAATCCTTGAGTGCCGACTTCTGGTCTGTTTAAGAACCATTTTACCATTTTTGTATTAGTTTTGCGGACGGCATCGAGAAGAGGATGTACAGCATTAGCATCGAAAGCTGTGGGGTCGGCGCCGTGCTTAAGCAACAATTCAGCCATCTCAGTCTGTTCAGAACGCAAAGCTAGCATGAGCGGAGTTGCGTCGTCTTCCTGACTTGCATTAACGTTAGCACCTTGTGAGATGAGGTATGCTGCGACCTCCTTGTTTCCTTTTGATGCTGTAGCTTGTCAGCACGAGGTTCATTGGGCAACCGAAGCTGCGAAATGGGAAAGGGATAACCAAACATCGAGCAGAGGTTGGACGGACTACTTACCAGCCATCGTCAATGCCAACTGCCCGTCTTCTTGAGGCATGTCCACTTCAGCTCCTGCTGCAATCAACAACTCGCATAGCTCCACATTGCCTTGCCACGAAGCTGCGACCAGGCCAGCAGCCATCTTTTTACTAGTATCGCAATCTGGAAGACTACAAAGTGCTTGTAACGAGTCCTTGAGTCCCATGGCAGCTGCAAGTGCGATCCGGGTCTCCCAAATCCATTCATTAGAAACAACTAAGCCGTTCTTTGCTCTATCTTTAGGTCTGACTTTCTTTGCGCGATCATACCAGACACCAAACGAATTCCACTGCTCAACAAGTAACATGTTCAGAAGTGGTTCAAGCTCTTGCCGGTTGCTATCATTGACATGCAAGATAAAATGACTGCCAGCATAGGGCAAGAACGGATGATTATGCAGACTAATTGATCCAGCTTTCGGCCAGATATTAGTGCACATAAGATAGCGTAGACATCGCTTGGGCAACGACGGCTCTTCGTCGTCTTTGAAGGCTTTGGAGACATAGTCACGAATCGAGGAATGGGCAAAGCGCAATTTCCAGTAACGAGGCTCTTCTTGGTCTGAGTCAACATCGAAGGCGATGAAATTGCCGCATAGCCGCACTAACTCGCCAGAAACATCTTCTTCATTCGGATCGTCGGGCAATTCGTCCTCTGGTACTTCCTCGAAACCATCGTCATCCTCGACCAACAACGCTTCTATAATCTCATGTACAGTCAACGGGCGTATAGCATCTCTCACGAACTGAAGTGTTGCATACGCTTTTGCTTTTTCTGACCCTTGTAAGTTGTTGATACGGTCCATATTCGCCTTGAAGATATATTCAAGCCCTTGAGGCGTGTCTTGAATAATTTTGCGGCATTTGTTCTCTGAGTAAGATGGTCTCAGGAAAGTGGTCTCTCGCTCCTTCAACGATACCCAGAGCATTTGACCTTCAGCTTTCTCGGTGACCAATTTGGCAAGATCCTCCTTAAGAGCAAAAGACTTCTTCGGGAGCTTAGCTTCGATAACTGATCGTGCGAAAGCTTTCACGTCTTCCTTGACATTGTCCTGAGTTATATTGTACTCAAAGGCTTGAAATCCATCTGATGTGAGCTTGGCTGCGGAGAGCTCAGATCTGATTTCGGGATCTGGCTGGCTAGTACACCACAGGCGACAACAAGTGCCCTTGATTGTTGACTTTAGTGTACTCAGGAATGATATCAGACTCTCATAACGCAAACTTGTCTGATGTGAAAAGGTCTGCTGCTCATTTCGTCGACTTTGTTGTTGATTATATTCGTCCAACCCATCAACGCACAATGTCAGTGGTCTCTCGGAGCAAATGGTTATTAACACTTCTCTCAGCAATCTCCAGATCTCTGAGACTGATGCGCGTTCTAGTTTGGAGTGTGACCATATAGTTTTCGCTATGTCGTAGAGACCTATGTGACTGGCGAGCAATTGGACCAACCACGAGCGCGGTATTTCATCCAAGTACGATGAACTGTACTTCGATTCTGATGTCCAGAAGACAGCCGCCACGGTATCACCTGCCCGCTCGAGATTCGAGATGACATTTGCGGCAATGAAAGACTTTCTATTAAGCTGTCAGCTCGTGATCCGCATCGCTGTGCCACCGAGGCTCAGGTAAAGTACCCGAACCACCAATGCACGTAATTCAAGAGACTCACCCTCTGCCCGCCGAAGCTGTAGCAAAGAAGACCTTCGGACTGGCGCCTGCGAACTTTTCTGATGACCAATCCAGGTACGGTGCAGTTCTCAAGATCCATTCACAAGTACCAGGTACCCGTTTCGAGATACATATATCAATATAGCTATCTCGAGATTGTCCATCCAGCCATTTGCGAATACTCTCTCGCTCCGATTGCTTCGCCAGGTCAACTTGGTCATCGCTGACCGATCTTAGAGAGCTTAAAGCACTGCTCTCGTGAGATTTAAATGATTGTAGAATGCCAAGATGGTCTTTCATGTTTCGCAGGACCTCAGCTACCTTTTCATCATATTTCAAGATAGTTTTGACGGCAAAGCTAAAGCGATTAAGTCCTGCTGCACCCACAGTAGGCTTCGACATCGAAATATAGGTAAGCAACCTCTCGAGATCTGACTGAGCCTTCCTGAGCGTCCTGCACAGCTCCGCACATGCATCCGCGGTGAGACTATTGGCGCAGGCATGTTTCTTGATTGGACCCAAAGCCTTGATGAAGGCAGGTAGTCTTTGCTCGACGTTCCGAAAGTATGGCGGAGCGTGATGATCTCCATCGTTTACCTTGTCGAGTATTCTCTCGCCAAGTTCAAGGATATTGACAATGTACGACAAAAGCTTCTGGTTGATTTCATCCAGCGTGCCACTCCGAGTAAGATAGTGATGATGTGTTTCATAAACAATGTCTCCAAACACTGCTCTAGCATTGCCAGACAAGGACGTCGATGGAGGCTCTTTGAACTTGTTCCGCCTGTGTATCTCCATCGGCGCCGTCATTCAAGGTTGTGCTGCGAGCAGCAACCGCCTAGGTAGTCTTGATACTATGCATTAACCAACACCGGAGTATGCAGGAACTGCCGATGTAACATTAATCTTTAGTCCAAATAATAAAACTATCATGGATCCCACAAATCCACGAATGTCATAACAGAAGTGTTTGGCAGTCATCTCAGGTTCTCACTAATACGTACGTAGTGTCCTATGCAGCGCCACCTCATCAAGCATCGATATCTTAGAACAAGGCGACCTTGATTTTGCCTCATAGCCGTACAAGGATCATAATAACGCTAGACGTCTACAGCGCCTGAACATATACACGGTATGGTGTGAAGCTGCAATGGAAGCCTGACGCCCAGCAGCACGTACCTACCTGGGTTGATAGAATTGTGGTAATACTGGTAACGATGTTCATTTTATTCATCTGATGGATACTTTAGCACGTCATCGCCACGACCAGTGTACCAGAAAAGAAGCCGGTGCAATGGACCGCAGCAACCAGCCCTGTTTATGAGTGGTATAGGCCTAAACCCCTACTATATCACTATACCAGGAGCGAAAAGGGCTAAAGAAGTGCCAAGGTCAAATCCAAAAGCGTTCATGACAGCTCCAAATGAAAGCTATGTAGACCGGCCAATCCTAATTCTCACTTTGCCGAATCTATTTCTGAGTTTTGGCGTCGTGTACTGACACAATGCTGTAAGTCGAAAAAGGCTGTACAGTAGCTATAGCCTGTCAAAGCCGTTAAGCTCCCTATCTGGTTCAACGTTATACTTCCAAGTGGAAGTTTTTCAAACCATCTGCGAGAGTGGGTTTTGCTTTCTTCGTGTTATCTAGTTCGACAATTGCCTGTAAGTATCGCTGATGAGCAGCCTTCACAGCATCTTCGCGTCTAATGATCCAGTCGTCAAGCGTTTTGACGACCTTTACAGCGAGCTCCCGGATGTTTTCTCGAACTCGCTCTGGCCTCTCGTAGCGCGATACCAGTGCTGAAGTCTCCTGGATCAGAGCCAAGTTCTCCGTCTGGAAGTCATGAACCACAGCCTGATCAGGCAACCCGTGGTATACCTCGTTGCTGAAGGCGAGAAAATGGTGATAGAGATCATCGACCGAAGCTTTGGCCGCTATAGCAGTGACCACACGCTTTTGCACCTCGGTGTCTAGCTCCAAAAAGGAACATTTATTGGCGACAGTGAGCTTTTGACACTGAAAACCTTGACATTGGAGCAGTACGTCCTTATAGTATTCGCCCAAGATAGGTGTCAAGCTTGGTCCAAGAAAGAGCTGCACCTCCTTGCCCTCGCATAAGGAGGCGAGGGTTCGAGTCACTGCGAACAGAGTGTTGTTGTAGAACCAGCGTTCGCCATCCACGACCAGCTTCCACTTCTTGAAGCGCGTCATTGTCATCTCAAAGAGAGACACTTTAGCCGTTCCTTCAGACAGGTATGTATCACTCCCATCCGCTTGCCACATCTGCACAGATTTGATGCTGAAAGGTATTGATGGATCGATCACATGTGTAGGCGCAAGTTGAAAATCTGCATTCATAACAGCAAAGATTGCGTTAGCATTGCCTAGGCAGGACCTTGAGTAGAGACAGACGACGTTCTCCGTATACAGGATATGGGCGGCTTCCGAATTCAGCTTTTGACAAACGGCCATAATTTGAGATGATAGGGACAGTATTTCCTTAGTGTACTCAGCTTTCGATGCTGACTGATGCTGTTGCTTTTGCTGTTCATCGAAGGTTACCAGGTCCACAATCTCATCCGTTCTTAGAAGGAAACGCAATATCTTCGTTCGAATCTCGCCAGCCATCAGAAATAGCTTTGATTGCAACTGGTCATGCTTAGGATTACAGAAGATGGAGAGAGGTGGTTGATCTTTAAGCTCGATTGGGGTTGGACATGGTCTTGCAGAGTCGACATCTGCCTGATGCAACAGTGAAGAAGTAGGAGTTCGCAAACCTGAAGACCCTGAGGTACTTGATGGTGGTGTGGACAGGCCATATTGTGAACTCGGCGAGACACTGCTTCGGTTTGACGCATTGTCGGATAGACCCTGTGGACAGACAACCATGTTTGAGGTCGGTTCTGCGTTGTCAGAAGAGTGGTGCTGGTCGTGTGCTTCGCTGTGAGTAGAGTGGGTGAGGTCAGTCGTGATGCTTGTGGGTACCGAGGATTGCGGCGAGAGAGATGTGTTGTTCATATCGTTGTCGACTATAGTTCGGAGGATGTGGACAATAATAAGCAGATTCGGAATTGGATCTGTAGAAGATACAGGAAGTATACAGACCGGGCAAAGTGTTTCTCAGTTCATCAGTGCATACAGTACTAGTGCTATATGTCATGTGACGCCTTAAGTCAAGAGTGAAAGTGATGAATAATTGCAGTTATGAATTGAAATGCAATGCGAAGGCCTAAGATGGCGCAGGTCCTGTGTTTCACTTTGCCAGAGCCTTGATTTATTAGTCCACAGACAACAGGAATGTACACAGATTTGAGACAGCTGTAAACACGGATAAGGTTCTCGACACACCGTTCAATACTGCCACTGCTCTGAGTCTCACAAGCATGAACTTCGTGTCAATTGACAATTAACACCAGCTTCTGGTATATCCATATGCCCATTGAAGGGTGTTTTTCAACAGAATCAAGTCATTCTGGCATGCAGATCATCATTCTGGTCGTATAGAGAGCTTGCGAGTGACCTTATATAGCTGAATTGTGCTCCAGAACATCCTCTACAATATAGCTCGTCTTTTCGAGAAACAGGTCAAGGTGGAAAATTAGGTGCACAGATCGTAAGGTAGAAAAGGCGGAGAGGTACGCATTTAGGTGTATGTCTACCTCCTCGCTGCAGCTTTGACATCCGTGTCACGTAAGTCACATAATTTAGTCAAGGTAGCTATAGACGTTCTCACAAGCACATGGTGTAAACTTGTTTTCAATTCTGGTGGAAGAATAGGCCTTACTTTGCGATTTAAGATGTACATGATGAGTTAGTCAGACGAGGACATTGATAGTGGAGGATGTCGAATCCAGGATTACATAAGCGACACTACTGGACCGTTGCGGCCTGAATGCATGGGCGCCAGGCTGAAATTCGATTGCCAAGACTGTCACGACTTTTTGACTTGGACCCATCATTGCAGCATTGTCGCCTGCCAAATCACTTCGAACCAAATACAGCCTACCACAACCATGTCTCGATTCTTCCACGGAGGTGATAGCGACTCTGAGTCCAGCTCGTCCGAAGAGGAGGAGTTGTACCAGAAAGAGGAGGAAGAATCTGAAGAGGAGGCATCTGAAGAAGAAGAAGACGAGGAAGAGGATGAGGACTCTTCTGACGAGAGCGTTCGAGGCACAGGTGCCAGTCGTTTCCTACGGGCCGGTGCCGATGATGATTCGGACGACAGCGACGAAGACGAAGGCGAGCGGCGAGTCAGGTCTGCGAAGGACAAGCGGCTCGACGAAATCTCGCAAACAATAAGTAAGATCGAGAATGCGCAAAAGAATCAGGATTGGTCCATTATCAGCTCAGGTAAGTAGACAAACATGCAGATGATCCTAGAGAGCTAACGGATGCAGAATTCGATAACCTCAATCGACAAGTACAGAAAGTTGCGCAAGGTGGTGCCACGCCAAAGATCTATGTCAAGATCATAGCAGACCTCGAGGACTTGGTCAATGAGACCAATGAGAAGCAAAAGTCTAGTGGCAAGAAGATGAATGCAAACAACGCTCGAGGTTTCAATGCTATGAAGCAGAAGATCAAGAAGAATAACAAAGAATATATTACCGAAGTCGACAAATATCGTGAAGACAAGGATGCCTTCATGGAATCCGAGGACGAAGAAGAGGAGCAGCCACAAGCGAAACAGTCACGACGTGACAAAGCACTCGGCGCACAGATTGACGACCAACTTGACGATGAGGGCTTTGCAACCGTTGGCAGGGGCGGAAGAGCGCTTGTCTACACTCCCGAAAGTATTCTCAAACATCTCAGAACGATTGTCGAGTCTCGAGGCAGGAAAAACACCGATAGACAAGAACAGATACGGATCATGGAGAGATTATTGGAAGTGGCAGTCACATCCTACCAGCGAATTCGAGTATTGCTCACGATAGTATCTACGAGATTCGATGTGACCACTTCGTCTGTACAAAACTACATGTCGCAGGAGCAGTGGAAATCAGCTCAGCGAGAATTTGCCCTACTCCTAGAGGAGCTTGAGAAGAATCCATCGATTGTAGTAATCGAGGGCGCCGAGGAGTGGGAGGACGACGATAAGCAGCCACCAACAGAAGCCCTGCTCAAAGTACCAGGCAGCGTTGTATCGTTGCTTGAGAGGCTTGACGACGAGCTCACTCGATCTCTGCAGCAGACAGATCCCCACACAGCAGAGTATATCGAAAGACTGACCGACGAACAATTGTTGTACAATGACATTATTCGAGCATCGATATATTACGAGAATATCGGTAAGCGAGCGGAGATAGGCAGACAGATTGATGGCATCAATCGCATTTCCATTCGTCGTATTGAGCACATTTACTTCAAACCGGTACAAGTTGTGAAGATTCTCGAGGAGAAGATGTGGGCTTCGATACCAGAGAGACTCAATTCTGAGATGACACCGAGAGGCCAATTCACAGAGGTCGAGCCACTGATGCAAACCCTTTGCAATTCCTTGTTCGAGAACAGTGAGGGCATAATTCGTGCTCGAGCCATGCTTTGCCAGATATACTTCCTGGCCCTGCAGGACAACTTCTACCGATCTCGCGACCTCATGCTCATGAGTCACTTGACAGAGAACATTGCCAGTTTCGATGTCAGCACACAGATTTTGTTCAATCGGACGCTCGTGCAGATCGGCTTGTGTGCTTTCCGGGCTGGTCTTTGCTATGAAGCACAAGGTGTTTTGCAGGAGATCTGCGGATCAGGTCGACAAAAGGAACTATTGGCTCAAGGTGTTATGATGCAGAGATACTCGACCGTCACACCAGAACAAGAACGACTCGAACGACAGAGACAGTTGCCATTCCACATGCACATCAACCTCGAATTACTTGAATGCATCTATTTGACGTGCAGCATGCTACTCGAGATTCCACTACTAGCACAAACCGGCTCTTCCCCTGATGTACGGAAACGAATTATCTCGAAAACTTTCAGAAGAATGCTCGAATATGCAGAAAGACAAGTGTTCCAAGGACCACCAGAAAACACAAGAGATCATGTCATGCAAGCTGCCAAAGCACTGTCTGTAGGAGAATGGAAGAAGTGCCAAGAGCTCATCGGCAAGATTCAAATCTGGGATCTTCTGAGCAACGACAAGGATAGAATAAAGACAATGCTTGCTGAGCAGATTCAGGAAGAGGGTCTGCGAACATATCTGTTCACGTACGCGCCTTACTACGATACCCTGTCACTTAGTACCCTTGGCGGCATGTTCGAGCTTGACGAGAAGAAGATTGCCGCTATCGTCTCGAAGATGATCTCGCATGAAGAGCTTGCAGCAGCTCTAGACCAGGTGAATGACGCGATCGTCTTCCGCAAGGGCGTCGAATTGTCAAGACTGCAGAGTCAGATCCTATCGCTCTCAGAAAAGGCTATGGGCATTCTAGAATCGAACGAGAAGGTGCTGGAGACACGTACCGCCGGCACCAGCAACGCCTTCCAGCGTGATCAAGGTCAGCGCGGTGGCAGGAGAGGTGGGGGAGGAGCGCGCGGCAATCTGCAGGGTCTGAGAGCTGGTGGACAGGGTCGACGTGGGGGAGGTTTTACTGGCGGTGTCCTAGCAGGAGCGATCCGCACGTAAGCAAGTGCTACGCACATAATTACGCTTGGATCTTCTTAGGCACATGATCCACATTCAGATCGTCTAGGCGGCTCTTCGTGCCATATCATTGAGTATCAACAGTAACTCATGCATAGGCGAGAGTTGTGGTCGGCTCCTCGGCAGCAAACCACTGGAAAACGACAAGCTGAAGAACAAGTGATGGTTCGATAGACACGATGCTTATGCATGCATAAAATTCTCATGTTTCGAAACAGATCGATCGATTATTGGTTGAGATGTAATACAAACTGCAGCTGCCACGTTGTCGAGATGGTGATGTTTCTGGAGGCGAAACTTTCACCTCGAATACCTCTTTCGCGAGATGCAAGCAGCCATTGGCCATTATGCAGCAGGTTCGTCCGTAGACACGCATCAAACGGCACAAGCAGCTGATTCTTACGACTGCTTGAGGCGGCGTATTTTGTGTATCCATCGATCTGTTCCCAATTTTGTTTCGGCCCTTGTGGGTCGAGAAAACTGTGAAATGCACGTTCCAAGGCACTACAAGAATCGAACTCGTGGTTGCACATTAGTCAAATCCCTGACGGTTGTGTCGAGATGTTCGAGAGTGTGTAAGGTTTCCGCACTAGTCAACATACCGGTAGGGTATTCTTGCAGTAAATTACTACGAGTATTATTGCTCAACAAAGATAGAAGCATGTTGTAAGCAAGATGAAAATCTGAACGACCCCATGTTTCGCCCACACTCCAGGTTTGGTATGGAAAGACCTGATCCAGCGACATGAGTCAGGATGGCTCGAGTCAGTAGAAACATGCATCGAGTCAGCTGCCGGCTGTTGTGTCGAGCTTTGGGAAGCATTATCCTGTCAGCCAATCATAGAGTATGGCAAATTTCGGCTGGAGTGGCTTGATGGGGAGAAATGCGAACCTGCACTTGGCGGTCACTCGGCTTGATACTAGCCAGAGCCAGAAGCTGTTTCTGGCGCACCATAACACGAGTTCGAGGACCAAAGCACACGTATACAGCTAGTGCAGTCTCGACGTCGACTCTACCAGAGTTTGACTACCTCGTCATCACAATTTTCTTGCCTACCAGAACACACGTTGACCTTGTCACCCGCAAGCCCGGCAGAGGGGGAAATGACGACCAGGTATAATTTCGAGAAGTAAAACAGGCGCGATCATCATCAAGTATCAATCAAACTCTCTCCCAACAGCGTTTTTGCAGCTTCGAGAGACCCCGACTATGCTTCTTCGAGGCAGGCGTTGAGTGCTAATTTCTCGCTTATTTGATAATCTCCATCATCGAGCCTGGCGCATGCTGGGGTACCAGACTCTCTGCGCGCGCTCTCGTTCGCGGAGTGAGAAAACCTCGCCTCCATTTTGCAACGCTCCGTGACACTTCTCCATTTGTGTGCTTGATCCAAATTCCTTCGTGGACTTCGACGCACTTCGAGATCAGACTCTAAGCCCCGCGATAGAGACGAGTCACTTGTGATTCGTCCCTGCCAGCTACAAGCTCGTGGTATGGAGACTGGAGCTGCATACATGGTGTTGTCTGGGGTTGGTCCTGATCATGGGTAGAGCTTTCCTCAGCTTCGTGCGAGCTCCGGTCATGGCCGATAGAGTCCAACCCATGTGTACTCGAGTTGAAGTATACTTCCATGAATTGGACAAGCACATCACGTTGAGTTTCTGAACAAACAGGTCTCGCCACGTTTGTCTCCTTCTGATCAGCTTGAGCCTCGCTGTACCAGTCTTTCCATGTATCTCTGCTTTACTACAATACCTTTGTCGTACTTGAGATCTGCGGCATTGTGATTCTTGTCATCATCAATTGTAATGGCTATTGTCACGACCGAGCAGCCACCATCAGTAGCGGCTCAAACTACAGGCGCCAAACGAAAGTCAGCCACAGCAGGACTATCAGCTGGTAGTACACGTCCAGTGAAGAGGCGAGCTTCTAAAGCGTGCCAATGCTGCCGGTCAAGAAAAGTTCGATGTGATGTGGTTGAATCTGGGATACCATGCACGAATTGTAGACTTGATGAGGTCGAGTGCTGTGTGACAGAAGGAAAACGAAGGAAAAAGTCTTGCATTGAGGCAAATGATGTGCTCCAGCACTCTCCCATCGAATCTGCTGAAGAGAGGGATGATCTTCCAGAATTTCCCATGTTTCACGATATCGATGGCCTGCAAGATTTGTCTTTGCCTAAGAAAGACATGAATATGATTGCACAGAGCACAGCTGTCCTTGATCAGGAGCTGCTTCAGCACAAGCCACACATGTTATGTACGTCGAGTTATTTGGTTGAAAGATTTTTACTTACCACGTTACAGATCAGCAAGCCGCGGCACGTCTAACACCAGAAGAGCGTACTCGTCGGATGTCCTTCTTGAATGCAAAGGGCATACCTGTACAAACTCCAACTGCTCTAGCCTCCCCATACTTCCCTGCATTCAAGCTGCAGAACGAGGTTGTCCTTCCCAAATACGTTCCAGCCATTCACAATCGTGTTTTGGCAGAAGATATCGAGTATCTGCAGAAAAAAGGCGCCTTTTTGATACCAGACACAAACTTGAAAAATGAGCTCCTCCGCTGCTATGTGCAGTATGTGCACCCATACCTGCCTCTGCTCGAGCTTGATGACTTTCTAGGTGCAATTGGCAAAGATGATGGTACAACCACAGTTAGCTTGTTACTGTTTCAAGCGGTTATGTTCGCGGCTACTGCTTACATTGATATGCGCTATTTGACTGCTCAAGGCTATGATAGCAGAAAAGCTGCTCGAAAAGCTTTCTTTCAGCGAGTCAAACTGCTATATGACTTCGACTACGAGATCGATCGTGTCACAGTCGTGCAATCTGTGTTGCTCATGACATATTGGTACGAGAGCCCGGATGATCCAAAGGATGTCTGGCACTGGCTTGGCGTCGCGATCTCTCTGGCAAGGACTATTGGATTAAACTGTGATACCTCCACTTCACCACTGTCCCTGGAGAAGCAGAAGCTGTGGAAGCGAATCTGGTGGTGCTGCTACATGCGAGATAGATTGGTTGCAATCGGCATGCGCAGACCAATACGCATCCGAGATGACGATGCTGATGTCCCGATGCTTGAAGTCACGGATTTCGAAACCCAGTCACTTGCACCAGAACTGAACAGAATGTTAGGAGGCTGCTCTGTCATGCGGGACACGGCCAAACGAGAGTTGCTGGCTCATATGTGCATTGCCATGATCAGATGCTGCCAATGCATTACGAAAGTCCTTGCTGCACAGTACTCGATGCTCGGTCACAGACTGGGAGCTACGCAGGAGACGACTATGCGCCTGGTGCCGAAAAAGTCTGCAGCGGAGCCAAAGGAAGTCTTCGATTGCGATCAGGAGCTTGAGGAATGGTATGAAGGACTGGCAGAGGAGCTTCGCTATTTCAAAAGCACTAACCCTCGAGAACAAAACGTGCGTAATGATGGGGAAGTGATCAACCTACACCGAGCACTTCTTACGGGTGTCTATTTGACAACGACCAGTGCTCTTCACCGCCCACAAATGATGCCAGCAATGCCCAATTTGGTCATCGAACCAGAGCTAAAAGAGCTCTCGAAACGACGAGTGCGAGAAGCAGCGGGAGCGATTACTGATGTCTTTCAAGACCTATATACCAGAGACCTCATTCGCTACCTACCTAACACAGGTGTTACCATCCTCTTACCAGCGATCATTGTGCACCTGCTCGACATCAAGTCACCAGACTCGGCGACTCGCCAACTGAGTGTCCGGCGGTTCCAATTCTGCATGCAAGCACTCCAGAAACTTCGAGACATGTACGCCTCTGCAGATTTTGCCTTCTCCTTCCTCGATGCAGCAATCCGGAAGGCAGATGTGCCGGTAGGAAACCCTAATGCGCAGAAGCAGCAGGCAACTCAACCACCACTCAGTCGCAGCATGTCGATGAGTATGCAAGCAAGACAGCAGAGACCTTCTACTACTACGCTCACACCACCACCAGAAATTCCGAACCTGCAGCACATGAGAGCTCGAGCGTCGACCACTCCATCCGCTCTTGCGAACCCATTCATGATCAATCCTCAAGCAATGACGTTTGGCAAGTTTGAGCAGAACGAGTTCGCGGCTATAACTCCACCCAACTCTGACAGGTTTGCTCATATGAATGAGGTTGCGACGACTGGTGGTGCAGCTGTGAGCTTGATTGATTACGACCACATGCACCACAGTCCTCCCACCAGCATTAATGACGAGCACATGGGCCTCGCGAATGGTGGCTATATCGAGGCAGACAAAATTGGTGAGATGGATACCTCACCATTCGACTGTTTGATTGACGAGGCACGAATGGAGAATGATTTTGATCAGCTGATCAATCTCGAAGGTGGTTCAGGAGGTGTCGACCACTTCTTTACTGATAGTTTGAATGAGTGGAGCGAATCTAAGGACCATATCTGGGGTGGAATGACGATGCCTATTGACGAGCTTGAGAATGTACACTCGAGCAAAGGGACGCCAAAAGTAGCGGACGCGTCTGCCGAAAACGTGGCCACAGATGTTGTGCAAGAGGTTGCTATCACTGCATGAGGCTCATTATCATAGCTGATGGTCGGGACTCGTTTGTACTCGAGTTGGAACGGAAAAAGTACATAGCGTTCTAGCGGCATTTCAGGCACTTGAACAAGTCATCAAACCAATCTTGTCTCTCATCAAGGAGTGTGTTCAATAGTGTAAAAATGATTTTACCAACCACATCATGAACTATTTTGATAAACGAGTTCGAGTGATAGGCACTTCCACTAGCATCCCAAGTTAGGAGTCGATAGCCCCAGCCCTGCACCCTGTCAAAGCTGGTTTAGGTGTTGCGTCATGGCATTCGTGGGCCGTGTCACAGCTCAACCGCCTGGGAAACGAAGCCTTCGGTAGTCCTGTCCAAGACATGAGAGGTGATACTCATGCTGCTCCTAATAACCTCGAGTCGTTTCATGTGCCTCAACAGATTGCTGGAGTGCTGACGACAAATTTCTGCTTGATCAGCCGCTAAGATAAGCTACCAATGTCGTGGCAGAGGTGTCGCAGGCGAGCCAGCCCAGAATGACCAGCAATGGCAACGGGAACTCGTCCTTTTACTCGAGCACGAATAGTAGCACGTCGACATTACGGCCCAGGAATACGCTTAGTAGACTTATATCATACGAGGATGGCTCGAGCCCTGCTGAAGCAGTAGGAGCCAGCACATCTGGGACAAGCACACCACCTCACTGCAAAGTCTCAACTGCCGCGACGGCTGCACAAAGCGAGAGCCAAACGCAGGACTTCCGAACCCACGGAAGAGCCCACAAGCGCAATGCTTCAGAGAACGAGAGCCGACGAGCTTCAAGTGGAATATGGGAGTCGTGGTCTTCGTTTGGTGGCATTGCATCAGGTTTCCTGGGCAGCAATGGAGCAGGTCAATCTGTCAGAAGAGTTGGCAATCAGGGCAAACCGAAGAGTACACGCACGGTTCAGGATAGGAGCTATGGTCTGAGGCAATCTCAAGCAGAATGGGGACCAAAGTCGGATACTCATAAAAAGCCAACCTCTATAGAAGATCATCAGGCACTTCTGCAGACGAAGAAACGCGAAGCATTACTCTTGCAAAGTGCACAGGCAGGTGCCGGCAAGGATGTGCTTGGTAGGTACAAACGCAAGGATTCCGACGCCAGCATTAGTTGGTCACCTGTAGACAACCCGAATGATGGAGACATACTGGTCTATAGGCACAAAGTTCAGCCAAACGATACGATGGCTGGAGTTGTCATCAAGTATAGCTGTCAACCTGAAGCTTTCAGGAAGGTGAATAGGTTCTGGCCGAATGACAACATACAAAGGAGGGACTACGTGGTGTTGCCTGTGGATGCGTGCTCGATCAGAGGCAGGAAGACTGAAGCGCCGTACGTGGCTGACTTGCAAGACTCAAACATCCCGTTGAATAACAGCCCTCAAGCAGCTCAAGGAGGCAAGGACATTCCAGTGTCGAGTTTGGGCAGGGCAGAGGGCAGTACCGAGCCTTTCCCACAAGCTGAGATACCATCTCCAAACGTAGAGCCCGACTCGGACTACAGACACGATTCATGGGTCAACGTGCCTTCCCATTCGCAACCGATAGAGGTTCTTCGCATTTCGAAACGAGCATTAGGCTACTTCCCTCCAGCACGTCGGAAATCAATCACATCAATACCAGCAGCTTCCTCCCGATCCACTCCAAAGACGTCCTTTGATATGCTACGTCATCCACCAACACACGCAGCGCAGCAAGCACAACTAAATCAACATCTCCAAAGCCTGAGTCTAAACAGCTCACCCGTCCGCAACATGTCGATTCCGCGCTTTCTTACCGATACCTCACGCACACGCTCCTCAAGCACCGTGTCGACCACGACAGAAACCGCAAAGGCTAACGCCTTTCTGTCCGCTCTGTCAGGTCCAGGTGGCGTAGGCGCATTGAGAGGCAATCGTGCCGACCGCGCCAAGCCCGGACCCGCAGATGATCCTCTGAACAAGAAATTCGCCCAGTATGTTCCTGATCTGTTACCACCGGATCATCCCGACTATCAGAAACAAGGCAGCTCACTCCGTCCGCCCCATTCTCAGAGGACAAGCTCAAGTCTGCGTGCTACACCCAGAGCGAGCATAGACTCGATAAGGTCTACTAGGTCGAATAGTAGCTCAATACCAAATGCGTTAAGCTGGGTTGGAAAAGTCGGAAGTCCAATGAGGAAGAAAGCCGAAGCACATAGGGTTGAGGGCATGACGCTGAGTTTAGGTGTGCTGGGTGAGGCGCCTGGTGATCTTATTGAGCTTGCCGATACCCCGGACGAGGTCAGTAGACAGTTACATGATGCTGTGCAGGCTGATGGGGCGGACGAGAGAACTCCCACTGTTACACCTAGGCATGATGAACTGGACGAAAGATTTCCGGTACGTGGAAGGATGATGTGGGCTTATGATGTGGGCTAGGAGTGAAGTAATTCTGATGTCCTCGCAGCGTGACATTTAGTATGTATGCTTTTGACTGAGTACAAGAATTCCTGACACGCTTGATGAAGCGGTTGCGTATTTTTCAATACTTTCTCCGTCACGCCTGGCACAATTCTGCGAGAGTGCTTTATTTGGGCTTAGCGTACGACAAACACCGCTCGTTTTCGCTGCAGTAGGCGAAATGTATGGCCATGTGCGTCTTTCGCACCTATCCTACACTGTCGTCTCGCAGCTTTGGGGAATGTGCTAGTCTAGCCCCACCTTCCTGTCCTTCGAGTCATAGTATATCCATTTCGGAGCCACGACGTGGGTCCTGCTCTTCTCTGTGTTTGTCTCGAAACTCCATCCACCGCTCTACTTCAATTTATGCTCCGAGAACCAGCCACACCATGTCTCCAACTGCACTGCGTTCGCTGGCGATGCACGGATGAATGATGATTCGTTGAGATCGAGGCTTGTTCCTAACTGACGTCTTATCACTATTTCGACTCGTACTTCGACATGGTGATCGGTGTGCTGCCATAGATATCAAGGTACTAGGTATGTATGCCAGACGGTCACGTGACAAGGATGTCTGTGACCGTCAAGAGATACACGGACTGACGACTTGCTTGGCCCTTCTAACAGGCTTGCTGTATTATATATGTGATCCCGATATGACACGAGATCCAACCTCAGTCATTTGTTGCACACTACCGGGTTACCAGTTTGTGTCGACAGCTTCAGCGAGCATTGAGCCCGTAAAGCCTAGCAGTCGCTAATATAAGTCGTATGGTATTGGCAGCCTCTTTTGTGAAGTATTGGCAAATGTGTTGCAACCTGTATCGTCAATCGTCTCAGTGCCACTGCTGCATTGCTCCATCTTCCAGGGTGCGTATGAAATCCCTGTTGCGTTGATTTCTGCTGTTTCTTCTTCGATTCGAAGAGGGCGAATCCAGATACAAGTCGGCCGGAGGTGGATAGTACGCTGGACTTGGTTGAAGTCGAATGGGTTGTGTCGGGTCCAAGTGACTGGCAACTCGCTGTATGGCGGCCGGAATACCACCTTGCGACTGATCCATGGTTGCAGCTCGTTGTCTGCCGGCTCTTTGGGTAGCCTGTTGGTAGAGACTGGGCTGTGCACCATATTGGTTGTTGGGCATCTGGCCCTGCGGATAAGGTGGATAATTCGAGGACGGATATGGCGGTGGTGCACCTTGAGGAGGTGTACCATAGTTATTACCATAAGCAGGTGGCTGTTGGGCATATGCTTGTTGCGGATATTGTTGAGCCATCTGCATGGCATATGCGGACTGGGCTTGGGCAGCTTGTGCCGCTTGCGCTTGAGCAGCTTGAGCAGCCTGCGCAGCCCTTTGTTTGCTTAGAGCCTCGGCTTGCTGCTGTTGCTGTACCCCTGGAGCTGGGGGCTTGCCAGACGCAGTTTTCAGATTCATGGGTGGTACGAAGGGTTGCGTGTATTTCTGTTGCGTGATGAATGGATGGAGTTTCGCCTGCTGCGGTGTCCATCGCTCGAGAGGATTGATCGCAAGCAGTCCACGCACGAAGTCGATGAAGGCGACACGATTACTCATTTCTGCAATTTTCAGCTGTTATACTACTACACACGATCGGACAACTTACCTCGTTCGACCTCTTGCTGTTTCATATTCTTCCTGGGCATCGAATAACTTCGGATGATGTCAGGTAACGTGGTCGCCTGAAAGTACTTCTTGCTCGGTTGTTCCTTGACGTTGTGCTCCCTTGAATATTGTTCCATACTCTTGATGCGGTATGCTCTGCGACCAAACTCGTCTGTCGTCTTCTCGAAAAATTCACCGGACTGTTTCCCCATTTCAAGCATCCAGGTTGGCGGCGTTCCAAGCATTTCCGTAATTCTCGACACTTGGTTGTACTCTGAAGAACCCGGAAATAGTGGCAGGCCCAAAAATAACTCAACCACGATGCAGCCAAGTGACCACATATCAATCGCTGACGAATACGGGAGACCCAGCAACACCTCGGGCGAACGATAGAATCGCGACTGTATATAAGTATATACAGTCTGCCGCTCGTCACAAGCAGAACCAAAATCGATAATTTTGATAATCGGACTTTCCAGGTTTTTAAGCAGGATATTTTCTGGCTTCAGGTCGCAATGTATCAGCCGTGCTTTATTGAGTAACGTCAAACCATTGAGCAACTGCTGCGCAAACACCCTTACGAGGGTCGTGCTTAAGCCCCGAAATTGGTTCTGCTTGATTAATTCGTACAAGTTGACGCTCAGGAGCTCAAAGACCAAGCACAAATGTTGTTTGTGTATAAAAGTGTCTTTCAGTCGTAGCAGATGGTGGTCGTCGTTCTTGTCGAGCTTCTGGTTTAGCAAGTCCAGCACTGACACTTCCATCATGCTCTGATTAAAATACGCAGTCTTATTCTTGATCACCTTGACTGCCACAACTTCTTGCGTGCGCAAATTCTGACATTTGACAACTTGACCAAACGTGCCCTGACCTAAAACATCCAAAATGAGGTATCTGTTTTTGTGTCCAGCGTCTTCACTGCCAAGGATATCGTTGACATAAAGAATGTAGTCACTGTCTTCATTGTCGTAGCCATCGTTCTTGACGCCTTTACTTGGCTTGGTCAAGACTCGCCTTGGGTTTCGCGATGATTCGTACTTGAAGCCAGGATTGCAGATTCGATATGTTGCAGGTAAGTGAGTTGTCAGCGCTTGCAACGGACTCAAAAAACCGCCTTCGGGATTTGCACGACGATGTAGAGGTTGTTGATTGATACTGTGGTTTATCTCTCCCAAGCTCTGTACCTTTCTGAAGCGGGGCACTGGCCCTAGTTTTCGCTGCGTAGACTGCATCGATCCGGGTGTCTGAGGTGCGGGAGACATGAAATGGCCGGCACTCGGCGTTGGTGGCTGGAAGTAAGAGTCTGGACTTATATCGGACCGCTGTAAAGTAGGCAGGTACTGCGAAGTGAGTCTTGTTGGCGTAGGAGGTTCGTTGTATCGGTCGTCGCTGTAGGTTCGCGTGGGCGATTGGCGTGAGGTGGGTGTCTGCACATTGTAGTTGAAACTAGTTTGTTGTGACTTTGGGCTAGAAACATAAGACGCAGAAGTGGTAGAAATGTTCATGGGAGAATACCTTTGCGCCGCTGAGCTCTCCTGCATAAATTGCTGCGACAACCGATGATGGTGTGAAGGTCGTGAGGGATATTTCGAACGGTTGTATGGGTCTGCGTCTTCCATTTGCACGTCCGCCTCGCCGTTCCTGGTATAATCCTGCGGTGGAATGCTAGCGTTCGAATTCATAGCTGCAAAGTTTGTCTGAGCCGTGCGCTGGTACGGTTCGTACGAGAAGCCTTCCTGCAAGTTTCCAGCCTGGTAAGGTGGTATATTGCTCGCAGCCTCAAGGTTACTGGCCTGCCTGAACTGTGCTTGATTTTCGGAAAGGTGGAGGTTGTTCATGTTCACATTCATCGCGTAGCATCTGCTCGTAGGAATGAGACGAGGCTTACAGGTAGTTTTTAATTGACGCTTGAATCGTTCAGCTATCCGAGAGACTTCTATTACGATCGCAGAGGTGGCTTTGAGAAATGGTAGAAATGCGCAACCTAAAGCTCACCACTAAGTAAACTGCGGTTGAGAAACGGAGTGGTACATCTCTCATGCCCAAACTGCGCTATCGAGACATGACTAGACTGGACGAAACTCTTTCTGGCGTTTGATCTGCCGTCCAGTGCGAGTGACGTGCTCGTTGAGGAATCGTCAAGGCTGTAGAATATGGAAACCGTATGCGTGTCGCAAGATCTCGTCCAAAGCGACTGGCCTGCCGAAATACTGCAACTACGTCGCACGTAACCTGAAAAGTTAGGCTGCTACACGACAGCACAAGATAGAAGGTCGACAACAATGAGAAACAACTTTCGTGAAGAAAGCGGCCAGTGAGCCTGACTGACTTCTGCTGTTGGTGAATCTGAGCCAGCGAAGCAGCCTGGAGCCGTTGATGGTCTAAGCCCGTGCCAAGCCTGTAATTTAGCGGTCATTCCAGGTACCTGGCTTTGACTGTTCGAGCCGGTGTCCAGTGAACTACTACTAACTTACATAGTAGGTATGACGAAGCCGGTTTCGGTTCCGTACTCTTATGATTACACGTACGCAGACCAGTCGACGCAGAATAGCGGTGGTCATTTAAGCCTTCATACAGAGGCTTTGAAGCAGTCGTTCCTTCTTTGTCTGACCCAGCGCCCTTGCTTCATTGGACTAGTACACTGACCCTCCTTCTGCGGAGTCATTACTGGCTCAGTTTTGTGCCTGAGGCACTACAGAGTGATGCCTTCACTTAGCCTTGACCTCGCTTGCGTCATGGTCTTATATTCGACTCACCATGAAGTGAGGATATCAGCGTCCTTCTGTTCTGTCGAAGGTCTTTACTGACCTACGTCCTATACTATATTTGGGCGTGAACAAGAGCATGGCTAGCAATGATGCGCGCGCCGTGAGCCCCGAGGGAGATGATACTGACCAAGCATTGGCCACCACTGTACCCAGCTTGCCAAAGGATGAAAGCGCTGTTCTACAAAGTCTCGACGCGGAAGTGCAGGATCAGCAGGATATCGAGCGCAACGTCGGTCGAGATGTCGATCGCCTGGTGCTTGAACAGGAAACCAAGCGTGAGGAGCAAAGGTTAGCTAGAGCCCAGAACCAGAAGAACAAGCTTCTGAGCGTGATACTTCGCAACGAGCGACAGATCGAGCAACCTATAGGGACTACGAAACGAGCAAAGCTCAAAGCCGAGAATGAGCGGATTCGGATGCAGGTCAAGGACCTCGATAACGATATGACAGAAATCCACGAACGCATGACAGAGCAGCAGCACCATAATGTTTCAACCACTCAGCAACCCACATCAACAGGAAGATTGCCTAACGAAAGCCAGCGGGAGTTTTTGATCAGGACTGGCAAGATTACGCCTTTCTCCAGATTTGGCCTAACGAGTCATGGTGAAGATCCAGAGACTTTGACAGGCGCCTTGTTCGATGCTGAAGAGGAGACGGAGGCTTTGCATGCTAGCCCTGAGAAGAAGGGTGCACCCATGTCTCACCAGAATCTGCGCCGGCCAGGCTTTGAGGATGCCTTCAGTGACACAAGTGCTGCCGACGACCTCGATTCGAATGCTCCTCGCAAAAAGCGCAAGCTCCACAAGGCCAAGGCGAATCAGGCTACTGTTCCAGAAGCATCGGAATCAGATTACGGCAACGATGGCGTTGAGGACGAAGTACTGGATGCTGATTCTGAAAACTCTGTAGACGACAGCGATGATATGCCTATCACCGAAGGCAAGAAGAAGCGCAAGTCTAATAGATCTAGTGCTTTTCAAGACGATATCGAAGACTTTCGTGGCGTCGATGATGGAAACCCGAATGTGTACCGTGCACGACTTCAGAGATGGGCTAGACGAAGGCGGCGTGCAAGAGAACGTGCGGATGACAAGGTCTCTGCTGAAGTGGAAGACCACGAAGAGGAAGAAGGTAGTACCTGGGATCAAGATCTCAATGAAGCATACATGCCGCATCCTACCATTCCAGACACAGTGTTTGATGGCGGCTACAGGGTGCCCGGCGATGTTTACCCATCCCTGTTTGACTATCAGAAGACTGGTGTGCAATGGTTGCACGAACTTTACACGCAGCAAGTTGGCGGCATCGTCGGAGACGAGATGGGCCTCGGCAAGACGATCCAGATTATAGCTTTTCTTGCAGGACTACATCATAGTAAGCAGCTCCACAAGCCAGTCATAGTTGTGTGTCCCGCAACAGTAATGAAACAATGGGTCAACGAATTTCATACGTGGTGGCCTGGTCTAAGAGTGATAATATTGCATTCGTCCGGCAGTGGTATGCTGAATGTGGCAAATGAGTCTACTCTTGAAGATCGACTTGAGGAAGAGCAATGGAATCCACATACACGGAACCTGCCTCTGACGGTTGGACAGAGAGGTGCTAGAAAAATCATCACGCCTGTTCTGGAAAGTGGTGGTGTTTTGGTGACTACCTACTCTGGGCTGCAAAGCTATGCACCGCTTCTTATACCTGTGCAGTGGTCATACGCGATTCTGGATGAAGGACACAAAATTAGAAATCCGAATACCGCCATTACTATATATGCGAAAGAGCTAAGAACACCCAACAGAATCATTCTTTCCGGTACACCAATGCAGAACAACCTGATCGAGCTTTGGTCGCTTTTCGACTTCGTCTTCCCCATGCGACTTGGCACGCTTGTGAGCTTTCGCAATCAGTTCGACATCCCTATCAGACAAGGCGGCTATGCGAATGCATCTAACCTGGCGGTGCAGACTGCTCACAAATGTGCTGAAGCGCTGAAAGACGCCATCAGCCCTTACCTGCTACAACGTTTTAAGATCGATGTAGCTGCAGATTTGCCGAAAAAGAGTGAGCAGGTCTTATTTTGCAAGCTAACACCGTTGCAAAGAGAGAGATATTCGCAATTCCTCAGCTCGAGCGACTTAGATGCGATCATGCGAGGCAAGCGGCAGGTTCTCTACGGCGTGGACTTGCTCCGTAAAATCTGCAATCACCCTGACCTCACAGCACATCAACAGCTTTCAGTCAAGCCTGGCTATGATTATGGCAATCCCGAAAAGTCCGGAAAAATGAAAGTGGTTGGCTCGCTGCTCGATCTATGGAAAACGACTGGCCACAAAGCATTGTTGTTTGCACAACACCGGATAATGCTTGATATTCTCGAGAAGTTCGTTAGGTCGTTATCAGGCATTCGGTATCGTCGCATGGATGGTACGACGCCCATACAGCACAGACAGAGCATGGTCGATGAATTTAACATGAATCCAGAACTTCATGTATTTTTGCTGACAACGAAAGTTGGCGGTCTTGGCATTAATTTGACAGGCGCTGATAGAGTATTGATATATGACCCTGACTGGAATCCGTCGACAGATTTGCAGGCACGGGAACGTGCTTGGAGACTAGGCCAGAAGCGAGAAGTGTCAATCTATCGATTGATGACCGCCGGTACCATCGAAGAAAAGATCTATCATAGACAAATCTTCAAGCAGTTCCTAACAAACAAGATCTTGCGAGACCCAAAGCAAAGACAGACATTCCATCTAAGTGATCTGCACGACCTGTTCAGCCTTGGCGCGGAAGGTGCTCCGACAGAAACGAGCGCTCTTTTTCAGGATGCGTCTGTGGATCTGAAGAAGAGTAGCCAGACTGGTGATCAACATGTTGTCGCGAAAGCAGAGGCCGAGCTCAACGGCGATCATAACATCCAAGCTCTCCCTGACATTTCTGGTGTTGAGCAATATGCTGGTGAAGTAGAAGAAGAGAAGCAAGCTACCACAGATGACGCCAATAATTCAGAAGCACGTATGATACAGGGCATCTTCTCTCGGTCCGGCATCCACTCAGCCATGGAGCACGATGCAATCATTGGTACCAAGAGCAAAAAACCTACCGCAGATCCCGCACTTGTCGAGGCTGAGGCGAGAAGAGTCGCAGCCGAAGCAGCAAAGGAGCTTGAAAAGGCGGGCGAAGTTGCTCGAACCGTTCAGCCAGGCGTTCCAACCTGGACTGGTCAATTCGGAGTTTCTGGTCGACCACAAGAGACCAGTGCCAGACAAGCGTTCGGGGCGAATCGGTCTCGTCCTGTTGCGACGTCGTCCAGCCTTTTGCTCGGAGTGCAGCGATCAGGGTTGAGTGGTGCTAGTGGAGGCAGCTCGCGCACAGCTAGTCCTGCTCCTTCAGCGAGTTCAATCTCTTCTCGCGCTGGTACGCCAGGTGCCCCTCGCGGCAAAGATTTCGCTAAGCTCATTCGCGACTATCTTTCTGCACATGGCGGCAGCGTCTATACGCAGATGCTGATCGACCACTTCCAACGATATTGTACGACAGCTCAGGCTACAGCAGAATTTAAGGAGACCTTGAAAGTACTGGCAACGTTGGAACGAGGTGGAAGAGGTCGTGGTCGGTGGGTATTGAAGGACGAGTACAAGAAATGATGGGTCTTCTTGGGCACAAACTCGGCAGACACTTGTACATTCTCGCCACAAGCGAAGTTCGTACTTTAAATATTGCCAGATATAACTTCGTAATCAGATTTCTTCAAGCAGACCTTGCGGTGACCAGAACTCCCATTCCGGACATTGCTTGTCTACCCATACTAACGAGTCCGCTTGCAAGTCGTTGATCACTGTCTGCGCTCTGGCTTCCGGCCAACTGAGATTGAGCACAAGTAAGCTGATAGTAATGCTTCCTAATAGCTGCAGAATCTCAAGGACAGTGCTCTGGTCAATGTTCAGTTCCTTCGGAATCGACCTCACGAACTCTTTTCCGGCAATGACAATGGTCTTGAATCCTGAATGTAGTGGTTCAAGACTTTTGACAGCAGCTTTGATATCCTGTTCGCTTACTTGTAGACCGCCACCAATCAATCCTGCACGACCTTGACTTACAGCCTCACAGCACTCCTTCACACCTATCAGGCCTCCATTCTCAGCCACAGTCCTTTGACAGAGCTCCACTATACGTACAGCAACGGAGCAGTAGAAGTCTGTCAAATCAGTACCGAAGACCTTAGCACGTAACCCTCCATCTTGCTTCTTGCCTCGAGCGTTACTGCCTGCTAATGGATCAACGCCAACGGCATGACACATTCGAGCAAATTCACCTCGAAATTGAGGGTTAGCTTTAATTGTATCTGCATGCTGCACCGCAAAGTTGTGCAGCAGAGACTGAATCACCTCACGTTGGGCAAGGAGAGATGCTACCCGGGATTGCCTGAGTTCTGAACCTCTGGTCTGATATGCAGATGCAGTAGTGCTGCGGCCGGTGAAGGCACCTAAGCCCACGCCACGCCGGCCGGACATGGTACCAATCTTTTGTTTATTTTATCCTTGCCAGCATTGTGTTACCGTTCGAAAGAATACAAAATGCTTCTGAGGAACACATGCACCGCTAAGGGTTTGCTGCCTGGACTGCCTGAGCGATGGTCGAACTAGCGTAAAATTGAGCTTGGCGTATTCGGCAAACCTGTCTGCGTCGACCACCCACAATCTGCGTGGCTTGCGCCTGCGAAACTTTTTGAGGTCGCTGTCACAGTCGTTTATTTTGTCCATTCCTTCGAGACAAACAATAACGTCAAGATGGTTGCACAATCAGTCAAGTCGTAAGTTCCTTAATCCAGCTGACGGTCACAGCTGCAGTATGGTCCCATTTTCGCTGGTTTGCGTCACGCACCAGCTCGATTATCCCACGAAGCTAGCACACGACATTGACGCATCTTTCGCGACTTTACCGTTGTCAAGCTGGGAATTTGAGGCGAGATCGAGAAAATCTTTCTGCCTTCAAAGAAATTGCTATTTGGCTGGTCCAAAAAGAGTCTGCACGAGCACCCTCATGCTGTACCAATAGCGATTACTATTCCTGCACCAGGCAGGATTTTGTCGGATGAGATTGAATTTGAGCACGGCGAACGACTCGTTTCCAGCTCTTCTCACCGATCAAAGCCATTTCGTCGAGTTCTCCAGTCACCAGATCGAGAATGCACCATAGCTGCAGTTCTGACTCGGCGATATACTACTCCAGGGCCATACTAACAGTCAAAACAGAACCGTCCCAACTAAGGACCAGGTCCTTGTTCCAGAGACTCTCTTGAAGAAGAGAAAGTCTCAAGAGAAGGCTCGAGAACAGCGAAATGCTGACATCGAGAAGCGCAAGAAGGTTAGTCCATGAACCTCAGCTGCCTGTACTTTGTCGGTGATGATACCTACCACACACATGCGACTAGACTTCTGTCGATGTTGTCGCTTTCGTTAACCATCTTTCGGGGCTGAGCAAGCATCGCACGCAATTATCATGCCAAATATTGTCGAACTAGTGCTAACTATGCTTCTAGGCCAATAAGGAGAAGCGAGGCGTCATCTTCAAGCGAGCCGAGCAGTACGTGAAGGAGTACCGTGACCAAGAACGGGAGAAGATCCGACTTGCACGAGTCGCTCGACAATCGGGCAACTTCTACGTTGATGAGCAGCCCAAACTCGTTTTCGTCGTTCGAATCAAGGGTATCAACAAAATCGCACCCAAGCCACGGAAGATCCTCCAGCTTCTCCGACTTCTTCAAATCAACAATGGTGTCTTCGTCCGTCTGACCAAGGCTACTCAGGAAATGCTCACTGTCATCAACCCATACATCGCATACGGCTATCCGAACCTGAAGAGCGTCCGAGAGCTGATCTACAAACGAGGATATGGCAAGATCAACAAACAAAGAATTGCTCTTACTGATAACCAGCTAATTGAGGACAACTTGGGCAAGTTCGGCATGGTCTGCATGGAAGACCTGATTCACGAGATCTACACCGTTGGACCAAACTTCAAGCAAGCCTCGAACTTCTTGTGGCCATTCAAGCTCAGCAACCCAACCGGAGGCTTCCGAGCACGAAAGTTCAAGCACTACGTCGAAGGTGGTGACCTTGGTAACCGAGAGGAGAACATCAATGCTCTCATTAAGCAGATGAACTAGATAAAGCACAAGTTCAGTCGAGTGGTAGCTCGCATGCTCAGCTTGGGCACTGATGAAGGCGTTTGATAGCTGTTGTAGGAGGTCGCTACAGATACTCGTGCAATAAAATTGAGCACTTGATGCGAATTTCAACTTCATCTCTTTCGGGACCTATCGGATATTGCACGGCGCACTTTCTCGAGCTCTTGTAACTTTTCTGTCTCCTTCGCCTCTTTCTGTGGAATAGATTTTGAGGCAGGGTGTCCATGATGGGCGAACGATGCTTAACGCTGTGGGAAAAACTGTCGTGCGCACGCGTTCTTGATCTGACTTTCGTCAAAACGGGCTTGGCATTACTGTTGTGCCCGACTTGTCCCTGAATTACAGAGTTTACCGTCATGTGTCATGATCGTAGCTTTCAGGCATCTAGTGGCGAGAGACTTTGCAGAAAGCATTCAGCGATGGGAGACTGTTGTGCTCTGTGTCTTTGTATTCGTTGCTATTGCGATGTAACGAACATCACGCAGAATGGGAACGAGCACATACGTGGTCCCGTTGATTATCTTCATATTTGTCCTTATTGCTGTCATCTCTCTTTACTCAAGAAAGGGGAATGGGCCAATATATAGAAGACACTATTCACGGCACAAGCATGTAGCTTCCACTTCAAGGCAGGAGTGGCCAAGACCTGAAGCAAACTATAGCAGCTATGTGAGAAGGATAACTCCTGCTAGGGCAAGCGTGACAAGATATACAACTTCTGAACGAAGGGCTGATGTAGAACGAGGACAAATTGAAGAGACATTACCGAAGTATTCTGGACGTAACGACAATGCCATTCCTCAAGAAGCGGGTATGAGGCAGAATGCACCTCTGGAATCTTTGCAACAGCCTAGTAATGCTATGCTCGAACGACCACCACCAGCTTACCAGCCTTGAAAGACTTACAATCCGCTCATGTCTTCGACATGGCCCAATAATCTATCGAGCCTGTCGTCGAGACAACGACTGCTGTCTATACAATGCCATCCGAGACTGTCTGGCACATATGCAAATCATCTCACCATAATCATTGTCCTTTCGTGCTGATCTGTCCCTCTAGAGTGGTCCAGGGAGAGGTACTAAAGCATCGAGCTCGCACTTAATCCAGATCACCTCAGAACGAACGACTTGAAGCTCAGATTCGACCCTCATAATGCGATCGCGATTACCAACTCCCCATCGGGCCTTTGGTCCTACGCTATCCTCCGCTGCCAAGGTGGTCGGCCGACGGCAAAGCTCTGCACAGGTGTCCACTTCTCTGTGTGCACAAGAGCGAACAGATGCAAGGCAATCAGTTGACTTCAAGCCGCGACGGAGCCCGCAGCGCGCCGTATCTTCTGCTGACAGCGGATATGGTAGCGAACCTGGTATACACGCCAACAAAGACACAATAAAAGCAACCATAGTCCAGAAAGAGGGTGAGAAGAACCTAACGATTGATGTTGACTGTGATAACATACACAATATATCCATTGTGGGCTGTGACAATAATCGCAATACTATGGTTAACAACGATGGTACCAAACATGAGTACTATATGAGTGGCGCACTTTCCATGTCGTCAGATGCTGGGACAGCAACCAGTCTATCCAGCAACATCAATCAGGCATCACCAAGCAGCAATGACACACGGCGGTCTAACATGGCCGTTCTGTCACCCACTTGCAAACTCGAAGTCACTTGCCCCAACCACCACAACCGCCGCTATGAAAATGAAACAGTCAAGATCGGTCCGCCCAGCGCCGCTAACCATGATAAATTGATGATGGTGATGCACAAGAGCTGCAATAGCATATTACCTGTGAAATGTGTTCTGATACTACAGACGCAGCTCGACAAATGTGTTGACGCTCAGGTTCAAGATCTCAACACTGATAGCTTCGAGGATTGGACAGCCAGTTGTGCCTACTGTCATAGAGATATGGTCATTCCTGGCTGGATAGGCTATAACAAGTCTAAGAGGTGAATAATCCAGTGCAACGCTACTGGTTAGCGTGAACAATACATAATATAATCCGTTAATCTACTTGAATAACACGTGGTACTACTGCGAACAAAGCCTTTCATAGTATTACAGTAAAGGTAGGTTATAGGCATACCCTCGGTCGCCCACTTCGTTATTCTAACAATAGGTATATTCTTATATTAGATGATGAAACTCAGCTGAGACTAGCAATAGTTAGCTAGATCGACGGAATTGATAGGGAAGCTAGGCTATATAGAGCTAGCTTGCCTTTTCCAGCTAGAGATAATAGGAATAACTCTAATTTTTTACTAGTAACTAAGCTAAAAAAAGCTATACCTATGCCTAAACGCAGTATTATGCCTTGTTATACTAAAAAAGGTAGGAATCCGCGTTGTAGCTGTCTATAATGGTGGATATTCCGATAGAGGTATATTCTAAGAACCTACCTTTACTGTATATTTAGATATACCGTAGGCCCGTATAGGTTCTTATAGAGTCCTATAGTCGATCCTTATATATATAGACATTGCTCCCATAAAACGAATGTAGACGATGTGCGTGACTACTAATCCATGTTAATAATTGACAGAGACTCTTCAGCCTGCGGTGAGCAGCCCTCACAGCTTGGAATTATCGCTCTTCTGTCGGCAGTTAGCTTCATCAGTCTTTCGTTTCCTATGTGGCGAGGCTCATGATACATGAAGTTTAGGCATTATTAGATGCCTAGACGTCACACCCAACCTCCTTTCGCGCCAGTGGATTCCACTTAGCACGAATCACGCTCGTCACGCTAATGCAGCGCGTCGCGTACTTTCGTGTCTGATGCATCTGAATATCGAGCTCTTGCAGTTCATACCGCATTTCTTTCTCGTGCATGTTTTGTTTTTCTATTACCTAGCTGAGAATGTCTCACCGTTCAGCTCTAGCTGCACTTCGAGCCGCCAGAGCTGGAGGAGCTAGTCGGCTCGAGTCCTACCAAGTACAGGACAAGGGCAGCATATACGAGGAAGTCGACGAAGAAGGCTACAAGAAAGTCGTCCGATCGAGGCTCAACCAGGACGACTTCGTGGTCGACGATAACGGCGAAGGTTATGCTGACGATGGACGCGAAGAGTGGCAGAATGAACGGCAATATTATAGCTCTGAAGAAGAGGAGCAGCCACTACGCGGAAACGCCGCAAAGAGGAAAAGAGAAGAGAATGAGGAGAAAACTGCGAAGAACAACCACAAGATTGCGAATTATTTCAACAATGCCGCTCCTTCCGTTGCGCAGAAACCAAAGGTGAGCTCCAATAGACACATCTGCTGCACAAAGCTAAAATTTGTAGGTCCAAACTTCGGCTGAGGACGAAGCATTTATGGCTGATCTGCTTGGCGAAATTGCTACCAATGTTGCAAGTGCACCGTCTTTCAACCGCAAAGCTATCAAGTCGGACACGCGTCGAAAAGTGCGCGTCTTGTCACCTCCTCCTACGCAGAAGAGGGAGGCTCGAACACGACACATTGTTTCTACAGCGCCACAGCTGGTAGCGGAAACCACTCCTCCGCTTCGAGGCTTCGAGGTTGACAATGTGGATATGTCTGGTGAAGATGACGTGCCTATGAGCGATCCTCTGCCTTCGTCTCCAGTCGCCAAAGCTGTCGAGAGGAAGGCCAAAGTTCAGGTCAAGGAGGAAGAGGAAGACGAGGATATCATGGACGTCGCCGAAGCTGTAGCCGGCACGAATGTGGTCTCAAAAAGCATCAACATCAGAGGTAGCAAACCAGCACCGAAGATTATGCAGCTCCCCTCGCCACAATCCTCTTCGCCTCCAGCCTCAAGTGGTACAGAAGTCGATGCCGCGGCTTGGAACGATGTCACGAGCAGGCTTCCAAGTGTCAGCAGTCCTCAGTCAACCTCATCTTTTGCTAAGATGATGCCTCAAGACGCCGTTGAAGAAGACGGTAGCTTGCGGATGTTCTGGATGGACTATGTCGATATTAATGGCAGTCTTTGCCTCTTCGGAAAAGTCAAGCACAAAACTACTGGCCAGTATCTCAGTGCTTTTGTCAAAGTTGACAACGTGCTGCGTAAGCTGTATTTCTTACCTCGAAAATACAAGCACAAGAATGGCCGAGAAACTACGGAAGAGGTCGACATGAACGATGTATATGAGGAGGTCGACAATCTGATGTCGAAGATGAAGGTCACAACTCGAAAGGTCAAGCCTTCTACACGAAAGTACGCCTTTGAGCTTCCAGACGTACCAAAGGAGACAGAATATCTTAAGCTGCTGTATCCCTACGACAAACCTGCTCTTCCGATAGAGACCGAAGGAGAAACATATTCGAGAATATTCGGCACGAATACGGCTCTTTTCGAGCAGTTCGTGCTATGGAAGAACGTTATGGGACCGTGTTGGCTAAACATCCAGGATGCGGACTTCACTACAGTCAACAACGCGTCGTGGTGCAAGCTCGAATGCTCCGTAAATCAGCCTAAGAATATTACAGTCCTACCAGAAGCTGAGCAGATGGAGGCGCCCCGGCTGACACTGATGTCTCTTGCCTTCCGAACTCAAATGAACGTTAAGGAGAACAAGCAAGAAATTGTGATGGTCTCAGCTAGAGTATATGAGAACGTGTCTCTAACGGACACAACGCCGCCAGACCGGCTTCCTTCGGAGACATTCACAGTCATGCGTCCCCCAAACAGCACTTCTTATCCCATCGGTTTCGAAGCAGACACGAAGAAGGAGAAGCACGGTAAATTCTTCCTTGAAAAAAGCGAGCAGTTCTTACTTTCAAAATTCTTGGCCCTCTTTGAGCGCAAGGATCCTGACGTACTGCTTGGTCACAATTTGCAGGAAGTTGACTACAGCACTCTCCTCTCACGACTTCGAGAGAAAAAGACTCCTGGATGGCATCGCATTGGCCGTTTGAAACGCGTGGAGTGGCCGAAGACTTTTGGCAAGACTGGCAGTGGCTTCTTCTCTGAACGACAGATCTTGGCAGGTCGTCTCATGTGTGACCTGGCTAACGATATGGGCAAGTCACTCATGACAAAGTGCCAGCAGTGGTCCTTGACTGAGATGTGCGAGCTCTATCTGTCGACCAAGGACAATAAGCAACAGAGACGGGACTTTGACACTGCGAATGCACTCACGACCTGGGCAGCCACGAGAGATGGTTTGATGAATTTCGTGACGCATTGTCATGCGGACACCTACTACGTCGCTGCACTCGTATTGCGCTTGCAGATGCTACCACTGACGAAAGTGTTGACTGAGCTTGCCGGGAATAGTTGGGCTCGGACCCTAAGCGGTACAAGAGCTGAACGAAATGAGTACATTCTCTTACACGAATTTTACAAGAACAAATATATTGTGCCTGACAAGATCTATGGCAAAGGTCGACAAGCTAAAATTGAGGTTGTTGACGATGACGATGAGGTTCAGGAGACAGGCTCGAAGAAGAAGGACAAGTACAAAGGTGGTCTTGTCTTTGAGCCAGAAAAAGGACTGTACGACAAGTTCATTCTGGTGATGGACTTCAACTCGCTGTATCCATCTATCATACAGGAGTTCAATATCTGCTTCACGACAGTAGATCGGACACTAAATAATGACTCAACAAATGAGCAAGATGAGAAGGTGCCAGAAGTGCCTGCAGCAGAGACGGAGCTCGGTATCTTGCCTAAGCTCATTTCGACATTAGTGAAGCGAAGACGAGAAGTCAAGAAGCTCATGAAAGACAAAAAGGCAACCACTGAGCAGCTCGCGTTGTGGGACACGAAACAGCTGGCCCTGAAGCTGACAGCAAACTCTATGTATGGTTGCCTTGGTTATACACAATCTCGATTCTATGCTCGACCACTGGCTATGCTCACTACCTTCAAAGGACGAGAGATTCTCCGAAGTACGAAAGATCTAGCTGAGTCCAAACAGCTACAGGTTATCTATGGTGACACTGATTCAGTCATGATCAATACTGGTGTGGACAACATTCGTGATGCAATCAAATTAGGCAATGACTTCAAACGCACTGTCAACGATAGCTACAAGTTGCTCGAAATTGACATTGACAATGTCTTCCGAAGGCTTCTGCTGCACGCTAAAAAGAAGTATGCCGCTATAAATATGGCCGAGGTGGACGGTCAATACGTCGATCAACTCGAAGTCAAGGGACTCGACATGAAGAGGCGAGAGTATTGTGCACTGTCGAAAGAAGCATCGGAGAAACTTCTTAACGAGATCTTGTCTGGGGATGATTCTGAGACTGTGCTAAACAATATTCATGAGTATCTAAGAGAATTGTCAACCCAAATGCGCGAGATGAAGATCCCGACTCAAAAGTATACAATCTACACAGTAAGTGCAGCAGACAAAGGACGTCTCGTGTTACTAACATCATACAGAAACTTGGCAAAAATCCCAAAGACTACCCTAACCCCGACAGCATGCCTCAGGTCCAAGTAGCTCTTCGCGAAATTGCAGCGGGACGACAGGTTCGGGTCAATGACGTGATGGGGTACATCGTCACTATGGGCTCGGAAGAGACCAAGGGACAGCCCGCACCAAAACGGGCCTATAAGTTTCAAGATGTCGTCAAGTCCGGCAGCAACCTCGAGCCTGATATCGAATATTACCTCTACAAGCAGATATTTCCCCCAATAGAACGTCTTTGTGCACCGATACCAGGCACCGACAGCATACGTCTAGCAGAATGTCTTGGCCTTGACACACGCAAGTATGCCATCTCTACCAGTTCAAGCACCGAGAAGCAGAACGCCGAGATCTTTCCACTTGAGTCTCAAATACCAGATGAGGTACGATTCAAAGATGCAGTCCGGCTCAGTCTTCGATGCCGAATATGCAAGCAGTCCTCGGTATATGCCGGTCTCGTTGACAGCACAGACATGCTCTCACCAACTGGAATTGTCTGTGGTAATGCGGAATGCAAAGTGCCATATAGCACCATTTCTATCGTCTGCCAGCTTGAAGCACAGATTCGAGAGCAAACGAGTCAGTACTACGAAGGCTGGCTGATATGTAGCGATGAAACATGTGGAAAGCGGACGAGACAAATGTCGGTTTACGGTACGAGATGTCTCGGACCTATGGGCAGAGCCGACGGCCAATGTCGTGGCCGTATGAGCTATGAGTACCCTGAGAAGAGGTTGTATAACCAGCTCCTGTACTTTGCCAGTCTTTGGGACTGTCAAAAGGTCAAGGCTGATCTGAAAGATGGCAAGGTCAAGCTTGAGGGAGAGGACAAGGCAAAGATGGACCGTATACTTGTGCTTGCTGAAACAAATACCGAGCAGTTTTTGACCTTCAAGGGAGTCGTTGATTCGTACCTACGAAAATGCGGCCGGCAATGGGTGGAGATGGATACTTTATTTGGGTATGCGCTAAAGTAAGCATCTTTTGTGGCAGCTGCTGTACAGGCCAAGAGTGCTGTAAAGGTGATTTGCTGACCTTCGCTCATGCTTGGGCGCAAACAATACTATGACTACTATCCCAATTCGAGATTTAGCCGGCTTGACCCTTTTTCTATTCTTCAGTCAGGATGACGATCATGGCCTTGACCGTCATGTAGACCTTTCGTGTCTGTTGCGTGACTCGCCTTGCCACTTTACTCCTTCTAATTGTGCGTTGCTGATTGTTGCGCCCCAAAATCTTGCCGTAAGACTCTGGGAGCATGTCGTGCTTATTCTGATTCACTTCCTCTGGTTAGATTGGTCTGCTCTTCTAGAAGGTGTATAAAAGAAAATCTCCAGAGCAAGCAATACGATCGAAAAAGTGATATCAACTACTATGGATCTGGTGACAAAGCCATAGATTCCTCTCACATCTCGTGACAGCGAGCCCGAGGACGAGTGGAATGAAGCTGAGCCCAAAGCTAGACTTGGGCGACGACGCCTGCTACAATATCGATGTGCACAGTGCGTATCTGCGATGACTGCATCGTCAATGCGCTCAGTCTGCGCTGCAATCAGATAATGCTGGAAAGACCATTAAGTCGATTATCGACCACAACACCAGAAACCATTCACGACGACGATCAGAAAAGCACGAGAGAAACTGAGTGAAGAAGGGGATTCGTTGCGCTAAGCTCCAGTCGACTTCGTGGTAGTGAGAACGTGTTTGCAAACGGTGTAGGTCGCTGCTGGGGTCTTCTAGGCTAGAGACTATCATGCGAGCACCTTTCAATTTTGGAAAAGATAGTAACCATGGACTAATCATAGAAGCTGTCACGTATGCTATCCGACTTCAATCAATTGATTGCAAATCTACGTCTCAGGCTGAAGATTCTTGTCGATGCGCGAGCCCTAAAACAATCAAGAAGGTATGCTTACCGAACGAGTTTGGCATAAAGGTCCCGGAACACTTTGTTCGAAGTCATTTGTTCAAGAAGCTCATCAATCTTAGCAGGCCAGAGTTGTAAGGATTTGAGCAACGCCTTGTCCTGCCGTGCCTAAAGTGATACTATGATACAGGTATCTTTTCACTTCCACGACTGAGTGAAAATGAAGCAAACCTTAAGGCACTAGTAAAGTCATAGACAGGTAGTTAATACACGTCTGAGGCCCTAATATGGCTGAATTTGATACAGTACCTCGTACAGGCATGGGGTAATAGAACGATCGCATTAAGGACTAAGTTTACGGAATCCACAAACAGCCATCCTGACCTCGATGACGTTAGATTCGAGCGCACACGATGATAGTGTGGAATAGAGTCCTTTCTATGAAAGCTTTCTCTTGAGCCACAATGTAGCTCGTAACAACCTTCGCTTAACTCGAGCTCTTACAGAGTATTATGAGCATTCCACGGGTGCTTGTCATTGCCGGCTCGGACAGTTCGGGCGGTGCGTAAGTCACCTTCTTTCGAGTCTATGGGCCTTCTTACTCTCTGGTTATGCTGACAAAAGTTGCTAAAATCCAGAGGAGTTGAGGCAGACCAAAAAGCTTTGTATGCTCATGGCGTTTATGCCCAGGTTGCCATTACTGCTCTAACTGCTCAAAACACACTTGGTGTTCAAGATGTACATGTCACACCTCCTGCTTTTCTGGCAAAGCAGATCGATGCTTGTCTAGATGACATTGGATGCGACGTGGTCAAGATCGGCATGCTGGCTTCGGCGAGTACTATTGAGATTGTAGCAGACAGACTCTCAAAATGGCACGACAAAAGTCCAGGTAGTACAGGAGCAGGACGTGTAGTGCTTGATCCAGTCATGGTAAGTACAAGCGGAGCTCAACTGTTGCCAGGAGATGCTGTCAGGGTCTTGCTGGGCCGGCTGGTGCGAGAGGTCGAGATCGTTACACCAAATGTGCCAGAAGCAATACTGATGCTCAGAGAAGGTAATGAGGAGGATGTGAGAAGCCCGACTGACCTTGACGGATTGAAAATGCTTGCTAAAGAAGTCTGCGACAGATTGGGTCCTAAATCCGTTCTATTAAAGGGTGGACATCTGCCTCTAACGAGATTAGATGACAAGCTTGTCAAAGCTCAAAGTGAAGAGCAGAGGGATGTCGTGGTTGATGTCTTGTATGACGGTGAGCATTTCGAGCTAATCGAATCTGCTTATGAGAAAAGTCGCAACACGCATGGCACTGGTTGCAGCTTGGCGAGTGCCATCGCCGCAAATCTTGCACTTGGCTATGACAGGAGCAAAGCTGTGCGCCGAGCGATCAAGTACGTCAGTATTGGGATCAAGACCAGTGTTGACTTCAGCAAGGGTTCAGGACCCATCAATCATTTCCATAATGTTCAGGTCATGCCATTTGTGGAGGAGAATTTTATCGATTATCTTCTAGGCAGAGAGGATGTTAGTTCAATATGGAAGAGATATACCCATCACGAGTTCGCGAATCAAATGGGTGACGGCACTTTGTCGATTAATGCTTTCAAGGAGTATCTCATCCAAGACTATTTGTACTTGACTCATTTTGCAAGGACCAACGCACTTGCAGCGTACAAGAGCACAGATATGGATGCTATAGCAGCCTCGGCTCGGATTGTGTTGCATATACAGAAAGAAATGTCCTTGCATCTGGACTATTGCAAGCAATTCGGGTTGTCGAAGGACGATATCTTGAGTCACAAAGAGAGTCTAGCCTGCACGGCTTACAGTCGTTATGTCATTGATATTGGACAGTCTCAAGATTGGCTCGCTCTACAGATGTCACTTGCGCCGTGTCTATTAGGCTATGGCATTGCCGCACAGCGCTTGTATGCACAACACAAGAACAATCATGAAGGTAATCCCTTCTGGAAGTGGGTTGAAAACTATGTTGCTGAAGATTACCGAGAAGCTGTGAAGATAGGATCAGGTGTGCTGCTCTAGCTTTTTGTTTGTTGACTAGCTGACATTGGTAGCACTTATCGAGAAGCACATTGTCAAGCAATCCCCATCGAGGATTGATGAGCTTGTGACAATATTTATACGTGCCACAGAACTTGAGATACAGTTCTGGAATTTTGGAGCGCACTCGCTCGAGTAATCATTTAGATGGTCACTGGCGAACCTGATGTCACATTGCTCAAACTGGCTGTGGAAGACAGAGAAGGAGAAGAAGGAGAAGAAGAAGAAGAAGCAGAGGCAGCATGACACACAAGCTTGCCAGACGTCGCCTTGAATGAATAAATTTGGCATAAGTTGGAAACGTTTTGGTGCGTTACCCTTACAAGAATGTAGTTACCTTTGAGCACAGTATAATGACGAACGTCAGGGCTGCTTGTACAATAATAATTCTGTATTTAAGTCGGACTTCACTCTCAACTAAAGTTACTCAGGCTCGTTCTCGTTAGAGACAGGAACACGTCACTTCTGGGTTCAGAGAGAGCGCGACAATGGCTGCCTGAGGATACCAGATCCGGAAATGAATGGCCGTCATACTGACTTCAAAATCGGTACATACGGTTACTTCTAGTTTTCAATGCTGTCGTGCCTGCGCTACTAGGGGTCAAAATTTCTGTGCCGTTGTTAGTGTCACTGCCTGATAAAATATTCCTCAAAACTTCAGCTGCGCCCCTTGCGCATCGACTTCTTTTTACCACAAGTTGATTTTCTCTTCCCTTTCCATTCGACTATCAACAATCCATCGCTTGTGTCAACCACGACAGGGCGACGCGATTTGCAAATTCATTGACCCTTAGGCACTTTCCTACTATTGTTTCAACACAGCCTACACTCCTTAGAAATGTCTTACGGTGGCTACGCAGGCCGTGATGGTGGTTACAGCAACGGCTACAGTGGTGGTTACTCCAATGGCAGCAATGGTTATTCTGGAGGTAACTCTAATGGTTATGGTGGCTCTAACGGCTACTCTTCAGGTGGCTACGGTGGTGGTGGCGGCGGCGGCGGCGATAAGATGTCACAACTAGGCGCAAATCTTAAGCAACAACATTGGGACATGGAGACGCTGCCAAAGTTCGAAAAATCATTTTACAAGGAGAATCCGAATGTCACGAACCGATCCTCTCGAGATGTTGATGCGTTCAGAAAAGAGAAAGAAATGACGGTTCAGGGACGACATGTACCAAGACCAGTGGAAACATTCGACGAAGCAGGCTTTCCTGCGTACGTCATGTCCGAAGTCAAGGCTCAAGGCTTCACAGGCCCAACAGCGATTCAGTCGCAGGGTTGGCCAATGGCCTTGTCGGGACGTGATGTAGTTGGTATTGCAGAAACTGGTTCTGGTAAAACTCTCACATACTGTCTCCCTGCAATCGTACATATCAATGCTCAACCTCTTCTTGCCCCTGGCGATGGCCCTATTGTTCTTGTTCTTGCTCCTACTCGAGAGTTGGCTGTTCAAATTCAACAGGAAGTCACGAAATTTGGCAAGTCTTCGCGCATCCGGAATACGTGTGTGTATGGTGGTGTTCCCAAAGGTCAACAGATTAGAGATTTGTCTCGAGGTGTCGAAGTGTGCATCGCCACACCAGGACGACTCATCGACATGCTTGAGGCTGGAAAGACTAACCTGCGACGTGTCACATACCTAGTTCTCGACGAAGCTGATCGTATGCTTGACATGGGTTTCGAACCACAAATCCGGAAAATCCTTGGACAAATTCGACCAGACCGACAAACACTCATGTGGTCCGCGACGTGGCCCAAGGAAGTGCGACAAATGGCTTCGGATTTCCTTAATGACTATATTCAGGTCAACATTGGTTCTATGGAACTCTCAGCTAATCACCGAATCACTCAGATCGTAGAGGTTGTCTCGGATTTCGAGAAACGCGATCGAATGACCAAGCACTTGGAGCAGATCATGGAAGACCGAAATAATAAGATACTCATCTTCACTGGCACGAAGCGTGTTGCTGACGACATCACACGATTCTTGCGACAGGATGGCTGGCCGGCTTTGTGTAGGTTCTTATCATTCCATGAAAGTGGCTCAACTAACAACCATCATAGCTATTCATGGAGACAAGCAGCAGAACGAACGCGATTGGGTCCTGAACGAATTCAAGACTGGAAAGAGCCCCATCATGGTTGCCACCGATGTGGCATCTCGTGGTATTGGTATGATTGCAGCCCACTCACCCCTTCCTTTCCTTTCTTTCTTGCCAGCTGTTGGCTCTTCGTTAAGATCGTGTGCTTCATTCGCATTCTACTCTCTGTTGCGCAATTCGAGTGGCGCAATGTGTTCTGGCTGTTAATGGTCCTTCTCGTCGAGCCTGTTTTCAAGTGGTTTGCAGCTCGTCAAAGTTTTACAGTCGAGTCTCGTGACCTTCTAGCAGTGATGCTCCTCCGAGGTTACCACGGGACTGCAATTGGCTCAGGTGAAGCTGCAAATCCTGAACATTCTGGATAGGACCTTGGACATTTGCCAAACTCTGGACACCGACATGTCGTGCGATAGTCTATTGCGCATGTTTTGAGATGAGTATGCTGATGTGCATGCACGAGATGGCATCAAGGGCAATAAGGGATCCCCAATGACTCCTAAGCATTCAAAGTTTTGTGTACTGACTTACGCTTCCAGACGTCCGAGACATTACGCATGTCCTGAACTATGACTACCCTAATAACTCAGAAGATTACGTTCACCGAATCGGTAGAACGGGTCGAGCTGGTCGTAAGGGCACAGCCATTACCCTATTTACTACCGAGAGTAAGTCTGTAACTTGCACGTTTGCGATTCACTATTAACAAACATCAGATGCCAAACAAGCTCGAGATCTTCTGCAAATCCTTCAAGAGGCCAAACAGAACGTCGATCCACGTCTTGCTGAGATGGGTCGATACAGCGGTGGTGGTGGCGGCGGTGGCGGTCGTGGCTATGGCCGTGGCGGTCACCGGGGTGGACGAGGAGGCTACACAGGTGGCAACAATGCACCTCTTGGACGAAACCGATGGTAGACGTCGACATGTGATATACTAATTAGGCCGGTTGTTTTTCTCCAAAGAAATGATACCACATAGATTCGGGTTGATTGATGGCGTTTCGATACATTATAGAAGGTATATCAGCAGAAGCAGTCATGAAGTGTGCTGTGCAGAATCCATGGAGATTCCAGTGACTGTATTGTAAAAAGTAGTAACTGAGATCATCACTAGGGACTTCACAAACTAAGGATACTGTGTTTCTGGCGCTACTTTTCCAATCTGTCTTTCGCGGGTCTGACAGACGCTCGTACCTGCTGAGTGCATGTTAAACCAAGTCTGGTCCTTGCCTATAACAAAGTAATGATCCGGGCCATTATCACAGCCAGAAACAGCCAATCATCAACGACTTCTAAAAAATACTGACCATAAGGCATCCATTCACTCATAACTTACTGCTATGCTTCGTTTCCTATCCACACGATAATTTAATAATGCAGCTAGTCGTGCAACTCGCATGTGCTAGTCATGAATATCTGGGATATCTGGTAAGAATACTTCCACATCTCGTGCTCTAACTCAGCTATAGCTATGGCACGAAGTAGCTGGTCGATAGAAGCCACGCTTAAGCATTACTACGATCCTGGCTCATGTCGTCTGAATAGCACGCTACCGGTACCAGGAAGATCGAAGTTTGCCGTCACTTCTGTCATGCCAAGTTTCGTGATTTTCGGATAAAATCAGGTGAAGTGACACATTGCAAGCGATTGTTGACTCGCAAGTATTGAGCAGCTACAGGTCATTCGTACGATTACAGCTTCGTAATGGACAACAAGCACGATCGTTGCAGCTGTGTTATCACCATGCTCTGAGGCAAGATGAGCACTGAATGCTTGACTCGGACATGCAGACACACGAGACTATCCTGATGTGACACTGCTGCTCTCATGTACGCCATGCTAACTTCGCTAAATTGACTTTCACAACGTGGTCTCGGGTAAAGTTGTTGCAACCATGTTTCACAACTTGCAGGCATGCTCCAGCGATAGAACCAATGAATCGCTATCTTGACCGGCGATCCACCGCAATGGTCGAGGAGCACGAGCAACAGTGAAGCATCGCGGACCATGCCCGAGCCGAGGAAAGTATTTACACATCTTAAACAATGGTATGGTGTGGCGTTGCAGAACAGAGCTGTCGAACAGTCCTCATTGCCTGGACTTGCAGCTCTAAAACCTTGGTACGATTGTTGTTATTGCAAAAGCAAATTTAAACTGATGATTTGTATTTTTAATAGAATTGCGCACAGCTCTGAGCAGTGTTCCCCAGCCCCAGTTGCGCCACAAGCCAATCGCCTCCACCAAAGGATTGTTGTGGGAAAGCACCTTCTCAAAGCAGTTTGCTTTTGTTCTCTGACTCAGAACAAAGACAAAGAGGTGTGCCACTTCTGGTATCGCGCATGGTGTCTGCCCCTGCGTTTATAGCACGAAGCTTGTCACTGACACGGGGTGGAGCTTCTTACAGTAGCTGCACTTCTGGTCTGAAGATACTGATAGCAGTGGTCCTTGCGACGTTTTGGCAAGCTGGATGTGTCTCTGTAGAGCGAGCATCAAATCGAGAAGCACTTTGATAAACGGCTTTCGAGCTTTGTTTTGCTGAGGTTAGACCACAAGTCAGGGTACCTGTGGAAAATTAATGCCTTTCGAAGAAGCTACTTGTATAGAGCCGAGCCGTCCCTTTACTGCAAGCCTTTGGTGTGTTACTTAGCTAACAATTCTGGTAGGGTCACGGCAAGATCGTGCATCTCAATGCTAGGCTATATGTGGTATGATGCGATATGTCTTAGCACGATAGCACAATAAAGAACTATAATGTGTCTCAATGATCCTTCAATTCATGGCATAGTGTTCTAATGCAATATCTGCGTGCTTTCATCAGGTGCAAAGGTGCCAAACAATGCAGCAAGGTCTACAAGATCAGCTGCAGGTTATAGCAGCCATTTTGGATGTTATGTTGACAACATGGTTTCCTATCGTCATCCTACGGTCGATAAATGTCTTAGCACCCGTTACCATACCCCTCAACCCGAAAAGATCGACAACAAAGTTTCTGAGAAGCTGATCTGCGGTGGCTGTATGCGGCAGTTCCACGACTGTTGGAAACGCGTACCATATCTAGATAGCAGACAAAAGCAATCCGTGGCAGCACTTACGATCAGTCTACTTATTGGATGTCCGATCCGGCCGTCACTGGTATTGACTCGGGACAAGAATGATATGCATGCGAGCACACGCACGGAGTGAATCTTACCTCTTTTGCAGATGTTGATCAATCACGTCAAAGTTGATCGTACAGGAGAAGCATATCGTAATTGGCGACTGGTCATTATGATCGATTTCCTCGACAAAAGAGATTATTATTGATGGAAAACCGGCACATGGACGAGCCTGGGGTAGCCACTTGAGGAACGTGTGTGATAGGACTGGATCTCGCTGTAAATTACTGACATCCATGCCTACCTAGGTGGAGTGCCTCTGTACTTGTCAACCGGCTCCAACGATGAATTTCGTGGCCATGGCCTGCAGGAAAGCTCCAACCAGGTTCTCCCTGCCACGGAGCAGCGTCGTGCATGAGGAAGGTTCTGCGCGCCTGCCCAAAAGCTTTACTCAATAATTATTCTCCTTCCACTGCTTCTTTTTCCCCTTACTGTCATATCGCCTTTGGTGCCTAAGCTTTCTCATGTCCCGTTTCGATGTGTGCTTGAGCAACTGATGACACGGCCAATACTTGCAGTAGCTTCCCAGATCCAGATAACTGGCAAGTGCATGAAGTATCGCTCCGTGGCCATCCTACTACTGATTAGCGTACGTGGCTAAGCTGCTAGTGTACAGTGCCTAGCACGACTCGAGCAAAGCGTTCACATATCTCATCGAATCATTTGCTAGTTCACAAGCATCCACACTATCAACCCGGATAGCTTCGTATCAATCTGCCTGTTCCACGCATCTCTCTCGGCGTCAAGAGTTCCATTCCAACGATACTTCGACGACGCAGGAGGCGGAAAGCGAAGCAAGACCAGGAAAGCGGTCAACAATCGGATCCACTGGACCACTGTGTCTGCTGTGCGGGACGTAACATTGGGTCTTCAGAGCCTGGCATACTCATTTCGATAGGCGCATCCTGCTGCGACTCCAGGTCACGAGCACAGCACGCCTCCTAAATTTTCAACATCCTTCTCCTGGTTGCGGCGTGCGTGCTGGTTTGGTCAACCTCTCACGGTCGGTGTCTGGCCGCTGGCACAATATCGTGAGGTCACCGTGCGGCTACGTCCAACATCCTGGTCGAGCTTGAATCGCGTGGTGGTCCAGGAGAAATAAGCCTGAGCCAAAAAGATTTCAAGTACAAATAAATTCCAGTCTTCAAGCTAAAAGTTAGATCGCTCGCGCCATTGCCTGCACTACTTCGGCAAGCTTCGAACAGCTCGATCAACTCTTGGTCGACGCGCGATTCTGATCTCCATTGTCGTTGTCAGTCGACCGTGACGCTTGCTCATTAATTCCATTTCTATCAGGCTAAACGGAGTCACTCCATTATTTGCTCTCACTTCAGCCATTCTCGCACCATCCTCGGTTAGTGTAAAGTTGCCTGGCTCAAGCGACGAGCTCTCAGCACTTTTCGAGGCAATACGCCGCTTGTAGATCTCGAGCCACCTTGGGACCATCGGCCTTTTCGCTCGAGCTACTCCGTAATTGAGCTGCTTGGGGGCTGATTCGAGCACGAGTGCTATATCCCCACTACGACTCTTCGAGCTTAACCTGGCTCTGGTTCCTGATTTCAAAGTCGGCGTCCGTCTCTGGTCTAAAACCATCGCCTTGTCACGATTGTTTGCCGTCATTCTTCACGCGAACACCTGGCTAGCTGACTGCCTTTGCACCAGGCACGCATATGCTGGTGCTTGACTAGCCTTCACTTTCACTAGTCGGCACTTTTTTGTTTGGGGCCGTTGCCTTCACTATTGTCGCGTCTCAGTGACAGCTCGAACTTGCAACCAAGAACCCCGAAGGTGCAAGCAGTTGATGGACAGAAGTGCAGAGTACGCGCAGTCAGGTTAGCACTTCCGTCGCAAACGCGCAAGAACTATTTGCGCTGCATAGAGCATTTGCTAAACAATTTCCTCTTCCAACAGACCAGTCCTCTGCTGCCACATACTCTACGCAGGACCCTCGTTCAGCGACGTTGTCGAGCAACGGCACACCTCTCTCCGACTACAGTCACGCGCCTGACCAGAAGTACCACCCGCAGCACCTTGCGCGGTACTCCCACTACGCACATCAACCTCACCAGCAAGGTCCAATTGTAACTATGGCTCAGCAACCAAGTCCGTCACAGTCCTTCCCTGATGGCGCGTCAAAAGCCCATCCAATTGTAAATCATAACAACGTGCATTCTAACGCAGACGTGCCAATAGATCCTTCGATTTCACAAGCTAGTCCTACCTATCCTCCATATTCACCCTATGGTGCTGCTCCAGGCCAGGATGGTATGCCACAGTATGCGCAACAACACGCGCCGCCGTACAACTACGACCGACCTCCTCAACCTGCTTGGCCAGGCTATCCACCTCATCAGCCAATGCCCGGCCAGTATCACCATCCAGGCGCAGTAGGTCAACCACCACAAACCTCAGGTGCCCAGCGAGCGGGTCAGGTAAATTGAACCTGGAGGCCTCGGTAACCACGTAGCTGACATTGGATGTAGGTCTATTCATTCGTACCAATTCCGGGCGCCCAGCAGCACAAGCGGCCTCGTCGCAGATATGAGGAGATCGAAAGAATGTATAAGTGTGGATGGAACGGTTGCGAAAAAGCATATGGAACACTAAACCACCTGAATGCACACGTGACAATGCAGTCGCATGGTTCAAAACGAACACCAGAAGGTACGCTAATTGTTTAGAAGCTAGTGGCACTAGTCCAACATCGGGCACGCTAGTTTAGGTCGTGAAACATGACTAACGTACAGTTGCACAGAATTCAAGGAGATCCGGAAAGAATGGAAGGCACGTAAGAAGGAAGAGGAGAATGCTCGAAAGGCCGACGAAGAGCGAGCTCGTCAAGCTCAAGTTCAGGCCCATCAGCAAGCACAGCAAGGGGTAGAGCAGCAGCAAGGCGGCGAGCAGCCTCAAGGCCAACCTTACCAGAACGGTGGGCGTCCATCGCTTCCACCTATCGGCTATGGCAACGCTGATGGTCCACAACAAGGACAATATGGTCAGCCAGGTCAGATGGTGTATCCACCGCAGGGCAATGGCAACATGCACTACCCACCATATTCAAACTCACCATACGCCCAGCAGCAGCAAGGGCAGGCAGTCTACCAGCAGCGTAGGTGAAGATCAGTTGTATCGAAAGCTGTCTTGCTGACTGTGGCTCAGAAAACCCGCCAGCGCATTACTAGCGTCGTACACAGCAAGCTTACTATCCTAATTTCAGTACACTTATGTTCACATCTATATGATACCCCAGGCGTGCAGAGGAGGATGTCACGAGTCACGAGCACTACCGAATGACTAGCATCTACAGGTGTTAAGGGTGTGGTGTCTTGTCATTGGAATGGTGGTACCACGATCGACCAGCATGAATTTCGCTTGATGTGGCTTTGTTGGCAGAACCGGCGTTTCTTGTGCTTTTGTACAGACGCATGTGAAAGGAAGATGTTTACACAACCATGTAGGCATGATGCACTTGAACAGAGTTATTGCAGTTGCATTTTGCAACCTGAACTCACTGCTTTCGTACAGCTCTAGTAAAATAGCTCAGCAAAGGAAATGCGAAGCGCATCTTTGTCTCGACCTTCCGAGTCTCACTCATGTTCAGAGTGGTGGACTTCTACTGTAGCCTGATAGTAAAAATGTGAAGTGCTCATTCGAGCCACGACGACGTTAAAATAGACCTTAAGCGAACAGCAGCAAGGATACTGTCGTGCATACCGCTAGCATGAACACCATGAAGGGAACGAAGCGAACGATGGTAGGAACAAGCACAGGCACTAAGTTAGTCCTGCACTGGACTGAGACCTTAGCATCCGTTCAAGCAACAAACGACGAAAGCAAGAAGTGAGACGGCCTGGATAGACTAAGAATTTTGGTGGCAGCCTAAAGAACAAGATTTTCATTAGGCCATGGTCCATGGATCATGGTTGATGGAGACTGCATGATGGAACGCGCCATACTGAACTTGACTGCTTACGCCTTGCAGAGCAGAAGTAGCAAGCCACTGTTGTGAAGGCGACCTGTCCAAGGTTGAGTCAAAGACGTCCTTGTACATACTTGATACTGAAGGTCTGATCGTCCAGTTTCAGTATCTTACTACTCCTGCCATAAGCCGAGTAGGCAGCCGGCCGTGACCGGACAAAGATACGGCAAGGTCCTCCTTGCTACATATTGAGTTCGACGAGGCTCTTCGTAAGTATCGCACCATGAGCAGACTCATGGAGCAACAAATAACGGTCATGCAGTAGTGAGCTGGATGACGGATATACCTCATCGAGACGTCAAAGTTGTCGGGTGTGATGATGCTAAATAAGGTTGTTGCAAAAAGCGCCCTGTTTGACGTTGCCTGCCTGATCCATTGGATTGCATGTCTGTCACCTTCTACAGACTATACGCACCAGCTCTGCCACTCAAAGCGGGGTGGGTTGTTCGTTGACATTTACAGCTGAGTCGCGTTCTTTACGTGGTAACTGTCGCTAATCTGGAGACCACAGTGGCTAGTATCTCGTAGAACAGCAGAGGACGTCAATCATGATACCGCAGGCCATCTGTGGTGTTGCAGGATGAATCCGTCAAGGCTTATATTTATCCGTTGCTCACAGATATTGTTTTTATCGGCAGGCAAATCCGGCGACGACCGCAGCAATGCTAAATCGCCGTTGTATCCACAGATGTTAAATAATGGACATGTAATAAGCAAGCACGTCTCGAGTCGTTCCAGAGAGCTTCATTGAGCCAAAGCCAAGCACTATGCTGTCGATTTGGAGTAGCAACATGTCGTTCATCCGGAAAGCGAGGTTACGATATGGTTCGCGCTTTGGGAGTTCCGCTGTTATCGACCGTTGTACAAGCCGTTCATGCACCACTACCACGCAAACAAGGATTTTCGAATGAGTTCAAACTGCTAGTACGAAACACAAACTCATGTAGCAAAACCAATGAGAAGCGTGGACTAATTGCTTCTTTCGAAAACCACGCTTGACAACGTTTGATTTGGCGTGTCAAGCAGATGCTAGCGTGGCTAGCACAACAGTAGTAACCTCCAGCTGAGGTAGTAATGCAATAAGCCAGCCAGGTATCTTGATCGACTCAATCAGTGATTAAGACAGCAAAGTCGTAGCCGGTCACATGGCACTAATGGTCGGTTCAATGCTTATAGTTGATATGCACGAGTTCTTGAATGGTCAGAAGTGCGTTACGAGGATGTTGAGGGTGACACGACTTGGTAGTCGTTACAATGTATGTTATCGTTCGGCTTGAGAATGTCCTTCATTGCTTTACTAGCTGAATCAACTTCAAGTTATCGTCACAGTATTTGTCAGGAAGGTCAGTCAAAAGGGAGGAAACACGGTTCAGAGGTCGGAAGATCTTCGGCACGAGCCGGATTTCCTCTTGCACATATGGACCGTTATTCTACTCTCCATCATAATTTGTAACATTGCTGGCCCTAACAGTCGCTCCTTTGTTCCAGACAGCATCGAGGTCGCAAGTGACTGTCAGGTCTTGTGATGTTCACTTGTAATGTTTGTTTGCACCGTGCCTTGAAATCGCTCTCCGTTGGTTCTGCTTCTGGTCCAGTCTCTTCCGATATCAAAGGTCTACTGGAAACTTTATCATCCTTATCATCACAAGTCCATATCCCTCGAAAGAGACCGAGGCTCACGAGGAGTCATGCCACTCTTGCAAGTTTGAAGAAAGGCCATCACCGTCGCGACTTGAACAACCTCAATAAAGGCTCGAAGCATAAGTTGTCACCAATTGGTGACAAGAGACGCAAGGAGCCATGGCCTTTGACAAAACCCGAGAAAAGGGATGCAGTGGCGAGGCAGCGTAACAGAGCGGCAATCAGTGAACCCCAGGCTGTTGGGAGAATTGAAGATGTGATTGAACCTGGAAAACAACTCCCGAGGCAAGATCACAAAACCCACCGTGCGCAGGCGACTGAAACGAAAAGAGCTGATCACCAAGACCCGGCTGCATCCAAGGAGACGAAGCTCGTGAGACGCGCAGAAAAGGAGGTCGAGACATACTTGATGGATCCCTTACAGTTGGCAAATCAGGTCTTGAATCGCTTGCGTACCTCAGACTTCGATGCCGCTATGCGCTTGATATTTGCCAGCGAGAAATTCGAGATCAAAAACATCGTCAGCTGGAATCACTGTATAGATTGGTTGATGGCGCACGGCGAGGTCAAAAGAGCTCTCAAATTATATAACGACATGAAGAAACGCGGCCACATGCCAGATTCTTACACCTATACCCTTCTGTTACGAGGCCTGAGCGAGAACATTTCCTCCACAGCTGCGCAAGAAGCTACAAAGATATATGGTTCTATCTTGGCCCCAAATAGTACCGTGACGTTGAACACGATCCACACGAATGCCGTAATCAATGTTTGTGCCAGAGCCGGCGACTTGGATGCGTTGTGGACCGTTGTCAGTCGGTTGCCGGATAAAGGTGCAGGCAGTCCTGACAAAGTCACCTATACGACTATTCTGCATGCGCTACGCGAGAATGCTATCCGAGCCGTTGCGCGAAGACTAGACGCTACAAAACCGCAGATCAACGAGCTTGACCCAGAATCAGAAAGACAAAACCTGCTATCGGAAGTGGTGAAGCAGGGTCGCAGTTTATGGGAAGACATTTCTCGTAGATGGCGACGTGCTGACATGCAAATCGATGAGGCACTGGTCTGTGCTATGGGTCGCTTGCTACACAGTTGTGGAACCATGCACGATCAGCATCAAATCTTTGACCTGATTACATCGACCATGAATCTGCGACTTGCTGGTGAAAAGGGGAAGCATCTAAGGGCGATTGCTGCGCAGAACAACTTGGACATCGTCCAGGTCAAGAACAAATCCATGGAAAGTTCCGCAATGAACGATAACACCGATCCACTTGAGGGACCACGGACGAACGACATGCATACAGGAAGCCATAAAGATATGCCTGAAGGAGAGGACAATCCTGAGCAGGCACTAATCTCTTATCGGCCGAAACAAGCATCTCTGCCTTTACAGGAAGCACAGATTTTTGCCGCACCTGGCAGCAAGACTTTAGCTCTGCTAATGGACGCCTGCTTACAAACAAAGAAATTCACCCATCTTGCACCCGCGTATTGGGACCTCCTGACAAACCCCACCGGCAAATATCGGATTCAACCCGATCCTGCCCATATCATTGCGTACCTGCGCAATCTGCGCGTCAATCGCTCCAGCTCCGAAGCGTACAGAGTATTAGCACACCCGTGGCCAAAAGATCTAGCCAGCTTTCTATACCGGCGACCTGCTTTCGTGCTTGCGATGTCTACATGTCTTCGCGACAAATTCAATCCTAATGTTTTTGTAACTGCGCAAAAGCTTATGAAGCTGATGCAGGAGAAGACGGAGGAAATTGACTTAGGCATGTATGACGGTCGGAAGCCATTGGGTGAGATGAACGGAAAGGAAAGACACGAATTCCTGCTCAAGCAGAGGCAAGAGGTTAAGCATATGAGTGCAGAAGAACGTGCCGAGTTCGACCGGTCTAGAGAAGGCGTCCAATCACTGCCATTAGACCCAAAAGTTTTGACTTATTACCTTGATCTTGCAGTGAAAACAACAAAGGGCGACAACGAGGGTGTATTGGGCAAGGATACAGGAGAGATGTTTGAAAGGGATCCTAAGAAAAACCACATCATGCTAGCTCTCCAACAATTAAAACCTATCACTATGCAGCTCCAGGCTTTGGTCAAGCGCAAAATTGAGGAGCTCGAACAAGGAAAATATCAGCGTGAGTCTACGAAAGGCAGGAAGGCGATAGTACCACTATCCCAAGTCGGTGAGGATCTCGAGGAGCTGCTTCGGCTCATGCGCACCATGGTCTCGGCTTTCGACAAAGTTGTCCACGTGAGTGAACGAGTTAGTAGGATTCCTGGCAAAGAGAAAGTGGACGAGCGGTTGATAGCTGAGTACGATCGACGTAAACGTGAATATACCTTGTATATGATGAGGATCGAAAAAGCTACAGGCATTTCGGCGAAGAGCCAGATATCAGAAGAGCAAATGGAAGACAAGGACGATGCGAGTGGCGAGCAAGACATTGCTCTGCCAGAGATCGAGAGAAGAATCAAAATGGTGCTCGGCGAAGTCGATGACAGCATTATGGATGGCAGAGCCGAAAAGAAAGGCTTCAAAAGTCCTTTCTTTGCATCATCCCAAAGAGATACCAAGCCTATCAAAATCCACTCAAGGATACAGAAAGCCGAGCGTGACACTTTGCGCGAGCGGGCATTGCAACGGCACTTTCCACAGGAAGACTATGGTGTTCTGAACGAGAATCTTCTCATCGAGACTGGTAAGGATGCACAAAGAGCTATCAATCTTCGAGACACAAGCAAGCAGGCTACGACATTTGATGTTTTTGGCAATCGCGCCGACTCGACCGAAGCGGTCGCTGCAATGTCTACAGCACAACGTCGACAATATTTGCAAGATATTGACAGAGCCCGTAACGTTCGAACTAAGAGCAAACAGAAACGGAAGCCTATGATCGGTGACGAGCTCGGTCTCGACGACGACGAGGACGATGAGGATGAGGACGATCAGAACCATGCTGAGGACATCCGCCGACAACTCGGGGCTGTTCAAGTGCACGAAGATATTCCTTTCGAGCCTCGAATTACAAAGACGAGTGAGCCGTGGCGACGTAGCAACAACAGTATCTTGCTAAGAGATGACGTGCGAGGCGCGTGGCACAGATCCGCTACAGTTGCGACTGGTTGAAGAAAATGGAATGGTCACTGCACATGGGCCTTTCTTCTTGTTCCAGTAGTTCTGATTCTACATGAGATCGTGTACATCTATGTGCTATAATAAATACGCCTAGCTAAAACTTCTTTAACGTCGAATGCTGCACTTTAGTAGCACGTGAATGCACAGCACAAAATCTGTCGTACTGTTTCACACAGCTATGCACGGTGACTGCTTCGGGCACTGTGCGTTGGTGACAAGGCGTTGCATTGCTCATGTAAGCTTCGCCAATCTTGCTCATCCTGCTTCTACCTTGGTCGATTAGTTCTGGTTGGTTTTTCGAGAGGGGCCGTGCTCTGAGCTGCATAATCTGCGAAGGTGATGACAATCCTTGGACATTATATCTTTGATGTAGCAGTCTTAGATCGAGCCGCGATCGAGATGTGGCGGATACTGAACAGATCAGCTTCTATGACATCCAGCTAGGCTCGATGCACGCTCTTGCTTAGGACCAAGAAATGGAACAGAGCATCGTGGCTTGCTAAGGACATGCACCTGTTCCAGTTACATTTGGCATGGATCAGAAGCAGTACCCGTCTCATAACATAGGTGCATGTTGCTTAGCACCTGCGTCAATCAATACGAACTATTGTGCAAGGGGATAGCATGGGACTATTGCTAGCTAATATTAAAATCGTTGCTTCTGCTGGCAACAATGATCTTGTCACGAGTGTGTGAAGGCTACCATTGAAGTAAGACTATTTCCCTTTGCCGGAACGCTTCGCTTGCCCGAAACAAAATCGTGCGTCGCACACGTCTCAAAGCAGGAGCCAGTCATTCGGCAGTTTGGGTACACCACTTTCTCCAGACTGGAGCAGCTTGTAAATCTTCGTTCTGCTAGCAAACCACAGTAAGGAGTTCCGGACTTGCAAAGCCCATTTCGTCTGTGGCCAGCCTGCTTGCGGGTAGAAAGGAGGAAGTTCTTCACGAGTCTTGTAGAAAGGCCGGAAAACCTGTTCGTATCTCTGTAACGCTGCAGGGACTTCGGCTGCAGTATTCACTTTCGACAATTCCCCAGCCAGAACGTAAGCTCCTTCGATAGCCAAGCTAGTGCCAACACCAAAAGTCGCCCACGCTGCATCTCCAAGCACAACGTTATTTCCTGCCGACCACTTTCCAAGCTTGACCTGAGCAGCTCGGCTGAAGTAGAAATCTTCAGCTTTGTCCATGCCTTCCAGGACTCGCGTTGCTTCCCACCCGGCGTTCTCGAAGTAATCGTGTAACATCTGCTTGATTGAACTTGTGCCCCTTTCCATGGCTGCTTCGACTACATGGTCCGTTTGACCGTGCGATGGAGTCGTCACACAAAGGTATACTCCCATAGTTGTGCCATTGCGATGTGGTCTGATCATAACGCTGAGGCCTTTTGGCCGATTGTACCACATCCAATACTGGGAATCATGGTCGACTCTTGGTATGCTGTAAAATGCAATGTATTGACCAAGGAAGTGATAGCAATCCTTAACATTGGTATCGCCTAATATCATTGGTCTTGTTCTCGAGGTCGACCCATCTGCCGCCACAACGACATCATATGTTTCCTTCTTCCCACCAGCGAATGTGACGTCGACGGTGCTTTGCTGTTGATTTAATGCGGTGATTGACTCACCATACGCATATCTCACATTGTCAAATTTATCACTCGCCTCTATGAAGAGCTCGGCTAGATCTGCCCTAAGAACTTCATACTCAGCGGTAAAGGTGTCACCAGCAATAAATGATGCAACGGTATGGCCTTGTGGATTGAGTATCTTGGTGCCCTTCTCTGTCGTCGTTCGAGCTCGAAGTGCTTCAAGCAAGCCCATACGCCTCACCACTTCGATCGCAGGCCCGCGTATATCAATGGACTGGCCAGTAACACGTGGTTTTGGTGAGCGTTCGATGACCTTGATAGCCATATCTGGTCGAGTTTTGGCTAGCCAGTGTGCCAGGCAAGAGCCAGCTATGCCTGCGCCAGAAATGAGTACCTTCATCCTCGGTATACCGATTCGCTTTATGTCAGATTGTGCTGTGGTGTCAGTTGGAGTACGGGACATTACTATGAGTAAACAGCAGAATCACACAGACATGGCAAAGCATTCTATATAGTCGTGCGCGTCACCTTCATCAAGGAGATCGTCCATCATTGGTAGCTGCACGTAGACAAACAGCGACGTATCCAAGCAATGACAAGTTTCGTGCTGGCAGAGGCGGACGACATGAAGGTGCTAGGTATCGCAGAACTCGGGTTTCCAGAAGAGCCCGAAATCGTTCTCGAAAAAGCTATTTTCGAAGCTTTCATCATGGGTTGGTTGCGCACGGCTTGGTCCAGGACTCGCCCATTTGACCGAATCTGGAAAAGCTTCAAGAACTTTTTCGGGTTCAGCTAAAATCCAGCACTCCGCTTACTTTCACCCTAAACACCTGGGCAGAAGTATATCACAATACATGCCATACGGAGGTAGCCTCCTGTATTGTCTTTCTTTCCGTGTCAACGATACAAACTCGAACTTCTCCATCCTTGCCAGACTTGGCTGTTTCTGCAGAATCTGTTCTTCGATACCGAGCACGTGGATGAATGTGATTCAGCGTTTTCTCTTTGTGATATCCACTAATCTGCATCGTGGGTAAGTGCTGACTTGAAGCGCACAACATGACCTTGAAGAAGCTTGTCGACCGTCAGGAGGTTCAGGAGTGCTTGTATGCACATGAGATGATCACCACGTTCTGGGACGAGTGCCAGCTATGAATATTCCAGCATCAACGATCACTAAGCGCTTTCATGTACTACCACATCTACCTATAATTTGTAGGCTATGGTAACCATGACATTTTCATGGCAAATTTGCGGATGTATGAGTTTGTGTGTTATCGCATATCTCCTTAAGCAGCACAGGATGAATAGTGTCTAAGTCGAGAAATCTTGAAACGACATCAAAGATGTCGTTCACGTGAATGCTCGAAGCAGAAGCGATGGTCTCGCGAAGATGTTGCATGAACCATTGTAGGTCGTCCTCGAATCCTCGGCTAGCAAAGATCCCAACGAAAGCAACATAGAGTAGTGGTTGTGGTAATGCTCGCCGCAAATTAGCAGACCTGGAATCCTGGTTCAATCGTAATAGTCTATGTTGTAGGTCCAGTAGCAATTGGCGAATGCGTTCTTGTGACGTGTCTGCGTTGACATAGCGCAGATAAGCAGATAAATACCTGCTTATCTGAAGACATATTGTGACCTCTTGCTTCGTTACATCACCAAAGGTCTGCAGCTTGGGCTCGTTCTGCAGGAAATCGTACACAAGTCCGTATGGTCCGTCGTCTGGGTCGATCTCTTGTGGTATGTTAGGACGCCAAATTATCTTTCTATTGAGAACATATGCTCGTGCCCGTGACCGTTCGTCCTCATCAGTCATTGTCGAAGTGTCAATATCTTGAATTGGTGATTGATGAGATGGATCTTTGGCACGAATGTAGGGTCGGGTTCGTATCTGGGACCTATGCTTGTATGTTACAGGAAGATTGAGCTTCCACATAGCCATGTCTATATGCAAGTCTGGCATTATCGTTGCATCTTTCGTCGCCGAATTGATGGCGTCCAGGTGTAGCAAAGTCGATTGTCTGTCACCGATCAGGATATAGAGCCTCATGATGAAAAGCATTGCATGGAGCTCAGCTTTTTGTATCGGTCGTTGAGACTCTGTGGTTGTATATGCTAGATGCCGTCTAAGAAGCGATATTGACTGTGCTTGGAAGGTGAACCACTCTGGGATGGGCCACAATGACTGGTTATCTGCATCGTTCGGCGGTAGTACAAGCTTGTGAAGATCGTCTTCTGCCGATACTTGAAAGGCAGAAGAGTATGCACAAATCGCGTAGGTCAAAGCAGGCGAAGAAAGCACAAATGAAAGATCATTGACCCAGATCCAGGCCTGGCTTATGGTCAATGCGAACGGCCGAATGACAGCAAAGTAATATGCGAGAAGACGTCTGATTGTTCTTCCGCGGGCAGCGTTCGACGCTGACGAATGTTCCATTGCACAAAATGGCAGGATCGTTGGACTTGAGGATGTATTGGCACATTTGACCAGTGAGGCTCGGCCCTTTGCGATTGTGTTCTAGTCCGCCAGTTTCGTGCTAGTAACCCTTTCGTGTCAATCGCCATCTCAACGTCATGGATATGTGCGAGACCAGCCTCGGGATATAAGGAGAGAGTTTGAGAGTCTCAAGTCCTAATCTATCAGTAAAATCCCTTCCGTTTCGGCAGTCTGACTGTAGACTTACCTGTGTCATCTGCCACTTCGAGAGTCATGAGCCAACGAAATACAAGTTTGCCAATGTACGGTTTGGGTAGTCAGCATCCTTGCTTGTGTAGAAGCTGAGCTTGGTTTGGGGCCGAATAGTCAGATCGACTGGAGCCACGATGGGCCATGCACGATACGGGCATGATGAATTATAACGTATTGTCGCCAGAAAACTCGATACTACTAGTAACAAGAACAGGATTGAGATGGCTGGGAGATAGATTCTCATCTGTATAGAGCTGTGCACCTCGCATGTTCCTGGAGCGGTCGGGCGTGGGTTCAGTATGTCTGAGATGCAAGCAGCATAAATGCCATGCGATCAATCATCTCGCCAGTATCAAGTGCCGTGATTTATGAGCTTGGCCGTCGCACAGTATGTGTCATAGCCATTACTGTCCAGATGTTCAGTCTTGAGCAGAGCACCAAAAACTAGCTTTGAAGCCATATCTGTGCTTGCCAATTTGATAAGGAAGCTGTCCAGCTCGAGGATTTGCTCATCCACCATGACTAGACAACTATGTTCTTCACTCGGCGCCTGTCTAATATTTGCAGGCCATACAGCTGATTTGAATGTTGATTTGCAAGCTGCAGATGCATACTATCCGAAGTCCTCGTCAGACATGCAGCTATCTCCTGGTATTGACGAGTCTTCGTCTTCCACTGGGTCATTTGCGATCTGACATTAACATATTTGGTCGTCTGTTTCAATAGCTGGATCGTTGTAGTTTGTGCTCGCAGCAAACTGAACATGACAATAATGGAAATGATATCGTCTCTATTAGCTTCGAGCTAAAGACACTATAGTTTTTGCTTACGACGATGAATGTGGAAGCAGTGGTGACTCTAGCATCATGCTGCACGAAAGGACGGCAATGCTGCAGTAAGGTGCGTTAGCTATGCAGGTCGATGCCGAATGACTGTCCTTCGGAGCCATACGGAGCGCTCAGAGCACCTTGGAAGGAGAGCCTCTTGGCCAGGGAGCTCCGCCAAACGAATCTAGCGGCTCAATTCCGAGCATGCGTTGGCAAGCGTGGTAACGAGGTGTTGATTAGCCTCGACCACAAAGTGAGCTATTTCCCTGACTCTGCTCGTAAAGACAGTTAGCTATTGACATACTTCTGACATGTACAGCAATGTTCAGGGTGAGATCCATGGACTTTTGGATTACTGTTTGCAACAATGCTCGCTGACGGGGCTAAAATGTAGCTAGTAAGCGCTACCTCGACACTGATAGCTCTAAATTACGCACATCAGTGAAGGGACAATGAATGGGTCACAGCTTTCCGGTAAGATCGACTGTATGAGGAAGGGGTTCTTGTTCCGAGGACCAGAGTGGAAGAAGGCACGAACTGACAATTAAGCTAAAATACTAATCTATAGCAGTAACGAGCCATTTAGATGATCGTGATTTCCCGATCTCTCCTCCTTTCGACGGTCGCAAAGTCGGCGATGCGGACTTGCGCGATACCTACTCGACGGAACAAGCCTTCGCCCATCGAGCTAGGATAAAGAATTAGAGCATATGCCAGTCCTGAACCACAATTGTTCTTCGCCCGAAAGGCTGTATCAGCTGGAAGAGGCAGTGTCGCTGAAAGCCTGGAAGACTCAAAGCTATGATCTTGGCAGTCTTCCTGGCCACAACCTGCTGGTATAATGAGCAGGGCGATGAAGTCCTTCTGCTGGTCATAAGCTTGCGCAGCCTTTGAGTCGCGGTGCCCAGGGACTTGTCTGCTGTTACTCCCGCGACTGAAGAAGCTCGATGATTTAGTCGTGGTGCTGGTTTGCTCACCGCTCGAACCAGTACTGGGTCGATCTGGCGAGCCATGCAGCATAGTCCACACACGTGATACCTCTGCTGAGTCGAACATTGCGCAGGCTAGATTGACTGGACCTTCGGCGTCTTCCTGCCTGTTCCCATGATTAGCCAGGTCCTGCTCTCGAGCAACGCGCTTCCATTCTGAGTCTTCTGGCCGGAAGCCATACAGTTTCGAAAGAAGCGCTATCTTTCCACGGACACGAAGAGTTGAGAAATAATGGTCAGTTCGCCTGTCATAATGCGTTCCGACTTGCAGGAGCTTCATGAAAGATCTTCCTGTAAAGGAGCCACTGCTAAACACAACACCATCAGGCCACTGAAGACGTCCATCAACACTTAACCAGCTCCAGCTTGGTGCCCTGGGAGTTGCCGGATACTTCACAAACTTGTTACGCCATTTATGAAAGGAGCCTGCGGACCACAAAAGACCAAAGGGCAGATCATTCTGCCACAAGCCACAAAGATAAGTGTCTGTTCGTGGTTTCGCCGGGCTTGCTTGACTCTGGTTCGATCTTTGCGATATCAGACAGGCAAAAACATATGCCAGCCCAGCGATGCCACTACTTTTGTCCTTCTCTCGTGGCAGGGAACGCGCAGTGTACTGCGCGACAAGGCTATACCATAACATATAGATCTTCGGCACATCTTGCAGTGCACTGGTTGGACGGCTGGTCTTACTGGTCGCTATGCGCATGAGTTCTTCAGGTCCCCGTCCACGCTTGTATTTCACAAGCGCAGCCCGCCACTCAACCATCGGATCTTGAAGTGATTCTGATGGATACCGGAGCGACGATTCCTCGCACCAGACGCCTGCATCACACTCCCAGAAAAGCTGGTCAAAGCCAAAGTGTAACGTGCGGCGTGACAATGCACGGGCCTGTAAGCCCCAGGCGCGTTGGTTCAGCTCTCCTTTCGTTACATCACCGTTGAAATCTCGAGCCTTGTACGTCGTCGCAAAGACGTGTCCCAGAGGGGTGCCATCTTTTGTACGATAAGGGATTTTAACTTCAGGTAAGGACTTCGATTTATAGCGAATTAGCCCTTCGTCTACAGTGGCCGATACCGTGGCAGACAACGTAAGAGCAGCATTGTGGAAGATGATGCCCATACGCGGCACGTGCTTGGTTCTGTCTTCTGATGAGTCCATCAGGATGCAATATGCGTCGATCCACAGGTACTGGAAACCCATCGAGCGTGCGATTGATATTGCCTGTTTGAAAGTCTTATTGAATTTTTCTGGATTGATAGCGCGTTGTCTGATCGCATAATTTGACGTGTTCGTGCTTGCGACCTTCGCTTCGCCTCGAGTATACGTCAACGCAACATATGGGCTCGCAAAATTGTGATCCGTACTGACAAGTCTTATAGTTGACGTCTCATCGATACCGAGGTCCAGCAACCTTGGAGGCACGGCATACATGAGACTACCAATCAAATCAGTGGACTTGCGACATTCCTTGTGAGTATGGACACATTCTGCAAGCCAGTCGACGGCACGATCGATCTTCGTGCCGCCATGGCTGCGTCTCCGGATCACATCACCTGATTTGGCTGCTTGACTGTTGCGTCCAGCTACCAGCTGAGCTTGAGCTGGCAGGGTCAGACTCCGTTGATCATCCTTCTTGATGATGGGAATGTGCACGATCAGATTTTCAAGCGCTAGTCCACTATCACCGAACTCAAGTTCGGACTTGCGGTTTGTGGCTGAGAGAACGATCTGCTTGTGCGGATCATAGGTGAAATTCGATGTTGGCGGAGGTACAGGTGCCTGCTTTGCGAAGATGAGGCACAACACACATGTCCTTGCTGACTTTACTAGCTCCACGAAGTTGCGATGGTGTTGAACCTTTATGCTGTCATTCTGGAAGTGATATAGCGCGATCTGAAAGCATTGCGAACACAATCCGGTGGGTAGCCTGGACGCATCTCTCACGGGATCGAACCCCAAGGACGATCTTTTCGTTTGCGTGCTTGTTCGACTTTTCGTTGGCGATGGGCTACGGCCAGCTGCGGTGGATCTTTGACCATCACTGGGATACCTCAAGCCTTTGCGCCTAGACGAGTAGGACAGTGGTGATGCAACTCTGGGCTCGGAGGTAGCCCACTTCACACCTTTCGGCCCTTTAATACGAGTCAGAGACACGTTGGATTCATTGAAGTGCCTTCTCAGCGAGCTGATCTTGCGTTGTCTTCGCATCTGCACGTTGCCGCTGCATTGCGCGACTTAAGGTCAAGCGGCTATGTTAGTTTGCGCTGCGACGTGGAAAGAAGCCGTGGTGTCTGGCACAGGGATATGCAAGGGAGGTTGTCTTATTACACTGCAAGGAATTACACAAGTGGCTTTCGCTACACAACCGCAGAGCAAGGACGCATTCCACAATGAATTTAATAATGCATTATGCGTGTCGTTGACCTCGTGAGGCAAGATCTTGGTTTCAGGCGGGCATGACCATACTGAGATCATCTCACGTTCTGACTTTGGCATGGTCTGGGCCAGGATCAAGCACAAACCTAATTATTGGTAGTAGTGTGAGTGGCCCCGATTACAATCCGGATCGGCTGAACATGTCTTCACTATCAGTGAAGACTTTCGAGTTCTGAAAGACATGCCCACCCTCGCATAGCATGATGTCTGCTATTCGTTGGGGGAGGGCACGACACGCCGCTAGCTCGTGCTTCTCATCATGTGGTTCGCCTGTTTTGAAGATTGTACTTGGAGAGTCAGGGTGGAAAGTCTGCGCATTCCTATTCACTAGGAATGTGATGGCTGTGGACTCGTCATGGCCCGTCCCGACGACGAATGAGCTTTGCTCTACGACGCGGAAAGGTCATAGCGTATTTGTCGACATGAATAGTGGTGCAGGCTATCGCGGAGCTAAAAAGAGCGCGAGCCAATGATGATGTCAGAAGGGGCACCACCAACCAAGAATCGCGAACCTCAGTCAGCTGAGCATGTAGGCCCTGCCCTGTGATTCGTGGTAAATAGAGTGCGTGCATGTGATAAGTCTCAGCACTAACTGCACAACTATCTTGTAGGTCCTGGAAATACTCGTACTGGCTCAGCATGTAAGGGCGATGTCGGCAAGATCTCTGTGCATGTCGGGCCGAACTAGCTCAAGGTGTACTTGTCTGAACGTCAAGCCCCATCAGCAACAATGATTTAGTGACAAGACGACGAAATCTTGACGTTGACAGTGACAGACAGTACAGTGAAGCGTCATACTCTTTCAAAGTAGCCCAGCCACACGCCAAGGCACAAACTGTCTGAGTGTCAATTTGCAAGTCTACCACATGAACCTCTGAATTATGCCAGGCTCGTGACGCCACTCGAAACCTTCGTACAGGAACAATCGACACGTGAGGAAGTTAACAGTCATGTACCATGCAATCTCAATCAGGACACTGTTCCTTGCGAGAGCCACTGTCAGTCGCTCAATGCGATGATTGAGGTGAATCTCACTGCTGGCGACTTCCTCACTGTCCCTTAATACATCGCTCGCGTCCGGAACGTGCAGCCTCCAAATCAGCCATGGTATCAAGAAATATCTCGGCTCGATCAGTGGTGCCGAAACAAGCGACAGTGCAGTGCTCACGAACCAGACAAGCACGAAACTTATCCTGTTGCTGTCTGCCTCGAGCTTTACCACATCACCTGGACCAGAGGAAGTTGATAATCTCCTCTTCTTGCTTGCTTTAACGCCTGGGCCTCCACTAAATGACAGTTTGCTGCCAAGTGCTTGCACAGAAAGCCAGGCACTCATGGCGTAGAATGGTACGCCTGCATACCACAGCCATGTGCGCGACCTAAGCAGCTTGAACACGTAGAACGTATAGTGTCGATTGTCGGCTAGAATAAATGGATGGATGACAGTATTGAAATGAACGATTCCAAACATGATCGAAAGTGCAACCAACGCTAACCACATCCGGGGTCTTCGGTGGTTTAGCTGGCTGAAATGCGCCAGCTGAGGCACTGTCGTCGGCCAGGAGAAGAAGAGTAAAAAAGGCCACAAGTAGAGTAGCTGCGCGAGATGTATGCCGGCAACATGATGAGACTTGTCGCCCAAGACCACGCCGCCGTTCCACACAACAAACGCTGCAAATTCTGCGAGAAGGGCTAGTTGTGGCCACAGATCGAGCAGAAGTCGTGGTAGATCCTCAAGCGTCGAGCTGAGGAGCGAGATAATAGTAAGTGGAATGTCTTCGAAATAGGTGTCTGCTACCGGCGGGTCGTGGATCCTTGTTGTGAGCTTAATGGTTTGAATCAGTTGCAACCCGCCAAGAAAAACCGCCGACCAGAAAATATTGGTTTGGCGAGCCATGAGCGAAATGGTTCCCAGCAGGACTTGCAGTATTTGAAGCCAAATTTTCGACTTCCTCTTCTTTTTGGTCCCTACTTGCCAAACAACATAGGTACACATGACAGTGAAAGCAGCAAAGATGTCGGTATAGTAGAGTGCGCTGAAGAAGAACAGCAGGGGAAACGCGAGAATATAGATCTCTTGCGTAATGATGCTACCTCTCCGAGGTATACTGCTGCTTGCCGTACGTCGCCATATTGTGCACACGAGCACAAGTAAGTAGCTAAGAGCGAAGTTGGTCCATCTCAAATTAGTACCAGACGGATCGACATCTGGATGGAATATAGATTCGACCTTACTAGCAACAATCGAATACAGATATATACCCGGCGGCGTAGTAATTTTGTTATCCCAATGAGTCCAGTTGCCTTTGAAATAGGCATTGGCCTGAGGTATGTGGAATGCTTCGTCGAGGTATGGTTCTGGGACAAGTTGTTGCACGGCTGCATACCATTTGTAGTGTGCTATTCCCACCAATGGTACGCTGACGAGGAGCAAAACATCATGGAAGCTAAGGCCCAGCAGCAGCATGTTACATCAAGTTAGAATTGACAACCTCGATCCGGGACTAGAGGATTATTGTACGTATTCTGTTTAATCTGATCCATGGAACCAATCGGCCGAAGTTGTGGATGCCACGACGCGTGTGCTGGGACGCGTGCTTGCAGAGGGTGAGAAAGTAGCCGTACGGAGCTTTACGCGAAGAATAGCTTGATAAGAGCCTGGAAGTTTGTGCTTGAATAGCTAGTCGAGCATTTAAACTTCTGCAGACACCCGTAAGCAATGCCCATTCTTCGCGCCACAGGAGTCAACAGTCAGCTCGTTGTAGCGGCCGATTTGCTCAGAGTTCTTTACAGTGACCAATTCTGACAGTGACCCAGTTTCCATATTGGTGGCTGTCGTGTCATAAAGACCGCTACGGTCTTGATCGATTGCTCTTAGCAGACGTGACATCGTCATGGCATTTCCACATTCATCGGGCTTACTACCTTCAGAGGTAGCTTTTCTGTGCGAAATGCAACTTGTCACGATTGTTCCCCGCCAACGACTAGAGAGATTGGATCTGCTAGGAGTACGTTGAAACCCGCGTTCAAGCTGCCAATGTAGGTACATGGCATCGCTAGTGTGTTGTTGATAGTCCTATGTCTAACACTTACCTCAATCGTAGGGACCAAGCAATCCGTTAACACCACCAACACGCACTACGCTTCCCCTATGGCTGGCTCTACTTCTTAAAAGACAAAGGAGAATCAACATTATACCACCGCCTTGGCTGGACTCTGAAAATCTGCGCGAGATACTCGAGCTGGAAACAACACATTTTCAGGACGAGTTCTCGCCCGCACCACCACTGCCACTACTTGAAGGGGAACCACTACCATTTCCGCGGCAGCCCTTTCCAAACTCGAAAAGCAGACAGACGCAGCCAGCCAGAGAGTTCGACGTGGAGGGCAAGTCCATATACCTATCTGAACCGTTTTTGAATTCATGTACAGCCGATGCGCCGCCCACTAGCTTGCCTTACCACTGGTATGAATTCAGCCAGCTACTGCTCGATACTGCAGCCGACGATCTAGCCAACGTCGATACGGTCTCGAATCTGCTACGCGACATACGTGAGGTGCGGCAAGCGAAGATGCGGCGCGGCTATAACGCGATAACGGATGGCAGCGAAGGAGTCCGATTAGATGGTGTAGGCGCAATGGAGATCAGTGAAAGCCGTGGCTTCATCATGGGCGTGATGAGTGGTCTCAGAAACATCGGCAGCAGCCAAGAACAAGCCAAAAGAGACGCTGCGAACGACGAAAGGAATAACAGAGGACAACAAGCTGACGAAGATGAGGATGAGGATATGACTCAATATTGAAGGTCCTACTGCGCCGCGCCCTTCGACACATCTTTCTCGAGCATTTTTCGCCTTGCTTCCAGGATCATCTCGTCCCTCCTCTTCTTGAGTGCTTGTTGCCTTTCGTCTTTTGTTGCGCCCCAGGCGGTACTGCTTGTACTTCCAGAAGTATCGGGCGCTTTGCCTTTGTCTGAGCTAATTATCCTGTCTTGCAACTTATACCGTGTGATCAGGTCAGGCTCTGCCTTTTTACCTCCAAGTAAGCTCGACACAGTCGAAGTGGCAGATGTGGTTGGTATTGTCTCCTGCACCGGTGGTTGGAAAGAAGGCGGTGCCTGCGTCAGGTTAGCTAAGCAGAATTCCAGCGCTCTTCTATCACGTACTGGATCTAATCCTCGGCCACTCAATACCCTTTCCACCGTAGCATTCACGCTACCTCTGTTGCGCTGGAGATCCCACATAATGTCCCGCCTGCTTAGTTGCGGGAACATGCCCGCTACCTGGTCGATTTGTGATTGCGTAAAGTGCATGCCATTGCGCAATCGTGAGGAGCCGGCAGAAGTCGAAGAGGAAGACGCAAAATAGCGATAGAGTAAGAACGCGAGCCCCAGCACAATCGCTATAGATGGGTACGATATTGTGGCCTCTTCTTGTGCTTCAGAGGACATGATCGCAACTGATGCTTGCGTAATAAGCAGCTGGCTATTAGCTCGATCGAGTCTCGAGAATCCGTGTGGGCTGTTGAGTGTAGCGCGCTAAGCAAGTTGTCGTTGTACTTTACGACTGAGGATGTGACTGATCGAACTGATGTACGTTGATATTGATATTGGGAGCAGAGATATAGTTAAGCAAACGGTATGTGCACAATGCGACCGATAGCTGGTGCTGTGCCGACTGCGAATGATGGTCTTCAATCAATAGTCCTCAGTCCACCATCGAGAGAGTCTGATGTAGTTACCAATGACTCAAAATCGGGCTTTCAGTAGCGTTGGTGGGCTGCTGGGGTCGACGTTAGGCACTCTATGCATTCAGACTGGGCGTAATTCCCCTCTAACCTTGTTGAATTATTGTTCATTGTGCCACCTAGGAGCCACTGATGAAATTTGGGGAATTTATTCAAAGAACTGGAACTTCGAAGCTCGACCTGGCCGACTGTCAACTCTTCACCTTCTGCATGCTGCAAGCCGGCTAAGTCGCGACCTTTCTAGGTGCCACCGAATTGCTTCACTATCCAGATTCATATGGTGGCTATGTCCATCTGAAGACAACTCATACCTCAGAGCTTCCACTAATTACAATCATACCGCGTCCGAGTCAAGTGCACAAGCTAATCTCATCCCGTATAAGTGCCGGTAATTCGTCCTCAAGATCTTCCATTACCTCTGCATTCGCCGGGGACGTACCGAAGTCACGGACTGAATGCCATCCATGATCTAGCTGGACGAACTCTTTTCGCTTCAGATCGCAGGTTGTCCAAGGATCAAATATCCTGCAGAAGCATCAAAGATACACGTTTATTCTAAGCAGATTTTGCATGAGTTTATCCCCATGCCATGACCTCGTTTGAGAGGCACGATCCTATGAGGGAAGCGTGCAGTATGCGCATACAAATTGATTATCGTGCCTTGTCTTTGGCCCGCTGTGTCATAGGCGTTTCTTCAGTCTCAACGTTTTCCAAGTCCGCAATCAGTCCATTTACAACCTTCGCCTCCTGTCCAGCTCTCTTGTTCTCATTGATGAAAAGCGACGAGTCACTTTCCACATTCATCGTCGGATGACCCCGCCCAGCTCGGACGTGCGACTTATGCTTTCTGGCGAGATACTCGTCTCTATCACTATTTGCTTGTGCTGACGGCGTCTTGACATAGTTTGCCTGCATTCGAGGCGAATCGGCGTCCATCTTCCGGGGTTTGAAGGTCGTAGAGAGCCACTTGCGTACGAGAGGCCGATCTGTGGATGTGTTGTAATCTTCTTTGGCATCATTCGCAAATGCTGACTCTGCCTCAATCTGGGTTGGAGTTTCTGTCGCTCTGTCAGCTCTTGTGTATTCACCTAAAGCGGGTCTTCTCACCTTTTCCAGTCTTCAAATGCAAACTTCGGTGTGGTCCGAGGCTTCGGCCTGCCAACTGTGTAACATAGATATGAGTGTTAGGCGCTTCGACAAGAGTGCCATGGTCCAGAGGTCGATCTTGCGATTTTTCATAGCTCGTCCATCGACGACGTTGACTCAACCCAGTATCACCTCCATCGAACCGTGGAGCCTTGACGCCCATGGCCGTAGTCGTTAAGCAGCCAAACGTGTTTGGCTCGAAGACTAGAGGTGCTGTTTTTCCTGGAGGCTGCGACACATTCGACGCCTCAATCGTATCAGGGAGGACTGTTGTACCGAAGCAGGTGGCCTGCCATCTATCTGCGTCGTAGTAGTCTGAATTTCGCCACAAGTGCATGGAATCTGCTTGCTGGCGATCCTGCCTGTTCTGCAGGTCAGACTTTCGGGCACCCTGAGGGTCGTGCCAGCTAGCAAGGAACTGTACCATGTGGCCAGGCGGACAAACATCACTTGCCCCAGGCATCGGCATGGTTTCGTCGTTTTGCTGGAGAAGGAAGGGCATTGCTTCTTCTGCTTGATCTTCCGGATTGAGCTCGGTCACTGGTTCTAATGAGAGAAGTCCAGCCTTTTTACCCCAACCGCCTCCACCGCTCGTGACTCTGTGTAACCTACCACCATGTCGAAACATTGTGAGAAGATGATTGCTTGCCACTCCTGTCGAGAAAGGGCTGTTCGACGACGGCGGAAAGATGGCCGCAAATACACGTAATTCAAGCCCTGGCTGTTCTTGATCTTTGTTTTTCACCATCGTGGGAACGAGTTGCTCCAGTTCGAAAGATGCTGACATGGTTTGAGCATCATCCTGTCTGGTTATCTCCCGGATGATGTTGCCCATGCTCGTCGTGATAACTGCCGGTTTCGTAATCGGCACGAGACTGGCACTCAATCTCGGTGTTCTGTCTTGCTCGTATCGAATGAGAAGCGGTAATTCAATCTGACTGAGAGCCTTTCGATCTTCAAATTCGAAACGTGCGCCTTTGTAGCTTTCCCAGATATCAAGTGTCATTGTGTGCTTCTGGCCATTCACAAAAAGGGTGTTAGCAGGCGGTATTTGATACGAAGTTCGATGCCCATACTGCAATTGCACGAAATTAATAAAAGGACTAGCAATTTTCTTTTCAAGGTGCATGTGCCCAGATCGTTGTTGAAGAATAGCAACAGCAAGACCTTCGTACCCACCATTCCGTCTCCAAGGTTTGCCCATGTAATTGGCGACCGTCTGCCAAGGTACAGCGTCCACAACGGCAACGACACTTTCAAGCTTTACACGGTCGGAGAGCCCATCCCGTAGACTGCCGAACATCGTGTTGATGGCATCGGTATAGAAGAGACTGTTTGGCTCAAATAATCGAGCTAGTCTGGGAGTCGCAAAGAAAATCGCTCTTCGCGTGATTTGCTCCCTCTTACCATCAGTCTCTTCCGCTTGCACTCTGGGCAGCTGCCGAAGGATTTGGGTTGTGTCAATATCTGTGCTAGCGAGGGCGAGCCAAGTGGCCATTGGACTGACACGCTGTAACGCATCTCCTCTTAGATTAAGCTCTGGCTCGCCGTGTCTTATCGCTGTAGTAGTTGACGCTGACCGCCACGTACATCTACTGACCCGTTGTAGAGCCAGTGCTATGCGCAAAGCTCTCGCTGACTCGCATCTGGTGATGTGCGAGCACATCTGAGTGATTAGCAACCCCGACATCAGCAATCGACCGAGCTCTGCCACAAGAAAACCACCAAGATTCTATCATGGTTGTCTATTCGTTGTCTGCACATATGTGATCGGCCGTGGCCGTAAGCAGCTATCATGCATCCTGAGGACTTCTCTCGATGACTATGGATGCTGTGAGCCATGGACTTGTTCTTAGTCTTCAGAAGCAGCCAATCAGATGGAGCGGGCGGGCAGTGGATACACCAATATGAGGTCGAACGCTGAGATGTCGTCGGGTCATTAAAACCCTTTACAATCTACACCAGAGACACATGTTTGTACTCGCGAGTATTCATTGCAGGATGATAATTCCTTATGCTATGGATTGAAGATCATGCCCCATACCTGCACACCTTCACCACCTTGTGTGGGCCATCCCCTTCTGTCAACCTTGCCCTTTCCGACGGCGACTTCTTCCACTGCCTTGAACCCAAATCTCGAAAATTCTTCTTTACTATCGGGCGAGCTTGCCTCAAGGAAGATGGGCACATCCGTGCTCTTTGCTTTCTCAAGATATACGCTAACAGCCTCTTCGACAGCTTGCTCGGTTTCTTCTTTGGGGGCGCTTGTATCGCGGACCAACAACGCAAGATGGAAAAAGGTTCTTATTTCGGTCTGCGGGTCTTTATTGAACTCGTTTGGGTAAGGGTCGCCCGAAGGATTGGAGCTTGCTTGCGAAGGTGAAGCCGGCGTGTCCCACTGATGAGGACCTATGTACGTATCAGCAAGAGCATTCGCAAGGAACTACAAAACAGGCACCTGAATCTGGAATAGCTAGATGCTTAGCTTTTAAGTCTCGTGCCACCGCTCGATACTGTGAAAGAATTGGACCTGGCTGCTTGCGAGCTTGCGCAGGTGGTGTCCCGCTGAAATCAGGGGGCTCAAACAGGACCATGGCAAGCGGTCTGGAGGAGGAAACAGATGAGACCGTGGACAAGAGGACATTTGATTTGAAGGCCGCAGGGAGTCCGAGGCTGAAATGTTGTTTCAATCGCTCTGGCGAAAGCTGTGAGTACTCTGTGCCAGGCGCCACGCCATCGATCTCAGTAATGAAAGCCGTAGTCAGTGGCACGCTTTGGTACGAGGTCGAAAGCAGATCAAGAAACAGCTCTAGGTCAGCGTTGCTTGGAGTGGCCGTGGTATGAACCTTGAGGTTTGCCATGTCGATTCTTCTTGCACAGGCTGATTTGTTTAACCTGTGCGAAGTAAAGGCCGCAGTCTAGCTCAGTCTCTTTCGTGCTCTGTCGAAGACGAATACGATGGAATTGTTCAGCTCATTTCGAAGAACCTGTGATTGAGAGTAAGCAGGATCTCATGCTGGCACAGGGCCTAACGAAGCCCACGACTCGGAGCATTGACGTAGTTGCCGCAGTAGCTTCTCGAGGCCTTAAGAAAGATCAGCAGGGCAAGTGCGTTGCGGGGACATGAACACGTTGCTAGCACCTGTAGATCTTCTACTAGTACTAGAAGCTGAGGTAAAGACACCATGTTCCTAAACCTCTAAGTCTCCGTGCAATACACTACGATCATGTTCTTTCAGACCCTCGGAGAACCTGTACTGCATTACTCTCGTAAGCTAGACCGCCCTTCGTGAATTGGAAAACATACTCGTAGCCTCATGCATTTGGAGCGACGGAGCACTAGTGGGACCCGGCATGAAGTAAATCCGTGATGGACATTACCTGCGCCGGCTGCTTAACAGACCTTGTTATATCGCTCCCGCATCTTTAGCATTATAATCAGTGTCTCCTTTGATCAAGCGCCTCAAGCGCATGAATCAACAAAGGAGAGAACCTGTTCACAGTTAGCTGACTAAGGAGAGCTTTCTGCTCAGTTGTGAGTGACGGTCGGACACCATGACCCAGAAGTGTGCCACAACACGGATCCGATGACACAACCATATAGCAACCGAAGCGGGCCAGAGAACTTGGAGCACTACGCACCTCGATATTCTAGCTCGTGTTGGCTGAGTCGTTGAACAGATGGCAGCGAGCATCGCGCAACTCAAGTTGGTTAATACGAGTCGCAGGATGTTTCATTGTCACCTATCTCACGTGCACGAGCTTCGTTGAGTGAAGGCATATCATTGGTGACTTAAGAGAAAAAGGTGGGAATATTCAACGGAGCCTGCTACACGGTATACTTTCAGACGAAGACAATATGTCATCCAACGATAAATCAGATCCGTTGTTCCTGCCTGCATCTGCATCATAGCATGATCGAGACTTGCATGGTGACATTCATGTGCCAAACAGTGACGATGAACAAGACCTCTAGAGCAAATCAACGAGCACAATTGCAGTTCAGCTTCTGTGGCGCCTGAAGTCCACGCCGCACTGAGCAAGACTTTGAGGCAGAGGAATGAGCGATGCAACTCCACCAGCACAAATGAAGGCCGCCAACGAGCTAAGAAGAGAAGAAGACTCGAACCAAGACAAGCACGATTTTCGACCATGTCATGGGCACGATCTATCCGGACCACAGTATCATTACCGAGCCGGGAACTGTCTCAGGAAATGCGTGAGTTTCTGTTATCAATTCGACAGCGACTATAAACTAATTTTGTGCTATTAATATACTTGGCCATAAAGCAACTCGTCCACGATAACTGCACTCTTGGATTCAATGTTCGTCCTTGAAAAGGAAGCTCTGCGGCCACATGCACAAGGTGCAGGCTCGTGGTAGTGAATTGGACACTGATACGAACTCAAGTTGAGATATGACAAGGAGCACAAACCTATTCGTTATGGTGTCGCCGTCTCATCATTGTTGGTCGAGACATGGTTACGATTTTTGATTTTGACTTGCTTTAAATGCGACTCATTGTGTATTTAGAGTCCAAGTTGCAGCAAAATTCAGTCTAAACGCAGCATCTTTGACCAGAAGTTGCCAAGGTGTTGGGAGATATATGGATAGACGATCAATGAGAAAAGCAAAAAAAAAAATTCAGTAACGATGTTTTCCGAAGCAGCAGACCAGGTAGGAGTTGACACGATCAATTACTTGGTATTGTCAAACTCTTGTATTGGAAAATGCCGGTGTCTTAGCCTCAAACCACGGTGTTATGCATCTACTTGTTGGGTTTCATCCTTCCGCATAACCCTGACACCTAGTAATTTTTCCGAATTTCTGTAACCTATCATGTCTATTGTCCCCTGATCACACAGACCACTCTCTAATAAGTCGTTCATCCATTTTTTACCCCATTCATTCTGAGCGAACGGGTAGTCAACACTGAAAAGAATATGGTCTTTCTTCGTGTTCGCCAAGATACACCTGAGCGGATCAAGACTCCAGACACCGCTTGTCGTGATCCACAAATTCTCATCATACACTGCCTTGAAGGACCGTTGTAGAGGAGGATCATTCCAGCGAGGACTGAGCTGATTCGTCCGCTCAAGCATGAAAGGTATCATCTCGCCAAAGTGTCCAATGATCAGCTTCAGCCTCGGAAAGCGATCAAACACACCAGCAGCAAAGAGCTTAAATACATGCAACGCGACATCAGAATGCCAATTCCACGAGCTTGCCATCAATGCATTGACTGCACTTCCACCGAGAATTGTAGCCTCGTCAGTGCCTGTGCTGGTGCCCTTACCGTCAGCTTTGAGGTCAGGAAAGACGCCCCTTGTCTGTTGCTCTGTCGACCATGTAGGGTGTATGTAGATCGGCACACCTAGTGACTGTACTGTGTACCAGAAAGATCTGTACGCCGGACCTTCGTATGTTGTGCCATTAGCATGGTTGTCGATTAGTGCTCCGACAAAGCCGAGCTCTTCAATGCAGTAAGCGAGCTCCTTTGCTGCTTCGTCTGGATCAGCCATTGGCAATACAGCAAAGCCGGCGAAGCGCTCCCGGGTCTCGGATGAGGTACAAATGGCCTTATGAAGCTGTTCGTTAGCAGCACGAGCGTCCGAAGGAGTTAGCGGAGGTTGTATTGGGCCATGTGAAATGACTTGCATTGTAATGTCACTCTTGCTCATTGATTCAAGGCGGAGTGACCCTAAGTCTTTGAGCTTGTCTAGCAGGCCAGGTATGCTCTTGAGTTGTTCATTGTAACGCTTCGAAGATGGTGCTTCTGCTGCGGCTGTTGAAAAGAAATGCTCTTCGAGTGTGATCAGAGGTGGGAAGGTCAGCTTCTGTATCTGCCCACTGGAAGGCATGACTGCTGACTTCTTGGTCATGAAGTCAGGGTCTGAAAGCTCCATAGATCGTTCACCTGCCATGTTGATTATTCAAGGAAACGATGTCACTGTAAATCCAGGTCGAGCTACGATGCAATCACTGAGTCAAAAGATCGAAACAACATCAAACTGACACCTTTCCAGTCGAACAGTCTCAACGGCTGATCCGTATTCCAGAAATTACAGCACGATTGCGTCGATAGCCTCTAACAAACTTAGATATTCGATGTCGCGAGAAGCTGAGTGAGCTGAGCTTTATTCGAAATTGGCTTGCTTACGAGGCGAGGTTATGGGTAACGTCAAGCTGCCAAGTTCTGGAGGTTAGAGCACACCTAACTTTTGGGAGTTCTATTCGCCTGAATCAGCCAATCTTAGGCATGAGCTGACGTGTTTTCTTCCTACCTTGGGCACCACTACGCCGGGGCTGTGTGCTGGATTGGAAAGCAGCGATTTTCGCATGAGGATCTTCACGCAGCGTCATCACCATCACATACCTTTAGATATTTACATTCACAAATCTTGCATGCAAAGTCTGAAACAGCGGTATGTTCCAATGGTAGGTGTTTCTAAAGTCGATCACTGTGCGCAGGGGGCACCATTCGATTGAAGAGGTAACAGCGATTCTTTTTCTCGTTGGTTACGATAAAATGAAGACCAGAAGTGTGAAGTTGTACAACAAGGGGAGGACAATCCCTTGAGTTCAACCAAGATCTATCTCTATACGTGTTCTGGCAGCACGAATAGTTGCATTTTTCATTGTATCCCGTTGAGTCAGGCGCGGACTAACAAATTTGTAAATGGAAACGGTCGGTTGACACTATGAATATTCTCGGTTCGAGTCCGAGCACCACAGATGCCTTTTCTGCCGCACTGGTACTTAACACAAGTCATCGAGGCTATATCTATCCTGATTATGTATGCTGACTCTCCTAGTTACCTCGATTCATACAGCCTTGTGGTAACTTTTAGGCAAGGTCAAGACTCTTGCGGCAACTTCACAGTGTCGATAAAATCACACGACCCGGCCCTTCACCTGCTTCATGATCTTCACATTGAGATCCTTCCAGATCAGGATAAACCCATATGCTACAGCTAAGAAGCATAACGCTGTAATCACCAGCAGCCTCTGCGTCTCGCCATAAGCTGTGTTGATCCCATCTCTTACAGGCGAGCCTACCTCGTAAGACAGCTGTGTCCTCAAGCTTGCATAGATCGCTGCCACGTCGGTCCCTTCTGGCGTATACTGCACGAGCTTGTTATGGAACTCCCTTGTCCAAATGGTTGTGGCAATTGTATTGCCAATGGCTGAGCCAATCGAAGATACCAGGTTAAGGATAGCCAGTATGACAGCGACATGCTGATGATCAGAGGGCGCCATCATAGCTAACTCACCACAGATGACGAGACAGCCGCCCGCAAAGGCCGTGAATATCTCAGACACCGCGATAATACCAATAGACTTGTCAGGCTGTCGAGCGTAGATCTTGAGCCCAACGCCAAGCAGGTTCAGCGGCATGCCAACGTACATAGCTAGCCATTTGAAGCCTCCGCTCCATCTGATCGCGATGCCAACGAATATAGAGAACAAACATTGGCCGACTCTGAAGATCGAGGAGATGTACGAAGCTTGCGTAACATTAAGATCCCACACGACTTGGAGCATGGAGTAAAAGTATGGAGTCGCGATGGACGAGCCAGCGAAATTGAAGATGAACATGAATGAGCCACCGAGGACGGTACGATCGGCGAGTAGTTCGAACGGGATGAACGTCTTTGGTGCTAGGTACTTTTCCCATAACACGAAGAGTATGAGGAGGATGGCGCCCGAGGTTATCATGCCGATGATCATCGGTGACTCCCAGCCATTGCGCTGATATGACCACAAAGAGAATGGAAGTAGGAACAATGCCATTCCTGATGCAAGAAGTAAACAGCCGAACAGATCGACTTCGACCGCATACTTCTTCAGTGCCGCGAATGTGACACTGCCGCGAGTCGCTGATATCAGACCTTTCTTTTCAGCTTTGTGCTGGTTGTACCAGAAGACCAGCACCAGAGGTGTTACCACGACTGGAATGATGATGGTGAAGATACCAAAACCCCATCGCCAGCCAGGTCCATCCCCAGACAGCACACTCTCCGAAGCCGGACCACCAGCAAAGGTCGTGAAGATGTAAGGTGATGTTGCAAATGCTAGCATCAGACCTCTGTTTCGCAGAGCTGAAGTATCAGAGACGAAGACAGTCATACAATAGCTCACACCTTGCGAGCCCACAGCTGAAAACACCTGAGCAGCGGCATACGTCTCCACGTTGTTGCAAGCCGCCATCATCACAAATCCAACCACCCAGATGACAAGGCAAAGAGCCATGCCTTGAGGTCGACCCCAAGTATCGAGTATCTTAGCGAGGGGTATCTTGGTCAAACCTCCGATGATGTAAGCCATGATGTTGGTGGCCGCGGTGAGAGAGTGCAACGAGAAATCACTTGTGACATAAGGTGTCAAAGCACGGACGATGACTTCCTCGAGCGACACCACAGAATAGATCAACCAGATGAAGGTGTAGGCTGCGATCAAATTCGACCTCGTCCACACCGTCGCTAAGGCTTGCATGCGTTGTACACCACGTTGGGCGTCTCCATCGATGTTATCTGCGCCTATGCGCTGAGTATCATCAGGCTTCGTTGTGGTATGGACGCCCTTTTCGTGAGGCAAAGCTGGGTCATTGTGCACTTCGTCGGACCACGTCGTTGATCGGGACTTTTCCGTTAACGTGGTCGGTGTGATTTTCGCGAAAATATCAGTGACCTGCATATTCTATATTATTGACGAGAGTCAGGTAACTTAAGACAGCTGTTCCTTCCGACAAGGCCAAAGAATAGAGAGATAATTCGCAGATCGCGTTGGATGAGTCGACAAAGGGCTTCTTATGAACATTTATTGCAGTGCGAAGTCGGCCTCAGGAGCTATCCTCTTCAAAATCCCTCGTTAGACTCGAAGCTTATGGGTGGACAAGATACGTTAGTCTCGTGCAAGGAAGAGCACTCAGCTGCAGGAAACTCATTCTGCGCAACTCTAGAACCATGTTTAACCTTACAGGGAAATAGTATGGTCGACAGTGTGGACCGCCATCAGCTGCTGACCTTCGTGCTCCACGACATATGCTGAGGTACACGCGTTACACCGGGACCGTTCAAGATCCCATCAGCAAGCGCACCTGACTCAGAACGTGCTTTACGTTGTTTCGATAACGAAACGGCAATAGTGAGGACATTTTGGCGGCTCCGAACAAGGGATATTCGTTGGCCATCAAGACATTCTCTGACGCTAGCATCTAGCGCAGGTGAAAATTTTAATCAGATAAGATAATCTTTTTCGGCGATTCGACTTGGCATCTTGGCAACCTGGGTACGGATGATGGAACACGGCGCTTCAAGCTCGGCTGAACGGCACCATAGACGACATCTCGAAAGAGGTTAAGGTGCTTGAGTGTCTACCCCTGCATGCAGTACGAGCGCGATCTAGGAACCAGATACTGATGGTTGACATGCGTATGCTTGAAAATATGAGGGTAAAACACAGACCACCATCTCTAATCGCTCGCTTCCCGGGAGTCGTCCTGTCCTCGCCTCTTCATGCTACCACAGTGTCTCCCATCCACTGTATCATCAGATTCTCATTCTCACCTAGCCGGTACCACAACCAAGGCTGTTGCAAGCCCAATCGATAGCGTTATGGACCTCACATTGAATTGCATTCCAGCCAGCTTGTCCCGAGACCTCATTAACATCCACAACCCATGAATTTTCTGCATTAAGAAAGTAGCAAGCATAGTTGTTTTGAACGCCCTCACACTCGCCAGTCGAGGCCATGGCAGCATTCATGGTCCCACACATATCAACGTTCGGTTTAGTGGTCGAGAAGTGAATTCTGTACCGAGTAAGGCCCGACTCGCCCCAGTTCGACGTAATACTCGCGTTGAAGACGCAGCTACGCTTTTCAACGGCATCGGCATCGGCTGCGCGCTCGAGAACAGCAGATGGGTTTGGTGTAACTACTGGCGCTGGTGCCGCAGCAACAGATGCAGCAAGCAGAGCTGTGATTGTAGCGATTGTAAAGCGCATTTTGTCGAGTTGATGTGCTGAGATGTAGGTCAGCGAAAGTTCTGACCAGTTAAAGCAGCGCTAGCTCGAACCTTACCTTCTGCGAAAAAGGGTATCGTGAGAACGATTGGAGTTGTAGAAGCAGAGCTAGAGAGTAATGAGGCTTGTTTGTGATCTTGCTGTGATTGTTGTGTTGATATTCTGATTTCTTAAAGAGCTTCTCGAGCTGTACTTATACCTGCTCTGACCTGCCACAGGTGTCCAGCTGAGAATGTAGCTTGAAAGCTTGATATCTGCCCAATTCACCTTGTGGATTTGGAGTCGTCACGCTGACTGTGCTGGAACTTCGTTCAAGACCAACTCGATACGGACAAGCATCGTATATTAAGAGGTATTCTGCCAATCGCATCCACAGTCGACGCTGTCCTCGCAATATCTGAAGGCTGACATGAACCTCCAAAATTTAGTATTGTTATTTCTGGACTGTACACCACATGCTGTGGGAACACATGGCATCTCCTTCGTGTTGGAGGCCAAACTCAAAAAAAGAACGAGGAGGGAAACAAGGCGACACGGCAAGGCTTCACTCGCTAATCTCAGTACCGCGATTCATCTAGTCTTTTTACTTGTAGACTAGTGCTGATTCGCGCCGCCCGTTATGCAGTCAGTACACTCAAAAAGGGTCAAACATCAGTGAGTGTGCTAGCCGTTCTCCAGCAGTTATAGCCATTAGATCGAGCGTAGACAAAACATATAGCGTGGCTCCTCAAAGACTGGACGAGCTTGTGACGCGCGAGCATGGTCGATCTGACTTGAGGGACATTGGTGAGCACTGGATGGAGAGCTTCATTCAACCTCATCTATCTTGCTTACCTGCAGCATTGTAAGGTTTTCTATAGTTCTAAAAATACCTAGGGGTAGGTACAGGTTGAAATCTAAATTCCCAAAGCGCTCCATGCCTTAGGTGAGCCTTAGACTACAAAGCCCTTGTTATGATGCTTCACGAGAACGATTCTTGGGTGCGAGGCGCCTAAACCTTGACCTAAAGCCACGCCCACAAGAATCGTGCATTGAAACCTACACCTCAACACTACCTTACCTCCATAGCTACCTACCTAGGTACCTAGGTAAGCAAATGACTGCATATCTACCTAACCTAGTGCACAAAATATTTTCTGTATTTGCTTCACTAAGTGGCTATTAAAAGAGTCTAGATATGTTCACTGTAGAAAGTTTTTCGAAGTGGCCACGTTTTATACTAAAGACCAAGGTTGATACTTGTTAGTCGGGTTTTGGAAGGCATATTCGAAAAACCATGGGTGAAATTCGGAATGAAACTGAGGATCCTCGCCTACGACGAAGTGAAGCTTGGGAGAACCTTGGCGTAAAACAAAGGTCATCGCAAGGAAGATCAACACTAGACATTCGCCATTGGTGATGTTTGAACATTTCTGCACCTATGAGTAGTGAGCTTTCATCTTGACGTCCAACCCAGCCCACCCATAATAAGTGACTGGTCACCTTTTTTTTTGTTCATGAAAGCTTGGGATACTCCGTAAGAGCAGTAGGTGGTCTTGAAGACTCAAAGTCCTACAGGATCGATGACCATGAGGTCCCTAAATTGTTGTAAAGTTTGATTGTGACAGCTCCGCTCGGAGCGCTGAGATGAAGGCATTGGACAACTAGAGTTCCATGGCATGGCCCAGACAAACCGGCAGTAGACTGAATGTATGGTCAGTGTAGCAAATTGACCGGCGTGCTGACGCCACGCAGACATCAAACTGCATTAGACACCAGCGCGGAACTGCCATTTGTGTATCCTGATCCTACTTTGCTGTTGAACGATACGCCGATGTTTTGCCCACCAGGCTATGCTGCCTTAGGATTTAGCTATGATCCTTAGTATCCCAGCTTTCGAATAGATCTCGGACAACACTAACGTGATTTGAGGTACTTTATGGAATTTACAAGTGAAAATTAATAGCTTAGAGGTGAAGGTCCGATTAGTAAACTTCGATATCCTTTCGACCCACGAAGAGAGCGGATATAGAAAAAGAAAAAGACTTAGAAGTTTAGATCGTGTATTGAGGGATATAACGAGCTTGAGCCTTAATAAAACCAAGCGTACAAGGATAGTGTGGATAGTGGTCATGCTCTGTTTGGAGTTGCGAGGATAATAGGTACCTTACTTACTTGTATTTTGAGGAAGCAGGGTTCGTTTGTGAACGTTAGAAGCAGACAGATGACTGTTTCGCTAAAGGAACCACTTTCGCGGGTTCGGTGGCAAATTCGTGGACCGCCTATTGCGAACCCCGGTGTGAGTGAAGACATGCATTGTCGAAGGAATTGTAAGGATCATGGACATCGTCCAGCAGCCTGAATGTTAAATTGTTTTGTTTAGTTAAACAGTCCGTGAGGACAGCAGATTGAGATTTAGAGGCTTTACAGCCAACAAGGTTTTGCTGTGAAATTTTAACAGGTCGTGAGACCAGCAGTTGAGGTTTCCACTATCAATATTTGTTAGCATAATGAATACAGGTAATCAACATCAGAGTATGACCACTATCCACGTTGGTCGAATTAGACCCATGATTTTGCAAGTCGAACTTATAATTGAAGTGAAAGCCCGCTGTACGTCGGCTAGTAGACACGACAAAGCGAAGAGCCGAAGAGGACGGTACGATCTATTACTGAGCCTCAGGCTCACAACAATAAATCGCCATTGGCGGCACCAACAGCTGGCCTGTATACCTGTTCCGGCATATTCTGATTGACCACGTAACCCATGTGAGGCACTGTGCCTGAAGTTGGACTTTGAAAATTATCTGCCGAATTATCGCTCAAAGTCAAATTCTTAAAATACTCATCAGCAGCATTGATGGCTGCTTGATGATCGACGTGTCCATTAGGCATCGTTGGTACGGGGTTGCTGAGATCAGTGTGGTTGACTACATTGACGAAGTCCTCTTTTCGTCTTTGCAACGCGGGTGATTCGGTGAGCTTTCTCGGTCTCGCCGTTCTGAAGACTTGTTGTACTGGCTTGAGATAGATTGTTGCTAAAGTGCCAATGCTGAGACAAAGCTCTTCTAGCGTTAAAGGATCGAGCTTCTCGTTCTCCGCGGTGATCGGTGGCTTTTCTCCCATCACGATAGTCTTGGCTGTAGCAGGATCTGTCGATAGCAACCGCCAGTACATGAAGCCACGGTCACGCAGATCCGGATCATCTGTATCCTCGGTGCACCACTTCAATACTTGTGGCACTAGTGTTGAGCCTTTCGTTGGGCGCTGCATGAATAGCTTGACTGTTGCCGTCAGAAGTGCAAGTTGTACTTCGACGGGCTCTTCGTGAAACGTGGCGAGGTAGTCTTGCAGCAAAGAATCCGCATTTTCAATTCTGTCAGCATATTGACCAATGATCCAGATGATCGCGGCTTTGGCTTCTGGCTCGTCCAAGTCATCGATCTGCCTGATGACAGCAGAAATGATAGATTCATACTGGTTTGGGTATTTGCGGAAAATGTTCTTGATCACCACAGTCGCTTCTTGCACTATGTATGGTACCTTGGCATTTACCAAGCTCAACAACGTGTCTATACACTGTCTTGCAGCAGGCTCGATCTTGATGGCGAGCTTGCCGATGGCTCGGACCGCTTTTCGTACAAATTGTACGTCGATCTCTGTGGCATATTCTTGCAGCTCGTTGAGTACAACCGAGATGTTGTCCTTGTTCGCAAGCATGAATATGAGCTCAAGTTTTGTGACTTTGACATAGATTGGATCGTTGTATTTGCAAAAGAAGACTCTGATGTCGTTCTGTAATACTTCCGGTCGTTGTTGCAGAATGAGAATGCAATTCCTGAGTGTCAGATACTGTATCTCGGAGGGTTTGGACAAGAGGGTTATAAGAGGTGGTGACAACTTCTTCGCCAAGGAATCGATCTGCTTTTGGTCTGAAATATAGTTCATTAAGTACATTATCACCCTCACGGTTGTGAGGACGACTGCAGAATTCGAATGCGAGAGTCGGGGTGTAATACGGTCTGCTAATAACGCCGCTTCATCTGTGGCTTGCGGTAAGTACGACATTAGGGCCTCCATGATATATGCTTGTGACCATCTATCACCGTTAGTGGTGCGTACAATGTCGACATAGCACTTACTCATTGCAATCAGACAGGATCGAGACAGATTTCGAAGCGCTAGAGTAATCGATGGTGAGCTTGATGTTTTCGCTTCGCTCCCAGATATCCTGTAGTGCTGACAGAGCAGTTGCTACAACTGTTGGGTTTTCATCCTTCAGCATGCGATTGAGACGGTCGATCAAATCTGATCCTTCCACGAGTCGCTTGTCATGATCGTAGATTTTGGCCACAGTGATTGCTGCTGTTTTGCGAACGTAAGGATCGCCATCCTGCATCAGCTTCTTGAGGGGGCCAATGGTGCCCTCTACGAATTCCCGCACATGTACATAAGACATTGTTCGAAGTGCCAAAGCTCTCGTCAAAGGATTTGAATCTTCGAGGTCCTATCAACGTCAGTGGATGCGTTTGACTCGGGATGAAAGACCTGCCTCTTGTAATACAGGCAGTGCTTGCAAAGCAATCTCCGGCTTTAATCTGGCATAGTTTTGCAGATATAGAAAGCACCTAAATGGATCAGACGTGGCCAAGATAAGCATCGAGTTCTACGAACATTTTCTTTACCTCCAAGGACGGTATTTGCATGCATCCGATGATATCTGGGAAGAGAGCGACCATGTCGTTGTTGCTCATGGTCATATTGGCCACGATCTTCTTGAGGGCGGTCTTCTTGGCAGCATGGTTCTTGTCCTTCTTGCCGTTATTTTGCAACTCAGCCCTGAGCTCCGCGACCTTGCCACGAGCAAAAAGCTTTGCATCGCCTGAGCCAGACATGGTTGCTATTTTGTGTCAAGTAGCCCTCAAATAGGAATCTGTGGCCTCGACATTGTGCTCGAAGCTGCTTGACACTATATCACGCGCTTGGTGCCCATCAAACGCGTTTAGGGCCTTCTTGTATACTCGAGCCTGTTTGAGCAGGTGTGCAAGCTTGGAAAATGTTGAGTTGAATCGACGAAATCGTACCTGGAATAATGGTCGAAGTTCTTACGAATGTCTATGTGATCCTCCGAATTGGTCCTTCAGATGCCTCGAAAGTTGCCGGTTTGTCCGGATTTCAAGCAGGCACGGCGTCGGGTTAAATTTATGCCGACCATAAGTTCGTCGACTGACAATTACATGTCGATGTGCTTTTGCCAATCTGCTCAGCCTGAACTTGTTAAACATTCACCAAAGTCAAGTTGAATCTCGTATGCCCGAGTCATACGATCACTATGTCGACTCAACAAATCCCACCACCACCGCGATGGGTAGTTGAAATGAACAGTCCATCACCCGCTCGTTCAAAAGCCTCAGCAAGTCTACCAGATCCACCTGGCTATTTGTCCTCGAAGCATATGTCAAAGAAGACTGAGCAGAAAGCACGGAAGCCCCCGACGCAAGAGGAATTGGATACTCTGAAACTTAAGCAGTCCTGGAATATTGCGCTCGGTCCTGCAAAGCAAATACCTATGCAGGCAATCATGGGCTATATGTCTGGGAACAGCTTGCAGATATTCAGTATAATGATGGTTTTCATGCTGTGAGTGGACGTTTGTGCTATCGTCGTACCTGTGTCTGACATCTTCCCAGGTTTAAAGGTCCACTGCAGGCGATCGCAGCCACTAATGCCACATTTGCCAGACTCGAATCAGAAAATACAAGGACACAACTGCTTGGTGTCAAGGCCGTGTATGTACTGATGAATTGTTTATTGCTTGCGCTGGGCATATACAAAGTCAATGCTATGGGACTGTTACCGACAACGAGAAGCGACTGGCTAGCATGGGAATATGAAAGGACACCCTTGGAGAGAGCGTATTTTCCAAAGCTGTGGTAGTAGAACAAGTATGACCATGACTGGTGACTGTAGATGTGCAAACCATCAGGCAGAAGTTGGTTCTTCCTGTTCTCCGGTTCTTGGCTGACACAGCTGAACCATGTGCATTGTGCTATCATAACGAATTCTGAAGCGCTAATCAATGGACAAGAGTCAGCAAAGTTTGAGAAGGTGAGTGACTATCGTGAGAATCTTTTGTCAACCATGTCAGATGTGAATCATCAGTAGACGCCTTGAAATCACCCATGCGTCGCCAACATGTATGTAAGAATCGGCATTTCATATACAGCTCGTCCGCTTTTCGGATCAGCCAACGTTGCTGGGACTCGAGGATGTCGAAAATACGGAAGATCTGTGGTGACGATGAGACCAGCTAGATTGCATCTCAAGCAGTGACGGGTTCGTCGAGTATTTGCGATGTGGTCAGCTTCACTTCGACAGCAAGCGATCGTAGCTACAAGGTGTGTATCGTGTCATGTATGGAATCCCTCTTTCGCCTATTCCGACAGACGCAGAATGTCAAGCCAACTTATAAGCTGGAACTTATTCTGTAATGCTAACTTCTGGTAATGCCTCTATCTGTTCCATATTGCTAGTCATGTGAAGCCTGGCAATACGCCATACTTTTCTGGAATTCTTGAGACTAGCCACATCATTGACTTCGAAGTGACATGACCTCTGCGCTCCTGCCTTTCTCTTTTGTGATATGTGGAGTCATTGATTGTAACGTTCCTTCCTCTTAGGCCGGCCTGCAGCTTGATGTGGAGGTGAGCAATTTTATCTTATCAATCTAATCACCTGAGAATTCTAAGGAGTATCCGCTCATGTGCTTCAATCTGGCAAGCTTTGCAGTATTATTGAGGATCGAGCCGTGGTTGAGCTAAGATCGTGATCCAAACCAGTTTCGTGCAGGGCTTGGAACAAATCAGCTTCGTCATACCCACACCGTCCGGAACTAGATTTCTAGGCATGCTAGTCAATGCCTGAAGAGCTTGTCATGGTGCATAATATTGTAGAGGTTGCTAGCTGTATGTCTGCATCATGAGTCGCGGATATGGATGGAGGTTTCCAAGCCGGCTAGCGATTCCAGCAGACTCAATATCGCCTCTCTTTCGCTTGAGCTGCGTCCGTTGAGCACCGATATCGACACCGATACCGCTGCTACACCACATCCACAAGATGGTCGTGGTAGAGACGTCAGCCTACCCTCTGCGACTTTCGAGCCACTGCCCATCAACGAACAGCAGGTGACACAACACCTTGGCTGCCAACGATCGATCAGTTCCTCAGATGCAGCCACATCTAGTATATGGTCGACACTGTGGTCCGCCATTATGTCTCGAAACCCTCTGCTGATCCGCTCACTAGGCTCGTATGGAGCAATACCGATTCAAGGCCGCTCATACAGCGATTCGGACAGCGATAGCGTAGAAGAGCACAGGACGAAACAGCGCAGGAAGAGCATAGGTGCTTATAGTGAGCCTCCTTGCGACCTTGACAACGATGCTTTAGCCAGACGTCGAACGACATCATCCGAGTATAGGAGGCATACCAGACGGCGACGATCTCGAGGCACAGAAATTGGACTAGGCATTGACAACAAGGCCTCCTTTAGCCCACAAGGTCAAGTCGATGGTCATCATTCCTCTAGCTCGAGCGATCGTGACACAACCCAGGAAGAAGACGATGATGCGCTCAAGGATGATAACTCTCCATATCCTGAAGTCAGAGCATCAGTGCCTAATACGGACAATACGATGCTGTCTATCAATACTCCTCGAATGTGGTTTCTGTCGATGTTGTTCGCAGTGGCAGGATCAGCCACCAACTTGTTCTTCTCGCTGAGATATCCAAGTGTGGCTATCACTCCTGTGATTGCTCTTGTCCTGGTCCATCCACTGGGGCGAGCTTGGGATCTGCTACTAAAACGCAGCGGAGATCCGGACCCAGACTTCGTGTATGGAGATTCTCAAGGCATAGCTATCGAACACCGACCGACGTTCCGAAAGCTCAGATTATGGCTAGCTCAAGGTAAATGGAACGAGAAAGAGCACGCATGCGTCTATATCAGCAGTAATGTCTCTTTCGGCTTTGCTTTTGCAACCGACGTGATAGTGGAGCAGCACAAGTTTTATGGCCAGGAAGTGACCATTCTGTATCAACTTCTACTGACCATCTCGACTCAGATCCTTGGTTATGCGTTCGCAGGCCTCACTAGAAGATACCTGGTTCGGCCCGCAGCCATGATCTGGCCAGGAACCTTGATGTCGACGGCTATGTTTAGCACAATGCATAGGAACGAGAACAAGACCGCAAATGGCTGGAACATTACACGATATCGCTTCTTCGTCTATGTCTGGATAGGCGCATTTGCTTGGTATTTCCTGCCAGGTCTGCTCATGCCGGCACTGAGCTACTTCAACGTCATCACCTGGTTTGCTCCCAAAAATGTTGTGGTAGCCAACCTGTTCGGCGTGGCATCCGGACTGGGAATGTTCCCATTGACTTTCGACTGGGCTCAAATAGCCTATATCGGCTCTCCTTTGCTGACTCCCTGGTGGGCTGCCGCCAATGTCATTGGCGGTTTGGCGATTGTGATGTGGGTCATTGCTCCGATATTGTATTATAGCAATACTCTTTTCTCAGCATACATGCCAATGTTATCATCGTTGGTCTTTGACAACACTGGCAAGCAGTATGATGTACGGAAGATCATAAACAAGGACTTCCTCTTTGATCGAGAAGCCTATAACAGCTATTCAAAGGTTTACCTTCCCATCACATATGTGTTGTCATATGCTGTTCAATTTGCAGCTCTATCCGCCCTTGTGACGCATACCCTGTGCTGGCACGGTCGAGACATCTGGAAGCAATCGAAGCAAGCTTACCACGAACGTACCGAGAAACTCGGAGCCAATGGTTATGCACCACTGCCGCAAATCAGTAATGCTGGACCTGTGCCGAATGAAAGCTCCAACAACATCGACGAAGACATCCACTGCCGCCTAATGAGACACTATGAAGACGTGCCAATGTGGTGGTACTTGCTGACATTCGTCAGCATGCTAGCCATTGGCATTTTTGTGGTCGAATATTATCCAATTCATCTGCCGTGGTATGGTCTTTTGCTCGCTCTGGGTATCACCACCATCCTTTTCATCCCGGTCAGCATTGTGATGGCAATCACCAACCAGCACAGCAGTCTGTACCTTATATGCCAGCTTGTATGCGGTGTGCTCTTTCCAGGACGGCCCGTGGCTAACATGGTCTTTGTGACTTATTGCTACATCAGCTCAGCCCAAGGCGTCAAGTTCTCCTCCGATCTTAAGCTGGGCCATTATATGAAAATCCCGCCGAAGCTGTTGTTCAAGGTCCAAATGGCAGCCACCCTTGTATCAAGCTTCGTCCAGATCGGCGTCCTGAACTGGATGTTTGTCAAAATCCCGGGCATCTGCACCGCCGAAGCGATCAATGGCTTTAATTGTCCTATCGCTCGCGTGCATTTCAACGGCAGTATCTTGTGGGGGGTTGTCGGACCACAAAGGTTCTTTGGCCAAGGAGCCCTTTATAGACATCTAGTCTGGGCCTTCTTGGTGGGAGCTATCGCGCCAGTCGTACTCTGGCTCGTAAATAAGAAACGTAAGAAGAGCATTCTGCGAAAGGTGAATCTGCCAGTCCTCTTTGGAAGCTTATCATGGATCCCTCCAGCAACTGGTCTCAACTTTTCCGTCTGGGCTCTCGTCTGTTTCAGCTTCAATCATGTTGTGCGTAGAAGGGCACCTGTATGGTGGGGAAAGTACACGATGACCATGTCAGCCGCGCTCGACTCTGGCTTGGCCTTTTCGCTTGTGGTCATTTTCTTTGGCTTTGTCTATCCAGGTGTAACCAAGAATTTCAAGTGGTGGGGAACTGAGGTATACAAGCAAGGCTGCGACTGGACAGCTTGCGCGTATCTGTCTCTGCGTCTCGGGGAAACGTTTGGAACGTGAGCTTAAGCGCAATATAGCTTCGCTAAGAAACGATTATACGATGAGCAAGATAAGATGAATGAATACATGCTACACAAAGAATATCTAGCCGCTACCTACCCTTTCTGTGCAGAACAATTGGGTTGCGTGTCCACGACACAGCGGTTCATTGGTGACTGTGAATGCCACACGATGTTACACCCATCTATCTTGCCAAATGAAGTACGCAAGCTCTACAATGGCAGGAAACCTTGAAAGAACCAAAGAGCATCTATCGGATGATCTTTCATGTTGAAATGGGTCAACATCTTCTTCCCAGTTTCGACTAGCAGGAACTGATCAGTCGTTGTCTTGTCATGTCGCCATGCAAGTCTCAGCTGAGAGACATCATCCTTTGACATTGTCGTCAGTCCAACTTATCATTTTCGCATGAAGCTAAACAGATTCAGATTAGACTCGCTTTGATTTCACCGGCTGGACCCGTCTAAGAACAATGAGGCAGCGCCGAAGTGTTGTCTAAAGATCAGGAGATTGAGTTCAGAGACAGTGTTTGCCTCACAACAGTATTGAGGTGAGTGGAGCCCTTTTGAACGCTAGTGAGTCTTCATTCATTGTCTTTCGCAGTAAGCCGACCACAAGCAGCTTCCACCATCGACCACCATGGCCGAAGATCGAGAATTCGCGAGAATCCAGCTGGTGAAGAACCACGCGGCCACCACGGTGGCCCTGGCCAACGCAGAGATCGAGCTATACAGAGCTCGAAACGACGCTCGACCAGTATCACCAATCCTGGTCAACAAACCAGCGATCGGTGTATCTCAACCAGCTCAGGCAGCCGTAAGTGCACTGATGGAAAGCAGGCAAATCCCAAATGAACTCCTTCCAATGGTGTAACCAGACGAACCAGAATCAGAACTTGCTAACGTGACACAGCCTTCCAACACAGATGCGCAGTCCCCAGCTACTGTGAATAGCCCGAAAAATGACCAGAATCAGAGCCTGGCAGTCGCGACGAGCCAGCCAGATGCTGCTCCAACCAACGCACAAGTCTCTCTGACTACTGAGACACAACCATCGTCAACGAGATATAGGTATGGTCCATTCAATAGTCCAACCCTTCACACAGCTACATCACAACAAACTCCCTCGTCTCAAAGCAACATCTTCGCACAAGCTGCAAGTGTGCAGGTCTCAACAGCACCAACGCCTCTCCCATCAAGCACGAACACGCTAGGTCAGATGCAACCATTCACTCCTCATTTTCAGCCATCCGGCTTGATAGCCTCAGCTCAATATGGTCAACCTAACGTCAATCCCAGTAGACCAGTGCTGTTCGGCAACCAGCTCACAGGCTTATCTCGGTCAGCTCCAAAATTGTTGCCACAACCGCCAGGCCTGTCACCATTCCAAGGACGACCCCAAAACATGCTTGCCAAGCGAGATCCAGCTGTTGTCACTCCGAAACCAAGTACGCAAGACAGTCTTCAGAGACCTCAAACAAGGAAGCGAAGTCCATCAATCGAAATCACTGATCAGCGCAAGCGGAAACAAGCTCGAGAAGAACAGGATCATGTACGAACGCCACCACTAAACGAAGAAGATGAAGAACCTGAGGATGAAGATATGTCTTCTCCGAGCGAGAGGAGCTTTTCACAGAAGCAGAAACGAGGAGTTGCATCAAGAGGGTAAGCATAATAGCATAGCACATTATAGGCCAAGGTTTTTAACAAGCTTCAAGCAGAACTTCTACTCGCAACCTATCACAAAGACAGACATCACAGAACGCTTCCTGGCAACGACCACCAGGCACAATCTCTCATTCTCGACAAAGACACCCACCTCTGTACAGACCGTCGCCTCGCCGTGCCATCGATGAGAACTACGATGACGAGGTCGAGGAAGAGGTCGTCTCCCGTACAACTCAACATCAACGAATTATGTCCGGCACACCACAAGTCATTGCTGAAGGTCACTATGAGTCATCTGACGACGAAAGTGGTACCACGAATTACGCCGGCAGACTTCGCAAGAATAGAAAGCAGCCAGGTGAACAATATTATCCCACGTTCGGAGAGCCACTTACCACATCAGATCGCAAGGCAATCGAGATGAGGTTCGCTGCAAAAATTGGCAAAATGATTGGTAGCAAGATCTGTCTTTCAAATCCCCCGAAACCAGCAGATACCAAGAGCATCGCAACTCGGATCAAAGCACGATTCGGTGGAATTCCAGGTGAAGAAGATGAGCGATATCATACTGTGCAAGACTTCGATAGAGACGTCCGCTCAATGCTTCGAATGTACACTGATCTCGGCGGACCATGCGGAAAATGTAGGTTCAAGTCAAAAGGCAGTGATCGCATCATGTGCTACCGATATCGTATGCAGTCTGTTGTGGACCAGCGTCTGAGAATGTTGCCAGATTGCATAAGAGCTTGTGAATTGGAGGTCGATCCAACTCTGGAACCGATGAAAGCACAAGAGGCACGAATTAAGAAGGTGGATGAGTACTTCCGTGATCAGGATTTCGAGCCGGATGACCACTGGGATGGGACTCGAAGGTAGGCAATAGAGACAGTAGCAGAGGCGGAGTCGTGATGTTGATGATGCCTGCACATCGTGTGGACGATTACGAAGTGGATGTCGAACGAGCGCAGGCTGATGATGAGTTCTCTGACATTGGCCCTGGACATCAAGGACATCAGGAAGTTGGATGTGACATTGCGTGGCTTAGATTGCAATGCACGGTGAGAGCTATAATCGGCTAAAAGTAGCAGATCGCTGCAGATAAGTAACCTAGTCAATTCATCTTCTCAAGCTTCCTTCTTGGCTATAGAGCATCATTTGAAATCCATAAAACTAATCCTGCACCATTGATGAGTAGGAAAATATAGGTAGGTATTGAACTTCTGCGGTTGAGCAGCGAAAAGCTACGAAGAAGCTGGAAGTTTACCTACTTATATTGTTTCGTGCGATCGCGAACAGGCTAAGCAAGGCTTAAGATGGCCACCAAGCATGTGCTAAGGAAGCATCTCTTACGTATGACCAGTGCTGCAAAAACGTCTAGTCTAGAGGAGACAAGCAGCAAGCACAGTAATGGCCGCAAATTCGTGCTATTCTGCATTTGACTCCTGACGTGTCTCGATCGTGTTGGAATATACGATGCAGCATTCCTGTGAAGCTAAATTCGTAGATACAGCACAGCATTTACGTACTACTCCAGATTCCATGCGCAATGTTTTGATCGGTCCTTATCGTCCGTCCAGACAGAGACTCAGCTGCTTCATGCACACGCTGACATAGAATGTGTCGTCCTAGCCAATCGACCACAATGATCCAATCGCAGCGACTGGTTTTCAGCTCATCCTTTAACTAGCCAAGTCATGCTACTCAGCCTGCTCGTGCTGTTAATCAGTTGGACTATCAGGATCAGCGGCCTTGAATGTTACATGACAAGCATGTAGCTTTTTTCTGTTGAGATCTACCACACAGTGGACAACTACAAACTTCAAAGTTATGGCAAATAGGTATAAATATCCATATTTTTCTAACAAGGCTATGCCAAAAACAACGCTATGTCTTACTGCGACTTGTACAACCACACCAGAATTGTGTTCTGCGAATGTGTTGGTTTAATTGCAGGCTTCTGGCACCATAACGAAGATCCTCCCAAAATCCGACATGCCAACCTATCCAAACAAGCTGCCGCTCTTGGTGATGCCTGTATTTGCATTTCCGAAAATACTTCGTGGAGTGTTGCTCACCGTCGTGCCAACACCATCATCGCCTGAAGCAGTTCCGAAAATACTTCTTGGAGTGTTGCTCACCGTCGTGCCAACACCAGTATCGCCTGAAGCAGATGTTCCCCCGAAAGAGAAACCCCTGATACTGGGAGGTGCAGGTGAAGAAGCAGTTCTCTGACCCGAAAAGCAGTCGCCACCTCCACCAAAGATGGGCTTGGAGCCAAGCAGATCACCTCCCAGTGAAGTGTTGACAGGTGTAGATATTCGCCCGAATGCATCACTACCGTTGTTTGTGGTTGCCCCTAAACCTCCATTCATTCTTGCAGTGGAAGTTGCTGGTAAGTTGTTGCCGATTGGTGGTATAGGTTGGTGAGGTCTGTCCCATACAGCATCACTAAGCTGGTTTCGTATAACGGTAATAACGATAGAGTTCTCTTCCCAAGTCAACTCGATCCTCAAGCTGAGACCAGCGCCTGGCTGTGTGACCTTGACATCTGGTTGGTATTGCATGCTGAGGATTTTGTGCTCAGCGCTTTCAGCAGTATCGTTTTTCGGCTTTCTTGCTGCACCACTTTCCCGGGCTGCAATATTAGCTCTCCGAGCATTGCTGATGGCGGGAAGTATGGTCTGTTCGACATAAGTGTATGCAGCCTCATCTGCGGTGGTTTTAGAGGAGAAGGAACCAAGCATTCTTGTCGCATTTGATTGCTATTGTCAAAGCTAATGCAAGTACCAGCTGGGGTGAGCTTGCTTTGCTCTAGCAGAGTGTAGATGGACTTTTCTGGCATTATTGCGATGGTCTTTGGTATTACTGTGAAAGCTGGGGACTGCCTTGCTAGATCGAGGTAGTAGTCAAGAATATCAAGATCCAAATTGCGTGTCAATTAGAAGGCAGGATAACCATAGGCGGAAGTCGATCACGTGATCCTAGTGACAATATATGCAGGTGAAAAAAGTAGAGGAATCGTTGAGATAGTCGGTCTTATTTGCTCACACTTAACTTATTCAGCTGTACACCTTCCAGCCGTTCTCCTGTATTGTAGTCTCAAGAGCGCTTCCCAAGCTCGATATCTCCGTCCCAACTTGTATCGTCAACAAGGCCAGGACTACCTACCGACCTACCGATAAACACCCCTACAGCGGTCATAGCCACACTTACAATAAAGAATCCATCGAACCATTTCTGAACCCATTTCGGATCAAGCATACCACTTCCAAGAGCACTATTAATCACACTGCCTACCTCTTTCGGCATCATACCGCGTAACATAAGCGCGGAAGAAATGACATACATGCCCGAAATCTGCGAGATGAGAAGCGCGAAATTTGTTCTTGTAGCGTGAAGGAGTGATGGCATGAACCTCGAGAAGATGTGAAAGGTCTGTGTGACCGCGCTGAATGAAGCGAGAAGCATCACTCCGGATAGGAGGAACGAGATCTGTTGCGCCCATGACGCTTGATCTAGACTCGGGTAGATGTGTCGTGCGAAGAGGGCGATAGCATATGTGACAGGATCGCTATCGCCAGTCGGTCCAGCGCTGAAGATACGACGAGCGATATTGATGACTGTCGTGCCAATTCTATAGATACAGTAGATGGCAAAGGAGTACTGGAAGGCAAGCAGGGCGCGCCCTAGTGGCGTTGTGGCTTTGACTTGGTCTGCATGCCGAGATTTGAGAAGCGATAGTGATGATTCCAAGGAGTCTGACATCGTTTCCAGACCGTTGATCTCAAGTTCGAGCGTCTGCTTTTCCTGCGTATCAGGTGTGCCACGGAAAGTACCAAGCATGCCCGATAACCAATTCTTCGAGGCAGGCGCTTCGGCCATTTGCCGTTCTAGCTGTCTTAGTCGCGTTTTCTTCTCCCTGATCATATCTAACGTTGCATTAAGCCCAGTCTGCTTCCTCGTAATATCCGATTCGGACACTAGCCTAGGTCTGAGGCCAAAGTTGTGCCAGATTGCGCTGATGCTTGCAAAGCCTGCCAGCAGAGCCATCAGCGCAACACCTGTGATCCCAAGTCTGTCCAGACATGCCTGAAAGATATTCTGTTTTTTCTGCAGCGTATCCTGTATGCTCTTGCTTTGCGGCAGCCACGCACCAATGGTCCAGAACAGAAACAAGAAGACCGCATACCCAATGAACTCAAAGACCCACGCCAACCGCCTTTTGCTTTTGCTTTGGGAATCTACAAATCTGTAGCCGGATTTCGATATAACACTGTAGATGCCTAGCAGTGGTATCGCGATCACGAGTAGACACAACAAGCTGACCACCGTGATCTGTAGCGCAACACTTCGCGCTGTCGGATTGAACGAATTCGAGATCTCACATAGCAACAGTTCCGTAAGCACAGTGGACAAGGCAATCGTACACGAGAAGGTGAAAGCTGCTATGCGTCGAGCCAAACTCTGCGTCGCGGGCTCATCTCGAGACAACGCTGGCCCATGTGATTTGGGTTTGGAAGTCAGCTGTTCGCTTTGTGCCAACAAGAGAGGGTAGACCTTGCGATATGCTATGACTGTCGCGAGACCGAATGTCGCCGCAAACGGTAAGATCGAGAATGCAGCTTTCGTGCCGAAACCACTTCGCTCCAGGTACGCTGGTGCGCAGTCGTAGCAGTCTTCAGCAGATGGCAATGACATACTCGTCGCTAAGTTCGGCCGAATGACAAGGTCATCAAGGAGCGTATGCGTTCATGAACTTGTGCATACATTGAGAATCGTTATATTGGCTTACGTGTCGTAATTGCCATGCGAGTGATCTGTGGATGAACAAAGCGCTTGCCTGCTCCCTGGTGACAGAACGGTTCGCAGCCAGCCCGAGCCTGAGGTGTAGTACAATAGGCTCTCAAGGCTGTTTCAGCCTAGACGATTCAGCCTTGTTTGGGTTGTTCCAGGTAAGCTGGACAAAGAACGAATCACCTCCAGTTGCAATCGATGTGGACGATGAACTGTACCACTTGATAGAGTGCTGGAAGAATTATCGAAAGTTCATGCACATATATTAGATCGAAGCGTCCACGACACTGGCGATTAAGAACGAGGTTGCATTACTAGGTATGCACCATGCTGTTCGGGAATGGCTATGGAGGCTGGAGGAGGCCTGGAGCATTGGCCCGTTATGACCTCTTTTGGCCTGCTCAATCAGTGCTTACGATGACTTGGCCAGGGAAGGACAGGTTGAACCAGGTACAGTGGTAGAACGTAACACTATCTGCAGAGTAGAGTTGATTAGGAGAGGCTGTATTACTCGTTACATATAGAAGAAAGCTATATGGTGCTTTTTGAATCATAAATCGTGTGAATCATGTCTCGTAACCAAATATAATGTGACACTCATCGTTCCCGACTCCTACTTCGCGACGTCCTATCGCGGCTCACTGGCCTCTTTGGCTCGGGTTTGCTCAATATCTGATTTAACCAAGCATTTTCGGATCTCGTGCTCGGTCGACGATGATCTATTATGGTCGGCATACCAAATTCAGCGTTCTCGTCTTCTGTATCCGTCAGGGCACCTTCGCTCTCTGTCTTTTCTCCAGCTGGTCGAGCAGGACTTTGCGTTCTGCTACCGTTCCGAGGACTATCATCCCACTCAGCTAGTGCTTGAATGATTGGGCTCTTCATCGCAAGGTCTGCCTTTGGAGCAGATTCTGTCGTCAAGTAGCCTATCGGTAGTGCAAACCTGGACTGCGAGTCTTCAATCTCATCTTCTTCGGATTGACCAGTGCTTGTAACTCGAGTTAAGGGGCCGCCATATTCTCGGCCCTTGTTGCGCAGTATGCCTTTCCTTGGGCCAATCGCCTTCTCTACGGCATCTGCTTCAGCACTTGCATCTTTGCTGCCAAAGCCTGAGACATCATAGCTTCGATCACTGACATGTTTGCCACCAGCTGACTTGGTCATGCTCAACATATTTGCATACACACTGCGACCTTGCTCAGTCTGCCGCTTGATTTTCTTCTTCGTACGTTTTGAGGAAGGTCGCACCACAATAGTAGGCACAGGAGATCGCTGAAGACAGTATTTCGAGACACTACCACCCATAAGACCTTGCATGCCCGTTAAGTTTCTCCCTCTAGTGCCCACTACAATCGCTACTGGCTCATATAGTTGGATCATCGACTGTATAACCTCAGTCACTCGTCCTACCGCAAGCTCCATCTTCAGCATGATCGCTTTTCGCTCAATGGCATTCTTCTGTATTACGCTTGCCAGCAGTCGCTCCGCTTCCCTCTTGTACTCTCTTCTTTCGGTGGACTCCTCGCTCACGACACGTAGACATACGATCTCGTCACCATCGTCGACTAGCTCGTCTAGTGTCCATTCGAGCGCATATTCGCTGTAGTCCTTCGCGTCAGTGCCGACGATGAACGTCCTTGTCCGATCAGTATACTGGAAGTCATTATGCTTGTACTGTAAGCTGAAAGCTTCTGCTGTCGCATCAGGAGTGGCGAATGTGTCAAAGGATACACCTTTCGAATATGGTAGTGGAGGTGGTGGAGATGGGTTGCGATGTAGATGTGCTTGGGACAATGAAGGTCTAGGTATTGGCGAACACGTAGATTCTCGGCGGATCGTCTCTTCTGCTGCACCTGTGTTGAATTGAACGCTACTCTTTCTGCGCTCTACCATCGATGGACGAGATGCTGGGGCTCCGGCTGGTGCTTTACCTGCGCCATCCCAAACTTGACCGAAAGCCAACTCTTCTTGCTCCTCTTTGGACTTTGGCCGCTCTGTGTCGCCATTGGACGTGACAGATGGTATGCTAGCCACTGACATGACTGGAGTTGCGAGCTAAATGAAGCTTTCCGCGTGGTGGTACTGTGGCTCGAGCTTGCCACCGTACGTGGGTGAGGCAAGAACAATGCACAGTCAGAAGCTCTGTCTGCCTATTTCTCAACGCAACACATATCAATAAACGCTTTGGAACCGACAGTACTAGTGACTGGGCCTGTAATGCTAGCGGGATCAGGAACCTTTGGAAAGAGCTGCGGTAGAGTTGATGTTGGTAGTCACGTCAGACGAGCTACGTTGCAGGTTAGATCAACCGTTATTCAAAACGATGTGGTATATCAAACGATTGCATATACAGTACATGATGCGAACGAGAGGCGAGCACATGAGCAGTACAGGCATTGCACGTGGTTGATGTCTGAACGGGAAGGCTTGTCTGCATCCTCTCATCAGCCGTCACAACAACCACCTGGTTTAGCTAGCTTGATGACGGTCGGTCTGGGCATGACTGTGCCAAGACTTGAGGAGCTAGATCACCCCTCCTCGATGGAGCCCTCAACCACATCGAAGGACCGGCAAGGCGATGGTTCACCACAACGGATAGTAGGAGAGCAATCTGAGACCACAGCACAGGTCGCATACACAATAGCTTAAGAGTTCGCATTCTAGCTGAGAAGTGAAGGCTAACCAAGACGTGCTAAGCACGTGCATATTTATGCTTCTACAAAACGCGTTTATCCAGGTACAATAAACTTCGGACAGGAATCATGCATGATGCCAAGAGCTGAACGCGTACATAGCACGACGTCAAACTTGCATCAAGAGACCAGACTGACTACGCTGACGGCTTGCCATCGGGCCGTATCTACTACACACGAGCCGGACGTCTCCAATATACTGTGTTCGTCTGTCTGAGTCCTCCTCAATCATCACGCCATACTTACACACGATATTACTCCTGTAGTCCGAACCTTTTCGAGCATCGTACCCGGTCTGCAATGCGCAACTGGAGGTAAGAAGTGACTGTCCTGTCAGCTTCATTTTCCCACTCGACCCGCAGCCAATGTTTGTGCGAAGCCCATGTACGTCTCTCTGAACAGACTGTTATCCCCGATCTTCCGACTCTGAATTCACACATGCATAGAGTGACTTTGATTGAGCTCGTAACACGTAATTCAGCATTCTTTTCCTCTGTGCACAATCCCAACTTGTGGGAAAGCCTGTAAGATGCGATCAGCGCCAGGTACTCATCGGGTTTCTGCTTACGAAGTCAGCGCACGTAGGTAAAACGCACGATGATGGAAGCTTTCGTGATCATCTTAGTAGGTGATTCGCTGCTGACAAGCTCAATCCGACTTGGCCACAGAGATGGGTTGTTCACGACCATCTTCTTTGTGCACGCCTCATTAACAGGCACAAAAAACAGAGTGGATCTTGTTCGAGCCTGAGCATACCAGCAATGATTTATTGCTCCTGCTAGATACACGTCGCGCTTGGATAAGACCTGCGCAAATGATGAAATTGGATGTTTGTCCTAAAAATTTACGAAGCCTCCATGTTTGTGATTGAAGGGATCGAGGTAAGCTGGACTGGAAATGTCAATCTTCCCCTCGATTTCCCCTCTGGACTGTCATGGACCTGTGGACGGATAGAGTGAATACGAGGGAAGTCAGTTTTGTGGAAGGAAGGAAGGATATCGACGACAACATTTGCAGGATTTTGATCTGGGCGGTTGATCTTCGGAGCCGCGAAGTTCGGCGCCCAACTGTTGCTAGCCTTGCACGACTTGCAAATTGATGGAAGAGCCTGGACAGGTGCTATATCTCAGGCGTCATTAGGCTCTGACTCGTGCCATTAGGTGCAGCTTCCGAACACCCATGACTACTACTAGTAGGTACCTAGGTAGGTACCTGGTTCGCGAACCAGTACGTCATTCAGGTTCCTACTTCTCGCGGCAAGAGCAAGTGCGTCTGCTAATGAATAGTGTTCTACCGCAGAGCGCTGATCTCTGTTCTCCCTGCTCTATCCTCCTCGAGATGCCTCTCTGACCCAGACGAATCGAACCAGTCTTTGGCCATGCCAGCTCGAAGCTCTCGAAGATGTGAGGTCAATCCTGTCAAAATCATTGCAAACGCGTCAGCGCTCTATCCTGTCAAAGGCATATTTTACTTCCTGAGCCATCGTCCATACTACACCTTTCTAAAATCACGCTTTATACCCGTCGTCCTCCTCTCGCTCTTCATATATGGCGTGCTTTTCACATTCGCTTACCTGCCAATCGTGGCGTTTCTCTCTATATGGCACGGGCCGACAGCTTGGATCAACGGTGCTTTTCTGGTCCTAGGAGTTGGCTCTGCCATCATCGCGTTGTTGTTCGAGGCATTTTTTGTGGACGAAACATTGGTTGATACATTCGACGCTGTCCTTATTGATCAAGGATGTCAAGACCTTGTCGCAAGAGGGAGACAACTGGATCTATCAGCAGTCTCCTCTGTCAAGATGCTGGGCAAAGCAACCATATCAAGTGTCTACTCGCCTTTCAGTTTCCGCCAGATCGTACTCTTTGTCGTTACTTTACCACTGTCGTTCATTCCGATCATTGGCATAATCTTCTTCCTTATCGTGAACGGCTTCTATGCTGGCAGTCTTTCACATCATCGTCTTTACAAGCTGCAAGGACTGGACAAGAAGCAGCGCAAACAGGAGATCAGTAAAAGGAAGCTCAAGTACACCTGGTTCGGCGCAGTCCACCTGACATTCCAACTTGCGCCCGGCTTGAGTATGCTATTCCTACTCACGTCCGCAGCAGGGAGCGGCCTGTGGGCTGCGAAGCTTGAGAAAGAGCGTCTGATGAGGCATGGCCCTTCGATCGGGACTGAGCAATATCGCGATGAGCCTGCATGAAACACGTACAGGTTGGCACAGAAATGATTATTATGATTTTAAAAGGTCAACAAGATCGGCAAGGCTATGTATTATCTCAGTAGGTTCTTGGCCTAACTGGTCCTGCCAACCCTTTCCTGAGCGGTCGACCCAAACGGCCTTTAGGCCAGCAGCTCGTGCGCCAACGACATCAAATGGGTTGCTCGAGACTAGCCACACGTTTGATTCCTGTCCGCTCATTCCAACACATCTCATCATCCACTTGTATACTTCGGGTGCTGGTTTGAAGCTTCGGATATGGTCGACAGAAATCAGCTGTGAGAAAACGCTCTTACAGCTGGAAAGTTCCGAGGAGCCATTTACAGAATTCGTGATCATGTTCTTTGTGCCGTTGGAGAAGACGACGCATTGAACGCTATCAAGAGCTTCGAGTTCCTGAAGCGCCGGCACAACATCTTTAAATGTTGAAAGGTGATCATAAGCTTGCATGACCTCGTCTACTGCAGAGGGCTGCATGCTAAGCCTATATTCTGCTAATGTATGCAGCAAGGATCTCCTCGTAACCTCTTGAAAGTCGTGGTATTGTTCTGGCAGTCCTCGTTAGTTTGTGATTGTCCATCATTCCGCTTGACTTACTCATCGAGTTCAGCCTGAAGGTATACTCAATCTGGTATCGACGCCACAATGTGGCTATTGATTCTGCCATTTCTGGTCCATAGTGCTCGCTTAACGCTGTTGCTATTGAGTTTGTTGATAGCAGAGTGCCGTACAGATCGAATGCCAATAATGTCTTACTCATTTCCCTCGTGTGTTGACTATGAAGATTGTCGTGAAAATGAATTTGCTACAACCAAAATGTGAGAATGTTTCCAAGCCTTATTTCAAAATGACATCCATGGGTGGCTTCTGCCATGCCGTTCATACTGTGTTTGTGCTCCAAAACTTAGGTAAGAAATGGCACCTTAACTCGTCCTCGATTGGTGAATATGGGTAGTGAGAAGGCCAATTCCAACGCTATTGAAACACTATTACTCCAGGTTTGAGAGCACCTAAGACTTATTCCCCCTTGATCATTGTTCCTCCTCCAACGCACCTTTCACACCACACGCGACAGGAGCACGATTATGATCCTGATTGATATACTAACCTGGACAAGCAAATCGCGATACATGATTGAATGATGTTCTTCAGCCGCAATGGCTTCAAATGATACGTGCGTCTTGCTTGATATAGTCAAAGCCATTGCCATAGGCACATTACTACTGCATCACTTCCATTGTTGCGCATACATGCAAATGATGACCTTACGAGACCCTAATCAAGCAGTGACAAGCAAATGATCATCCCACGTATACATGATACTGATGTTAAACCATTATCCGCAATCTCCCTCGTTAATGATCAGCATGGATACCTTTGTACCGCTGATTGTATAGGGCTTTCCCAGTCTGAGAAAGTTGAGGCGATGGCTGACACAAGCTTGGTGGAAGCACAGAAGCAGTATATCTGTTCTACCGGCTATTGCAACTTCTGATATTCTACAGGTTGTTCCGGAATCCTCGTGCAAGCGACCTACTCATCAAATGCAAGAACAGGGAATGGAGATGTCACTCTGCGATTCTTGCTCCTTGATGCGAGTTCTTTCGTGTTATTTGTGACAATGGTTTTCAGGTAAGCACGTGTCCAGATAGACTTCAGCTTTACACCATCTTCTGCCTTTACCATTAACATCGCCGGTCATAAAAGCTTACTAATATCAGGAATCTACCTCGAGGACAATCAACCTAGATGATGACAACGAAGATCATATTGAAGTGCTGCTACTGTATCTGTATACGTTGGAACTGCCAGCTGGCCGTGCTTTCAAGTCTTACGAAGGTGCATACGTCCTGGGCGATAAATACGGATTGCCAAAGCTCTGCAAATATGGCAAGAGAGGCATCTTGAGTAGCATCACGAGAAAACTGGCAAATTTCGCAGGCCTTCTTGACAAGATCAGGCGACATTGGCTCGCCTGGATCAGGAAGATGTGGAAGTGGACAATGTCTGGAGCCAACGAGCTGAAGTGTGCAGTTCTTGATGCACTCGTCACATCGGCAGAAAGCGTGATTGAACACGAAGATTTCTTCAAGCTCGCACGTGAAGACGAACAGTTTCATAGAGCTTTTCTTAAAACGTTGGCTGCAAAAGTGGCCGAGATTGAGTGAAACTTGTTCGTCTGGGAACAGAGTCGAAAAGAGAGATATTGCATTGCTGGAGATACAGGAGAGCAAATACTCTGTCAAAGAGGCGCTTGTGACAAGAAGCTTTTGAAACACGAGTCACAATCGAGAGAGCTTGAGTCAAAATTGGAGGAACATTTTCGGTCAACAGGGTTGCTTAGTAAATGATGTCCCTCATCGAGGTTGATCATCCCGAAATGAAAAAGATAAAATCAACGCGTACGTCACATCATGACCATGTGTGCCCGGAAGGACGATATTGAGCAATGCGATCACTATGTGTGCCTGGCTTTACCTTTCTTCCTGCCAGGTCCCGCCGTCTCGTCGGCATCATCAGCACCATCAGCACCATCATCATCCCCTCTAGCACGCTTCTTCCCTTTTTGTTCGGTCTTGAACACTCCCTCTAAGCGGTCGACTTCCTTTGCACTGGTCCTGCTCGCTAACAGCCCCTGCTGCATGGAAGCAGCTCTCGCCTCATCCAATGCCATCTCTCGAACCATTTGTTCGCGTGTCATCTTCTTGAACTTGTAATCCACAATATCATCAGGCTGCGGATTAGCGTTCATTTCCTTTTTTGTTCGCCTCCCTGGAGGTTTCCAAACTCTGCTAGTCTCAGACACCATACCTGTAGTTGCTTTGGAAAGCTTGGTGGCATTCTGCGTGTCTTCATTCTGCTTTGGTTTTTGCTGTAAGGTTTGCTCGTCGATTGTGTCAACCATCTTACTTTGACCAGTCTGCTCCACCGCGGTGGCAATGACACTAGCAGGTTGTGCACGGTCCTTGACAACGGAAGGAGGATCTTGAACCTCTATCGATGGGACCAGATCGTCGGCTGTATCAATCATTTCTTGCATATCGTCTGTCATAGCCTGCTTCGTTAGAATTGAGACCAAACCAGAGTCAGGAGGCTGGTTCCGATTGCCAAGTATGCGCCCCAGATTCTCTGCAGCAGCGGCCCTGTCTTTTTTCAGTTGCTGCAACTTCTTTTTAGATTTACGGAGCCGCATTTCCAGATTTTCCTGGCTGAGATTGGCAATATCTCTGCTGGCGATATCTTCGTTACTCTCAGCCAATGAAAGCAACTCATAAAAGCGAGCAGCGTGCACACGACGATCAGCCTCAGCCTGAAATTGACGAAGCCGATGAATACGTTGCGCAACCTTTGTATTTATCTTCTCGAATGCTTCTCGCTGTTTCTGCTCTTGCATCTGTTCTATTCGTGCCTGCTGTTTCTTTGTAATTTTCCTGGCGTTGCGAAACGTTTTCTGTGGGTCAGACTCGAGCGCCGGAGCTACATCGCTGTCGGAATCGTCACAGTCCGATGTGGCGATATCCACAGGGGCAGCATCGTTGACGGTATTTTCTGAAGCTTCTTGAAGGGACAACACCTCGGGAGGGTACGAGATACCGAACGTCGGATCTTCTGTATACACTTCTACATAATCGGCCTCACTCACATCAGTCACCATTGTCGTGACATAGTGTTTACCATTGTTAATAGTAGTTGAATATTTCCAGAGAACAACTGTCTGCAACGGCTTGTAACCTTGTGTAAAGTAACGCTGATTGCGAAAAACATCGTGGGCACCATAGCGTGTACCAAGACCCCCTGTTCTAAGACGAGTCGCGAGTCCCCCAACGCCCTTAGCCCAGAGGTCAGGATCGAATTCATACTCGACAATGTCGCTAGGATGGTTTTGCAGACGCGGAGAGTCCGAGTGGACGCGTTCGATCCATCGCAATCGATGTTCCAAGACTTCTAGTTTCTGATCTCTAGAAAGGGCGTCATAAGCATCTTTAGTGAATGGACAGGAAGCGTTAAAGGAGTCTGTGTCGCGCACAGAATACGTGTTGACATCGAAATCTGCTTCCAGTTCAGGAGACTTGTAACGAACTCCCGTTGACGAGGGTATAATAGGCCGCTGTTCACGATGTCGGTAATCGCCATCCTCCTCAGACACGTCGTCATCACTTCCGACCCCGTCAAGTCCGTTATCGTCTTCCACGATCTCCAGAGCAGGACCGTGACTGGAGCATGCATCCTCTGGCTCCGGTGTAAAGTCCCATCCAGTTTTATCCTTCGGTTTCTCTTTTGGATTCCTGAAATTATTCATTTTAGTGAGTCTCGCTTGCATGGAATTTTTATTTCTGCATCCAGGCAAACGACGCACGAGCCAGTATCTTTTCAAAGTCTGTTGATAAACGTGGCTGTGCGTTGCTTGGCCAGGAGTGATGCGTTCATATGGGTCGGCATACCACTGTTCGATGGTAGCATTTGTTGCGGCCTCGTCGTCGCTCTCGAACTGGTGGTTATTGTGATACTCAGCATGAAGAGCTTCGAAGTCAAAGTCGAAAGTGTTCGCGTCTGAATCTCCGATAACGTGACACTCATCTTCGCTGTCATCGTACACATCCTCATCATCGTCGTTGGAGGGTCCTTCTGGAATTGCAGTACCACGCCTTGACCCATGTCCGCGGCCTCGACCTCTCGCTGTGCTATTTCCACCGTTTCCCCTCCCTGACCGCTCATGGAAAGCCTTGTCTTTCTGCCGTACGTACGACGAGCGGTCGTTGGAGGTGGTAGTCCTAGATGCCCTACCTCGGCCGCGTTTGCCTCGCTTATCTTGTCCTCTAATTTGTGTAGTTCCCATTGAGTCCAACTTTCGTTCTGGTGATGATCCGATCTTCGAGATCTTGGCATCAAAGCTTTACTGTCTCGTAAAATGTATTCTGACGAGGTCTGTGCAGTAGAACCAAATCTGGCACAATGATCTATACCAAGGCATTGTGCTGCTTATCTTTGTTTGTTGAGGCAGTGATATTTCGATGTCAGGAGCTACGTGTAGCAACAGGACAAAGAGACAAGTGATAGCAAAGCCATAGCCAGATCGACAAGAAGTAGACGCAAGCTGTTGATTGACTAGCAGCGCCGTTGAACGCCTCCAAGATGCACCTGCAAAAACAGCTTTTGTCAAACAAAAGCTGTACTAACACACCTACCAAGTAAATGATTATGTATATAGCATGTCTGATTTCACCAGCTCTTCCACGCTACGTGAATCGTCGCATAGCGTGGCTTAGCCTGTGATTGAGTGAATGCCAAAGCATCGACTGTTTGCTGTTGTCTCGAAGACTCATCTCTTCTTCCATCTAACCTTACTTACCCAATCGGCAAACTTCTGCACATCCTCTCTCTGCAGAATCCGATCCACCGTAAACCAGTCCTTAGCGAGCTCCTCGTTCGAGGCCATACGGTGTACAAAGGAATGACATGCTCGACATAGCCAAGCTACGCTGTTGAGCTGTGCTTCATTGTGCCATCCTCTCTTCATAACCTTAGTATGAACTGCTTTGGGAATTAAATGATGATAAGTAATTGGTACCCAGTCACGTTCGCAAATCTCGCATGCTGTAACTCTAGTCTCCCCCCACTTTGGAGGAGGTGCTGTAGCTGCAATGAGGTAGGCAGTAATTGCTGGCGACAAAAAAGACTGAACATCCGATTTGGGCGGTTCGATCAACCCATAAGATGCAAGGCTGTCATGTACAACTGGAGGTATTAAGTCAGCTATCTCCTCATATGTGCCCAATGAAAGTGGCAAGGACCATTTGTCGGATAAGACGGTTTTCGCCTGTAGAGCTTGGTATGATATCTGTCTCAGGTCTTGTGGCAAGCTTGGAAATATCTCATTTGTCAAATAGTCTGAGAATTCAGCAATCTGAGCTGCGTCTGTAGTAGTACTGTCAGCATTGTTGCCGTCAATCGCAATCTTTGAGCGAGTCTTTTTGTGCTTCTTTGTTGGCTGCGGGTTGAGCTTGTCTACAACTATCGAGAACAAGGAGTCACGAAAGATGTTTAATTTGGCTTCTTCATCTGGCTCTTCGGCGTCCATGGCTCACCACAGGTTGTATGTCGATTCACATGAAAGTCTACGTACAGTCATTGTCAATAGGAAGATCGATGAGATAGTTGAGATCATGAGGTCAGCGATTGCCACTCCGGAGGGTAAACTACCTAGGCAGATAGTTAGGGGCAATATGTGCCTGCATAGGTGGTCATGGCCTAGAGATTTCCGCCTAAAAGCTAGACCGAACAGGCCAGCGAGTATGGCACATTCAACACCTCTGCACTCTGCAGTCATGGATATGATATCCTTCTCAAACTCGAGATGTGAGTTGTGCATTGACTCCTGCTTGCATACTTTCACAGTGCTGTAAGTAATGCGCTTTGTTCAGTATGAGTATCCTCTGGGCCGCAACATGTGTTTCAACCAGACGAACATTTTCTCGACTCGAGTTTTACGTTTTGCTTCATCGATCCTACTGCGCTTTGAGGCAGTCGCTTCAGGTGCAACTCCTGGCGCACTATGTTGTGCCGATCCGGCATATCCAGCAAACCTCGAATCACTGTGATAACTTCATTTTGCTGCTGCACCTGGACTCAGCAGAGATCTTCACACGATAAAGCTGGAAGCTTGAGAATCGGTAGATGCTGGACGGTTCGTGTAAGGCGAAGTTGGGAGCCAGCGTAGTTTGAAGTCCGCGTCTCGTCCTTCTTACTTTCACTTGTCGTCCTTTAGCATCCACGTCAATAGGTCCACCTTAGTAATGACTGCCAGAGGCTTCAGTGTGCCATCCTTTTTGCCGCCTTCACGTTCAGTCACGATTGCAGCACTCTGCCACTGAAAGAATTTGTTCAGAGCACTGAGCGGAGTGTCCATCGTGATCTCGACAAAGCGGCGCTGTTTACTCTTGTCGTTCTTGCGTGACTCATCTTTCTCCTCGGTCTTCTCATGACCTTCTTCCCCTATGCCATTTACTAGACCAGCTTCAAGACCCATGTTCTTTACATCCTGCGGATTCGTGATAACTTCATTGATCTTCGTGAAGTCGAACATAACATCGCTTATTGGCGACTTGCCCGTGGCGCGGCCGTGACTGACACGAGAAAGTAGATTGCCAAGCGTAACAAGTCCGACAAGCCGTTTCGATGGCGATGGGCCAAGCACCGGGAGCTGATCATAGCCCTTGTCGCGCATGATTTCGATGGCAGAGCTGACAGGCTGGTCGCTCGGAACAGATTGAATGGGCTTCAGGCGAAGCGAGCGTATAGTGGCACCTTTGAAAGAATCGTCCGCTTTTTTCCTCTCTGTTGTAGGAGAGCTCGGTTCTGGTGGAGGTGTCGGTGGGAGCAAATCGTTTGCTGCGAGCCAGTCGTCGTCGATAAACTTTGACAAGTATGAACGAATACTGTCCGGTAAAATCACAACCACAACATCGTCCTTGGTGAAGTGAACATCTGGGTCTCTAGCTGCTTTGACTAAAGCTGAAATGGCTGAACCAGATGACCCACCTACTAGCAGACCTTCTTCAGATATCAAGCGTCGTGCATAATGGAAAGACTCTCTGTCATCGGTCTTGTACCACTTATCCACAACCTGCTGGTCTAGCACATCGGGGACGAAATCGTACCCAATCCCTTCCACCTTGTAAGCAGTATTCATATGTTCATCATTTAGCATTGAAGGCAAGGCGAGTATAGAGCCTTGGGGATCGGCGGCAATGACCTTGATATTCCTTTTGTGCTTACGGAGGCCACGAGCCAACCCCGTAATTGTACCACCAGTACCTGCACCAGCTATTATTGCGGTTACTGTTCCTTCGGATTGTGACCACACTTCTTCCGCCGTACCGAGTTCATGAGCGAGAGGGTTGTCGAGATTACCATACTGATCCAGGATGTGAGCATTAGGTATCTCTTTTACAAGCCGTCTTGCTACCCCTATGTGCGATTCCGGGCTATCGAAAGCTGCTTGGGTAGGTGTACGGATTATGGTCGCATTTAGAGCTTTCAGCACTGAGACCTTTTCGGCTGACATCTTCTCTGGCAAAGTAATAATCGTCTTGTAGCCCTTGACGGCTGCAACAAGAGCGAGACCGATACCCGTGTTTCCACTGGTCGGCTCGATTAATGTATCACCAGGCTTGATTCTTCCAGTCTTCTCGGCCTGTTCGATCATGCGTAGTGCGATACGATCCTTGACGCTTCCGCCAGCGTTGAAGTATTCGCATTTTGCGAGCACCGTGCATTCTAGACCCAAAGACTGAGGAATCTTGTTCAATCTGACCAAGGGCGTATTACCTATCTGTTCTGTTATCGTCTTTCGAATGCCATGGTTGAATGGCCGAGGAGTCGGCGCGGGCGCTACATCTGTCATCGTGATCTTCAATGCAGCTTTTGGCCGACACAGTTAGGCTGTTAGTAGGGGTTCAATAATAGATTTGCCAGTATCACAAGGCGAAGATGAGCAAGTTGGAATGACAGTACGGGCCCGGACAAGACAACACTATGTATCAGATCCTGAGGCGAACACAACAGTGGAAGATCGAGAACACTGTCTTGAGACGCATGAGACAACTGTCCTTCATCAGCTTGATGTGAATCAAGGAAACCTTCAAAATGTCGCCGTCTGCAGCGGCTAACGACGGAGTGAACGCAATCGCCAAACACGAAATGACGCGCAACGAATGAGGCCTGAGGCAGCACATTCACAAAAGCGATTAGAACGTGCAAAGCACGAGGGATACAGAGAGAAGGTGACCTTGATCAACTGCTGAAGCTGATCGTCTTCTTTAATGTAGCAATTCTGAACGACCTTGAAGCGCCCCAGAGCCCGACAGGTGCAAGATCGGGTCCTCCTTGCATTTCAAATCCCCTCCGTTGCCAATACTCGACGGTGCCTACACCTTCGAGTGCAGTCACCCAAAGAGATATCTGCTTTCCATTCTCGATATAAACACTTTGCAGAGTTTTATGCAAGTACTCGACCAACGCAGCTAAACATTGTGTGATCAAGCCTCGCTTGCGATAAGTCGGGTCATTGATCGATGCACAGCAAGCCACTTCCCAGTCTTCTCGAATAGGATGAGCGTCATCAGCCAAAACATCCTTTGTTCGATGTATACCACGATTCGCGTTCTGCTTTTCCCAAAGATCGACCGTCTTGCCCTTCCATGGCTTGAGACAAGCCACCGCGAAGACGCGATTTCCCATCACCTCGTCGTTGCTGCTATCGTGGTCCTGTACTACACGAGCCACAGCCACCAGACCATGCTTGCCTAACTCTTGAATCAGCTGCTCGTGCGTAAGCAGCCGTTGCGAAGTGAATAGATCTTCACTTCCATAATAACTTCTATCTTGCGAATGGTAAGCGTGGTTTATCAACTCAAAAAGTTGCGGTATATAGTTGTCCAGCTCCACAGATGGGCACTGCATCACGCAGATTTCCATGGTGGCAACTGCGTTGATCTGTAGACAGTCAGATAGCAGGTGATAACACAGCAGTGTTGAATAGCTTCTATTGTGCTTTCGTGGACACGGAACGCGATTTTTAAGTGGTATTATATAGCGCGGATGCGGATCGGACACGTTGCGAAATGGGCTGACACAAGAGTACATACGAAGCTTTGGAAGAGATATACGGAAACTTGACAACCGTGGCGTGGTGTGCGAGACACAGTCTCCCAGCTGGCACGTCTGAGCCCGGCTCATCTAAATTCTTTTCGCCGATTTTCTCTCAATATCTGCGATTTAATGTATGGAAAGCAGGAGAAACAAGCTTGCAACAGCATATCTATCATGCGAAACACGAACTTCCATGCCAGGCAAGTGCACCGAGGGCCCGATGAATTGACGAATACTTAATGAAGCCCCAAAACCCTAGCGACAAGAATCCCAATTTGGGTTCTGCTTCATGGCTAATAGCCATTCTGACAAGCACTACGGTATCAATGTACAGAGTATTGTTGTTGTCTTGTTTTTATTGCAAGGTATCATTATACTGAGTAATGATCACTGGCTTCGAGCGAGTTACAATCACACCCAGCACAGGTCTATAGCTTGATAAACCGGCCTTTCTGGACCGGTCGCCTCAGGCGTGCTTTCAGTTACCAATAATGATTCTTTATGGCTGGCAGAGCTGATCCTATCAACCATACTTAAGCGAGCACGCGTTAGTACACCGAGCACTACGCGTAAAGCCGATCCCCATCGAGAAGGTCGGAAACTCACGATTGCCAGAACCGAGTGCACTTTTCTGCATCAAAGACCCAGATCGCCCAGGATCACAGCGACAAGCTCAGTCCGCATCAGGCAAGCTCAGCCAAGATCTCTTAAGCTTTGCCGAGCTTTACGTCGACCTGCATGAGCTCAGAGACCTTTGGCTCTGCGTGCCTGAAGCGGCATTGCTCATTGGCTGTCATAGAAGCTGTACCTGGAACTGTCATCGATCAACACAAACTTAGAAGTCCAACGTGGGAGAGCTCGTCTATGAAACCAGTAGCTATAAAGTGCTTCATGCATGTTCGTTCCAACAAAAGTCTTGTCGTTCTGGGCACAGAGCTTGTCGTGCTTGATCGATTGTAGAGATCGTTGCCAAGCTTCAATATGAAGACATCCTCTATCGTTGCCGCTGCGGCGCTCGTGGCGTCTACCAGCGCAGCTCCACAAGGATCAGTTACTGCCGCTGCCAATGTCGGGAATTCGACGTCGGATGTTTACCCTCCAGCTCGCAGTAAGTTGCAATATACGGCTGTAAGACACACTGTGATTAATCTTTATCTTAGCTTCGGTGAATTCTTCATTGTTTCCTCCTGAATCAGTGGTAGGATTTCCCGGTCCGACCCCAACTGGTGTTGAGCCATATGCTGCTCAGACGGCACCTGCATATCCATACAACGAAGGAGACGCTGCTGCATTCCCTCTCATTGCACCGCAACCTCATAGTAACAGCTCGAGTTCGAGTTCCTCCAGCAGCAATCAGACAAACCAGACTTTGACCGGTAGCGGTTTCGACATCACGAAGTACTGGGGTAACCTTTCACCATGGTACAGCTTGCGTTCAGCAGATTATGGGCTGCCAAATGCCAGCCCATTGGCGCCTGCTGGCTGCACTATCACCCAGATGATGTTGCTCTACAGACACGGTGCTCGGTACCCGACGAGCGGCGCTGCCCCTTCGACATTCGCGCAGAAGTTGCACAACGCAACCTTAAATAGCACAGTGGCCTTTTCTGGCGAACTCGCATTTTTGAGCAACTGGACCTACAAGCTAGGTGCTGAACTTCTGACACCCTTCGGCCGTGGCCAGAACTTTATGCTTGGCGTATCATACCGAGAGCTTTATGGTCATCTCCTGAACAACTTCACCGCCGCTGGTCAGATTCCAGTCTTCCGCACGGAATCGCAGGACCGTATGGTCAAAACGGCAGAGAACTTTGCAGCTGGTTTCTTCGGTGTACCCGAGTATCTTGATGAAGTCAGCATCGAAATCTTGGTTGAGACATCTGGTTTGAATAACTCGGGCGCACCATACGAGGTTTGCAACAACTCCAATGTAGCAAGTAAGGGCAGCATTGGAAGCACTGTTGCTACTCGTTTCGCCACTAATGCCTTCAATCAAACGATTGCCCGTTTACAATCACAAGCTTCTGGCATCACATTTACACCAACAGACGCCATTGCTATGTTACAGCTCTGCTCATACGAGACTAACGCGCTTGGATACTCAGCCTTCTGCAACCTCTTCACCCAAGCAGACTTCTTGAACTACGAGTACTACTTCGACCTGTCCTTCTACTATAATAATGGACCAGGTTCGCCGGTCTCCGCTGCTCAAGGAAAGGGTTTCCTCGACGAATGGATTGCACGATTAACACAACAATATCCACAACCTATGTCCGCCCTCAATGAAACATTTGACAACACCAGCACATACTTCCCTCTCAACCAATCGATCTATGCCGACGCGACTCATGAGGTAGTCGTGCTCGACGCATTGACCGCTTTCAATTTCACAAATCTCTTCAAGGGTCCACCTTTGAACGCCACGATGAACGCCGGAACGAACAATTTCGTGGCCAGCAAGCTCGTACCATTTGCGACACACTTCACCACACAAGTGCTTTCGTGCCCAGCCATGCAACCAAGCAAGCAGATCCGATTCTTGATGTAAGTCCTTGCGTGTTATATGCTTCGAGCCATACTAATCTCTTCCAGCAACGATGCTGTCATTCCTCTCAACGGCTCCTACGCAGGATGCTCAGTTGATCCCAACGGTCTTTGCTCCTTTGACAACGTTGTCTCTGTACTTCAGCGACGAAGCAGCGAGATCAACTACAATTATGACTGCTTCGCCAATTACACCGCGCAGCCAGGTATGAACTATAACGGCCGAGCTCCTCCCATGTAAGAATGAGCACGGGAGATACCAGAAAGATGAGGATATGAGAAGACGAGACATGACCTAAGTGATGAGGCATGCAGTATATAGATATATCAACGAATAATGCATAATGTCTGTTCACTATCACACCTGCCTACAGTTCCACGACAGGAGACACCAGCACGTTGTGAGCGAAAGAAATGGCTGTTGGATGCGACCACTTTTGTACTGTAGGCGGACTTACGACACAGCGATGGGTCTTAGACGTGGCGCGTGACGGCCCAGGGCGCTGTGAAAGAGAGACGTGGGTGAGATAAAGCTCGTTGATCGAACTTTCAGAAAAAATCGACTCGACCCTGATGATCGACGACGACATAAGGACATTCCACCACGAAAGCAGGGAAGCAGGGAAGCAGACTCGTAAGGACTATAGCGACTATTACGATTAAGACTGTGGTAATTATGATCCCCTTTTCCCGAACCTGACTACAAAGGAGCGATCGTCACAGAAATCCCTGGAGCAGAGAACATGTCACAAAAGATCGCCATCAAGTACGAGCATTTGTTCGACTTCGTTGGGACTCCAAGACCAACTGGCAGGCTGAAGTTGCATGAACAGTGGTAAGTAAATGGTAAGTGTTCTCTTTATTAGAGGAAAGGGAACGACAAAAGCACATATTTGCACAGCACTTGAGCGACGTCATCTTGCCTAAATCGATCGACCATATATCCAAGCTCCCTTGCTCAATCCTGCCCAACATTCTTGCAGCCATCTTTCGAGCTTGTCGTTGCTGTATCTTTGATGTATCGTAAATAGAGGCACTTCCACAATATTGCCGACATTCATTCCTACTATTCTCCAAACATCCCAGTACCGGTCCGCCGGCTACTTTTTGCTTGGTCTTAGAATCATCGGCTGCACGGGCTGTTCCAACGATTCACATTCCCTTGTCTTCTCCTTCAGCTTCGATGCCAAGGCTCAACAAATGCTAGATTGAAATCTGAATAGAGCGACATCAAGACCTGAAATTCGGCGTGCTCGATGATGGATGTTGAAGTCCTCACAAGAGCATCAATCACAGCACTGGCAAGTTCTTCACCATCCGAACCCTCCCATAGCCAGAATTGCTTCACATAATAAATCCAGGACGCCTCGTAGACTTGAGAAGAAGTCTGACATTTCGGAAGCTCGTTATTGATTCTGTTAAGCATGTACTCCTTTGCTGCAAGACGTAAAGGCTCGATACAGTATTTGTCCGCAACACGATGGACGTTTGCAGCGTGACTGAGTCTCTGTGGGTGTAATTTGAAGTCGTCAAAGTCGGGTATCTGAAGTGTGTACAAGTACAAGAGCATTGAATCGAGGGCATCTGGATCATCGTCTGGCAGGTTTATTAAGCCAGTCGATGCTTCCTGGTGAGTGTTAGAATTTCGAACCGAGAACAGAATGCTTGTACCGACTTGAAATCGCCCATTGCAAGCAGCATTGAAGAAGTCACATCTGTCACACAGTATACTCTTTTGACAATTCCACGTTCGATCGCCACACGTGATTGTAAGGTCCGCGAACTTCGGTTCGCGTAAAAGCCTGGGAATGTCAGCATTGGCCGGTCACAGTCGAAAACGACTCACCTCGTCTGTGCCGTAGCTAATGGATCCGAACCTAAAGAACCTTGAGTCGTTGAGCTTGAGCTCGAATTAGCACGTTTCTGACCCATATCACTGGTTGCTCAGATATTTGAAGAAGACAGAGTTGGCAAAATGAACAGAAGCGATGAAAGTTTGTTGCATGACAAGAATAGTCGTTCAGAAATATCAGAAGTTTCATACGTCCAAAATTGACGAGTGAAGGTGAAGATCATATAAATACCTATTGAGGTGAGTGAAGGTGAACGTCATGTGAGTAACCCCTGAAGTGAGTGAAGTCTTCGTCTTCCGGTACCGAATTTTCCAACAGTTTCTGATCTAAAGATTTAATCTGTACGGTGAGGATAGTGCCTATCTAGCCTCTTCTGCAAAACGCTCTCTGATATACTCCTCGAATGTCGTAGCCTCATATCCGGAATACTTCTTGATGTTGCTTGTGCCTTCTTCGTGTCTCCCATTCCCGTAAGAGGCATCAATGCTACTGGAGTGCTCTGCTTTGACAAGGTAATCAGCGATTGCTTGTGGGAAGCCCTTGCCCATCAGGTACTTCTTATAGTCCTCATCACCAAGCACTTTCGTCTGAATCTTCTTTCCAACCACATTCTCAATGGCACTGATCTGCTCTTCCTTTGTCATTAGCTGCGTTCCATAGAGATAGACGACCTGCTTATGTCCTTCGCTTGGTCTGTTCACAAGAGTGGCACCACCAACGTGTCCGATGTCCTTCGGCACGATGCCGTCTAATCGTCTATCGCTCTTCGGTATATTCGCGGTCCACGACTCTGTCGATTGGTCGATATTCTGCCACAGAGTATTGTACGCAAATGCGCCAGGTCTGAGCATGGTGCTCGGCAGTCCGACTTCACCAATTGTGACTTCAACACTTGAGTGTGCGAATGGAATTATTTCAGCCGGTTCAACACTTTTGAGATCACGGTCGGGCAAGATACTGAAGGAGCTCAGGAACACAACATACTCGATCCCGCCGTCTTTCATAGCTTGAACGGTAGCTTTCATGCCATCCTGGGTCCGGACCTGGTAGAAATATGCGGCTTTGGCACCAGATTTCTCAACGGCTGATTTGATGGAGGCAGGATCAGTCAGATCTGCAGTCACGCGTTCGTAATTGCCACTCTTTTCGTCCAAACCTGGGACTGTCTTGGATGTGTCTCGCATAGCGAGCCATACCTTGGCACCGCGCTTGGCGGCTTCTTTGGCAACGATAGAGCCCACTGCGCCTGTTGGTCCGTAGACAATCACGTTATTGTATTTCTGGGCCATCGCTGATATCACGCTGAGAAGTTGTACGAGATCGAGCTACATCATTGCGAGTTGAGGAGTCACTTATACTCTTATGAGCTCACATGCTCGATCTGCAAGCTTACAAGCTTAGTAGGACGGAGCTGAAAGTGACCTAAATCCGTTTCATTTGACAAAGTCCGAGTTTCTGCATGATCGCTGGCCAATCACATTTTCTGTTTGAGGTGAAAAGCACGATTTAGCCGAGCCGACTAGGCCAATCAGCCCTAGTCTACTCAGGCTAGTCCCGTTCAAGTTCCTTTTGACTGGAAAGAGTAGACCATGCTGATTATAGCACGATGCTGCGAGAATTAGTGTAAGTGGGCCGACAGCGAACGATGTGATATACGCTTGGTGAGGCATGAATAGAATCAAGATTCCTTCAGTATGCCTTGAACGCGGCACTGTAAAAACGTTGGGGGCTCCTCATAGACTGTCAATGAGAGCACGGGGGCGAGAACGAACTTGACGTCCTGACCACAAGGTGGCATGCAATTGCACGAAACAAAGATCACTGCTCATAGAAAACTGTTGCCCGCACTCGATCTGAGGGTGCAAGTTATATAGTACCGAACAACACACTGTATTGCTAACCTAGAGACGTTTGAATGCGTAAAGCCAGTTAGGTTATCTGTCCCGACAGTTGACTTGCCCAACTCGGATTGTTCCCGATCATTGCAAAGAGTTCGTCACTGCCGCGGTGACATGCCTCGTTACTAGTTTCAGCGTAGAATATTGTCCGTGGTGACATTGGCTTCAATGTTTTCGTACAACTTCGTATCCAGTATTGTCGTGTCTCTGGGAACAGGCGCTGAAAAGCTTCATGACTTTCAATTCCAGCAGTCTAGTGAACTGTGTATCATGCAAGTCTGTGATTCCCGCGAGGCTGGCACCTGCAAGGTAGTAATTCCTTTTGAAATGCGAATGTCACCGATCATTTGAACACCGTCAGTAATCGGAAGGTCAATAATCGATATATGTCTTCTGAGGGCCTGGCAAATTTCATTTGGTGTGATCTTGAACCTGACGATTGGTGCGAGGCTGGCGGTTTTGCGAATGTTCGGCTCGACGCTGATTGTGCTATCTGTCGAATGTATCGATCATATATCGTTCCATTGGCTTCGTCATCACTACTGCCTAAACGAGGTAGCCTCTCTTGTTCACATGCACAGTCTTGTCTGGTGCGCCCTCTCCGGAGGCAGAGAGTCTGTCATGCTCCAAAGTCTGCCTGTGATAGACGGTGATTTTGTACAGAGACCTGATTATATAGAGCTCGTTGATAGAATTCCTACTCCACCTGGGGTGATTGCGCGGTGGCAAACCAAGGAGAGGTAGAGTTTATAACATCGTCACTTGTTGGTTGCCATACAGGTTGCGTACAAGTATCTCTTGAAGGGGAATATCGTCAAGTCTGCCGTTTGGGCGTGGTCAAAGATAGTACTTTAAGAGATGCCTGGGTATCGAGGTTTGGAGATTTCCTCGGGATCACAACCAATCTGGCGTTCTTGTGGCGTTGCTCGCTTACTGTCGCTCCTTTAAAAGTCCAACAAATTCTCGCTATTCGAAATTGGCTTAGTTGTGCCAGCATTGCTCAACTGCCGCTGCGGTGGAGGTGGCTGGTTGTTGGCAGACAGATCCATACCCGCGAAACCGTTCATGATATCATTGTCGGACATGGCACCCAAACCGGAGGAGGACGGCACAGTGTTGCCGTTGCTGTCGCCGTCTCCGAAAACGCCCATGAGATCGTCCATGTTATTTTGGACAGGTGCAGGTGCACCTACAGCTGGTGACGCGACTCTTTGAGGTGTCCCTGCCAGGCCTTCGAGTCCGGTCATGCCGTTTGGTGGTTTGTCCATTGACGAAGCCGGCGCCGCACCATCAAAATCGATATCAAGTAGATTCTCCGCATTTGTTTGTTGTGCATTGTTCTTACCTTGTGCAGCTGCGGCCACGGCGGCGGCAGCAATTGGCGCTTCTTTGGCGTTCTGAATCTGTTCGTCGATTGCTGCTTGTTGAAGTGCTTCCGCACCGTACCTACCTTGGCCAACAAATTGTTCTGGCGGCTTGTGGTAGACCGAAGCTAGAGTCGATAATTCTTGAAGCAATCTCTCCAATAATGCAGGAGGTAATGATTTTATCGTGGTCGTGATTGGTGGCTTCTCCGATAAGATTATGTTCTTCGGAGCATTTTGGTCCGTGGTGTTTGACAGTAATCGCCAGTACACGAATGCTCTATCTCGAATATCCGGGTTGTCGCAATCTGCCGTTGCCGCTTGCAGCACTTTCTGCACTAGACCTTGTGCTGCTTGCGGTTTCTTCAGGAACAATTTGACCACTGCTGTTAGTATCTGCAATTGTGTCTGGGAGAACTCTTCACTGAAGCCATCCACAAATCCTGCTAATATTTCTCCGGCATTGCTGATCTTTTCAGCGTACTCTCCAACAATCCAGATTAGCGAAGCTCGTGCGTTTGGCTCATCCAGGTCGTCTATACATTTGCAAAGGGTTGGTATGATACCCTCGTAGCCAGGATATTTCCTGAAAATATCCTTGATTACGGGTATCACTTCTTGGACCACGTAATTGACTTTTGTGTTGATGAGGTCCAGCAAAGCGTTGACACATCGCTCGCTTGCTGTCTCGATTTTGATGGCAACTTGTCCAATGGCTCTGACAGCTCTTCTGACGAAGTCCATATCGACTTCTAGAGCGTATTCTTTCAGTTCCATCAGCAGCTGATCCACATTTTGTTCGTTCGCTATCCTGACCATGATTTCGAGTTTCTGAAATTTAACGTAGGGTGGATCATTATACTTGCAGAAGAACACCCTGAGCTCTTTACTCAGAATATCCGGCTGTTTCTGAAGGAGGAGATCAATGTTTCGTAGGGCAACGTATTGCACTTCTGGCGCAGATGACACGAGCGTGACCAGTGGTGGAGCCATCTTCTTCAGATATGTCTTGGCCAGATCTGGCCCGATGTATCTCATATGCAAAAAGACGGTCTTCACTGCTGCAAGTACAACGCTTGAGTTTACATGCTGAAATTGAGGCACAACACGTTCGCAGATGTGCTCTGCTTCTTTCACGTCGGTACTCTTGTGATCGGCCAGTACGGATAGAATGGTGACCCTGCCCCACTCGGTGCATTCGTTCAGAGCCATGAGCATCTTCTTGAGCGTGTTAGACGAAACTTGCAAAGCCTTCGTTTCTGGCGCTGATTCACTGATCTCCTGCAATGCTTGAACGGAGTTGGCGACAACCATTGGATTGGGATCACCTATCATCTCCTGCAATTTCTCAAGAAAGCCGTTCTCAAGACACATGGCCGGGTTGAGATCAAACAGCTTAGCAACACATATAGCAGCAGTCTTCCTCACGTAAGGCGACTCGTCCGACAGCGTCTTCCGCAAAGGCTCTTCCATATAGTCTATCATCTTATCGACTCGAATACAACCCATTGTGCGGATCGCCAGTGCTCGGATAAGTGGATTCGGGTCTTCAGAATCTTGCACGAATGTGTTGACAGCCAAAATACATAGATCGGGGTGTGATTTTGCATAGTTCATCAGGTACAAATACACCAATTTCTTCTGGTCCAGGTCATTCGTCGCAATATTCTTGAGCACGTCTGGAAAGAGTTGTGAGACGTCTTTGCCTAGAGTCATTGCCATGATAGTCTTTTGTATTGCTTCTTTCCGCTCGTAGGCATATTGTGATACCAGGCCAGCTCGCAATTCGAACGTCTCGCCCTTGCGAGGAGGCGCAATAGCACTCCTTACTCTGTTCACAACCGACATGATTTGATGGGCTTAAGGTTGCGTGGGTTTGCAGAGACGTGGAGGTGGAAGCAGGTTTTCGTCAAGGAAGCTCGATCATCGTCGTAATTCGTCCCCTTACGAATCAATCTCGACCTCAACAACGCCACAGGCAATAGCAATCTGCACTAGAAGGTAAGACGGCTAGAACGTGCTGCTCGCACCTGTGACAAAGTAGGACGATTTGACACATGCGCATAAATTTATGCCTGAGGCGTAAACACCAGACAGTGCTAACCAATACTCTAGGTCTGGCTTAGGCGAGACTTTCGACGTAGAGACGCCTATCTTGGGAATTTAGTGATCCGATTCAGGGCTTACAAGGCTCACCAGGCTGACAGCCAAAAGCAAGCCAATGCGATTGATTTCTAGGCAGGGCACTTTTCCATACTATTGTACCTGCGTCTTGAGGGATACATGTGACAACAATCCTTCGTTTGATAGTCATGTCACACGTTCTGCCATCAATATTACTTGAGGTCTGCGGAGAGGTAGCAGTAGAATTTGCTTGAGCTACAGAGATCTCTGACCATCTGTTTCTACTACGAAATTATGGCTTTACCCAATCTACGTCGGCTGTTCGTTGAAGCAAGAACAGAAGCAGAGGAGAACGAGTATTCTCGAAATGCTGTATGATACATCCTGCATCTGATATGTGTACGGAACTAAGCGATCACAGTTTTATAATCTTGTTCTGTTCATATCATCAGTTGCCATATTCAGCCTAGTAGCCCAGCGTATGAGTACAGCCACTGCATCTACAGTACTCAAATGAAGCGAGGAAATCCCAGTACTTTTCCCTACTCAGCTCCAATCGCCCCTCTTCAGGTGCGAACAGGTCTTGGTCTAGCTCACCATCGGAGTCTTCGCTTAGCTCAAAGGAGTAGTCCTCGTCCAGTTCAGACAGGAATTCAGACTCGCTCAGCAAGGCTTCCATGCATAACGCAATTGCCAAGACCAGTAATGGTCAATCAGTCTCCTCCCCACCCGAGCTCAAGAAGTCGTAATTCTGAGCTCCTCGAACCAGTCTTCTCTTCGGCCGACCATCATCCGCCTCCTGCTCCTCATCACTGTTCTTGCCCCAGCGCTCGTTGCCTTCCTGAACAGCTTCGATATCAGCAGCAAGCTCTCTCGCCTCTTTGATCTGAGCAGCTTTCTCGTTCGAGTAGCGACCAGTCATTCCTACGTCTGCAAGCATCTGCTTCAGATGTCCAATCTTGGCTTTGGATGTCTCGAACGGTTTGAGCTCCTTCCCCCAGACTTTACGAACGCCGCACCTTACGAGCCAGCCTTGAAGACGCTTGATCTCTTCCATGTTTGGATCTGTGTCTGCGGACAGTTTTGGAGTGGATTTGGCTGGTTTGGATGAAGTGGGTTTAGAGTCGATGTTTTTGGCTTTCGATTTCCGCTTCGGTACAGGCTCGTCTATCACGGATGAGAGCTCGCTGGAGGTGTCATCATCTTGCTGAACTTTCTGAGGTGGTACTTGCACCTCGTCTATCTCATCCTCGACATCAGACAAATCTGATTCGATAGGTCCCTTTTTCGGTCGAGCTTGAGGCTTTTTCGATTGCGCCTTCACGGGCTTGTCTTTGCCCTTCCGGACAACCTTCTTGGGCTTGACCGAGACTTCCGACGTTTCTTCGTCAGTGTCGGGAGGTGTACTAAGTTCCGTAGACTCTTCGTCGTCATCCTTCTGCAGCTGCTCAACTCTACTCTTCTTTCTTGGTCTTGGGCTTGCAGATTTCGCCCTCTTCAGACTCTGCCTCCGTTCTTCGTCTTCTCTCTCCTGTCTCCTTTTCTCCTCCTGCTTGTTGCTTAACTCGAATTGTTCTTGTATAATGTGCTTGCTTTGTGCCTTCCATGGTGTTCGTTTAAAGTAATCCTCATCGAGATCTAGTTTTGCGATTGCCGCACCTCGTATGGAGTTGACCGTAGGTGGATCATCGCTCGGATCTTCATAGTAAGCTTTGACGGCGTTCCGAAGACAAGTCTCAATTTCGTGACCAGATGGCATGCCGAGCTGAGGTGGCAGCGGCTTGTTCTATGAGACTGCACAAAGTCGTTTCGTAAATTAACAAGCGCTTCCAATTTACACTTGAACTTCCGTATCGCAAGATATGGTTGCTCAACGCGTGCATAGCACGCGTCTCGTCACCGCGTGAGTCGCGAAGAGACAGGAAAAGTTTGTGGCCGGTGGAGGTTCACAAAGCCCACGTTTTAGTCCACGCTGCGCAGCATGCGAAACCCGGTATAAATTTTTTGGCTGCCTAAGAAAAGACGCCCAGGGGACGCATGAGCGTATGGGAAGCTCTTCATGGCCCCGGCCATTCTCACTGCCAGTGCAGATCAGAGAGGTGAATATGGGCAAGCGGATCAATTCGTCCGCACTTGACGAAGTTGTCGCAGTTAATAATCATTCCGTTTTGGCCAGGCAGGCACGAAGAGTGGTGGAAATCGCAATCCTGGCAGGTGTGCAGGAGTCGCAAGGGAGCAGAATATGCCAAGCTTATTAGAAGAGTTTATGCAAAAGGAACAGCCGAACACAAAGAGCGATACTGAGCAAGGTGTCAAGAATGCAGACGGTACAACCACATTACCGAATGGCGTCGTTCTCGACAAGGACGGCAAGCCGTGTCGAACATGTACATCCAGCGCAGCCTGGAAATCAATGATGAAGTCTTCAACCCTTATGAAAAAGCCAATCACACAATCTCAAAATAGTGACCAGAGCACACCTTCGTTACCACCGTCCAATGCACACTCATCTCCTCCGAACCAGCTTGAAAACGGCTGCCCACCAGATGTGGAAGAATTAGGTCGCTCAAGTTGGACTCTTCTACACTCCATTTCTGCTACATATCCAGAGCAACCAACTCCGGCGCATCAGGCGAAGACGAATACGTTCATCCAGTTATTTAGTCAACTATATCCGTGCTGGCATTGTGCATCGGATTTCCAGGACTGGATTTCCAAGCCTGAGAATGATCCAACAGAGCCACTTAAGAGTCAAGAAGGACTGGGTAGGTGGATGTGCAAAGCGCATAACGAGGTTAACAGAAAACTTGGCAAGAAGGAGTTTGACTGTCATTTCTGGAGGGAACGCTGGAAAGATGGGTGGAAAGATGGGAGGTGTGATTGAGTGCTCAAGAGACCTAAGCGCACAGATGGAGGATGTGTCAGTAAGCGGCAGCTTGTATAACATGTAGTCTCTACTCATAGACTGTAAAACTACTAGTAATTGTACAAGAAAGGCTCCATGCTATCGCGGCGATGTACCCGCTCTTTCTCAGCGCAGCTACCAACTGCCCATCCCTTAGATGCCCAGCAGCTGCATGTCGTACATGATGTGGGCGTTCAGACAAGAAATTATCCATAGACTTTTCTATGGAGCGTTATAGCTCTTCGCGGAAAGCTCAAACACTAGTTCTTAACATCAAGTTCTGTCTTTTGATCGTTGTCCGTAACGCCATCCACAGAGACTGAGTGTTGCACTGTGCCCATACACACGGGATGATAATCCAGGCACGGACCACCCGTAGGGTCAAGCATCTTTTCTATGGTGTCATCGACACAAGAGATCAATCCTCCCGTCTTGTGGGTGCCGTTATTCCCAGCGACTGCTTCCTGATAGTCATTGACTGTAGTAGTTTCGAACTGCAGGACTTCGTTGAAGAAAGTTGACTGAAAGACGGGATCTTTTTCTATATCTGGCCAATGAACATGTCCAACTTGGTTCTTGTGTTGAGCTGGGAACTTTTCGTCTTTTGGCACAAACAGCAAGAATTCCTGATCGGGTGCATCTTCATCGTCTTCGTCATATGATGGACCGACCAACTTCTTGACGATATTGCCTCGTGCCAACTGTGGACACGCAGAAAGAATTGCCTGTGTTTTCGGTCCAGGCCTCAGAACCTCAGACCCATTGAGGCCGTCAGGATAGGTAGATCTGATGTAGCCATATTGAGGTCTCTCAATGGTAAGCCGTTCCAGGGATGTAATTCGATTTCGAAGAACGGCTATGGTTTCTATAACAAGGTTGTCAAGTACCTTCCGCGACAAGTTGGGACCGATATGGACGTTGGTAATTAGACTTGTATGGTAAGGTCCGATTTGGCTTAAAAATTTGTCGAAAGCTTGTGAACTTGCAAATCGGAACGCTTGATGCTTATAGAAATGGTCTTGTACCTCAGTGCGAGTGGTGCGGCATGCATGCATCAGCGAGATAGTGTCTTGATCAACCTTCTTTGCTATGTCGTACTGCGCAAATATTTCCAATACGCCAGTGCATTTAATCAGATGGTCATATATGAGGAATCGTATCTCGCGAGGCATCGACAGGAACGTGGCCATGATGCTGCTTGAGGCGCCGTAGGCGATCACTGGGTCCTGGGTCTGGACGACCAAGTTTTGTGACTGCCTGAGCAAGAAGCTTGTTGAGTTAGATACAACGACATCGAGGAATCTATTGATCATTTATAGGTAGGTGTAAGTGACATTGCCGCGCAACTGACGCGTCGTGGTTGTCTCTAGTGACTGTCTCGTATTTTCCCCCACTCTGTTGGGTCGCGCTTTCACTCTTCAAAGCACTAAAATCATTTGGATCCAGTGACAGCCACTTGTTGCCTCGATACACCCCCACAGCACTGATGAGTACAGAAGCTCAAGGTCTTGATCGTTCAAGCAAACAAATTTCCTCGGGCGCAAGCAATCAAACCTTCTGTCTTATCAGTCTTCCGTGGCGTTCCTCAACCCAACCTCAAGCTCATCCTGTGGACTTCTGACGAACACAAAGCTATTGCTGAGCCAGGTCCCCAGTGGCAGGGACGCCCTGCGTGAGTGATCTGGCAATTGCGACCAGCGTATCCATGCAGGCAACAGTCTGAGCAATGCCGTGCCTTTGTGCCAGTTGCAACAAACATCCTCGTTCTATTAAGCACAATTATTCGCAAGCTCTCCATTTTTACAAACACTTTCCGATCGTGCTCCATCTACTGTTGTTCTGACTGCTTCAAAAGTCAATGTATTTCGAGATTGATGAAGCCAGACGAACTGCGTCTCCAGAATCGTACAACACGACACTCGTGTATACCTTGAGAGTGTTTCAAGATTCCAACGGCAACAGCAAATAGAAGTCCTCTTCCTTTACGTCTCTGGCTCGCTGGGTCACGACAGGCAAGTTTGTATCTCGTCCGGAACAGAAGATGTGCTACCACGTTGTAACCAAGTCTATTCATTGCGATAACCAAAGCCATGCCAACCACGAACCAGTATTATATCCTAAAATGTGGCTACAGCCGTGGCAAAAAGCAGCTATGTGCCCTAAGCGAGAGTTGGTCATCGAACTTGCTGAGGAGTGCGGTAATTGTCAAGGTGACACCCACGCGGTCGAGCCGTGGGAAGATCATGCGATAAGTAGTCCAGCAACGGATGTTTCCTCAGACTTTGAGTGGTCGACTTCTGGGAACAGTGACTCTGACAGTATGGAAGAGGATGAGGAAATCCCAGACCAATACAGGAATAGTGGCAGGCGGCCCTTGGAGATCGATAACGAGGTACCAGAAATTCCGGCGACGTGTGCGTCAAGGAGGTGTGTTGCAGAGTAGGTCAGGACAAGGCAGGATACCTATGATCTGTAATCATCGGTAACACAACCAATAAACTCATATCTTTTCACTGAGCCATATGGCACCTTTGCATCCATACTGAATCACTTTCGTTAACGGCTCATATGGCTGTGCTTCTTTCGCATCATGTTCAACTGCATGATCCAGGTGTTCTAGCTCCTCATCTCTGATCCTTTTGACGTCGTTGATCAGTTCAGCCAATTCGGGATCGAGCTCTTGACCTTTATCCTTCAATTCTGTCATCCACTTGAAAAGCTCCCGTACTTGGCTATTGTAATGATTTCCAATCTCTGTTTCGACCGCTTCTGTACAAGCCATAGCAGCCTCTTTTCCCATCATGCCAGTCGTCCAGCCAAGTACCGATGCCGCAACTTGCCAGACTGGATACATGGCCGTTGGCCGAATCCTGTGCTTGGCCAAAAGCTCGTTGAACGTCTTGAAGTGACCTGCCTCTTGATCGTACATGTGCTTCATTAGTGGTTGGAGATGCGGGTATGCCTTGACCACAGGAGGAGTTTGAGCAGTGTAGATTAGGGTAGCTGCTAGTTCTCCTGCCTGGTTCACTCTCAGAGCACTGTCTAAGAACTTTCGTTGCTCTTCCGTCAGGACTATCTTCGCTGACTTTGGCTCCGGTGCAGAAACAACTGAGCTCGTTGGAATTGTTGATGCATGTCTGAGAGACACGCATTGCGTGCGTCTCTGGCCTGCAACTACATCTCTGACGATTCTGCGACAGATGCTGCTGCGATACATTGCTGATGTTATGCCTGGAGTGACTCGTTCGCATTTATGATGGCAACTACTATTCGTCTACATCATCAAGCGCCGAGTCATGCTTGGATGGTGTAGACTCTGGTCTGACTCAGAAAATTTATGGTGCACTGCCGTCTAACTACAGGAACCACTGGTTACTCGCTACTGCCTTCCAATTCACGACCACCACGCCTTCTTTCCTTCCTACTCTTAGATATCTAACGAGTCATTTTCAAGATCTGCCATACTATAATCATCTGGATTAGAATAAGTTATTACACAAAAGTTTCAGCGAGCAGATCTAACCTTACCAAACGACGTTCCTTCTCCTGGACCCTCAGCTCGCGTTGTAAAAGGCCAGTGCACAAGTGACACTAAGAGATATCTGAACCTATATCTCCAGCATCTCACTATCACTTCACTCGGAGAACCCGAAAAAGAATCTCTCACAATGGCAGATACGCTAGACGCAGAACTGCTTGCTTTAGCAGGCGATGATTCCGAAGGTGAGGAAAGTGTCGCAACCTCGCCACAAAGGAGGTCTTCTTCGCCTGTCCAAGACGACAGCCCACCGCCTGTATCTCGGAAGCCTGCTGCAAGAGGCACAAAGAAGCCCACCCGCAGGCGTAGAGATTATTCGGACGACGAGGGAGAAGAGTAAGTTGCCAGTCCTTTTCGACTCAATGCTTGTGAACCCTCAAGCCCGTGGTGCGTCTTGACCAAAGCATTCGTGCTGACATTGCTAAGGATGTCTGCTTCTGATGTATCAGTTGCAATGTCCGAATCAGACGCTGAAGCTGAATTCGAGCCTGAAGACAAGCCGATTTTCGCCTATGACAAATTGTACCACAGTGCCGCAGACAAGGCAGCAATAGAGGCCAAACCAGAACTCGAGAGGGAAGGCATATTGGCGGACAGGCATGCGCAGGTGGAAAAGGCCGAGCAGGATGCGCAGTTGCGACGTATGTTAGCTCAGCGCGAGAAGGAAGAGGCCAAAAAGACTGCAAAGAAAAGGACTGCAAGTAGCGCAGACCTCGATGAGCAGCGGAAGAGTTCGAGACAACGGACAAAAACCGGTGCCTCCGCTGCTCTTGCTGCATACAAGAAGCAGCGTGAAGATAAGGCTGCACTTGAAGAACGAAGGAAAAGTGGAAAGGCTTCGCCCAGGCGCGATTCTCTTCTCGACGATTACAGTGATGCAGATGCGGAAGGAGAAAGCGACCGTGACTTTGAGTACGATGACCGTAAGCGACGAAGACGAACTCCATCACCACTGCCACCAAAAGACGACCCAGTTGCCGAGTTACAGGACGTGCAAAAAGCGAGAATTGGTCGTGAAAACTTCGCGCAAGTCTGCTACACACCAGGATTTGAGGAGTCTTTGACTGGTTGCTACGCTCGTGTCTGTCTCGGTCCTGGTCGCAATGCAGGGCAGAATGAGTATCGATTGTGCAGAATCAGTGGCTTCCAAGAAGGACGACCATATGCTATTGAAGGCCCGAATCACAAAACTCTCCTCATCAACAAATATATCATCGCGGCTCATGGCAAAGCTACGAAACCGTGGTCATTCTTGGAATGCTCGAACAGCCGGTTTACAGAGGACGAGTGGCGTAGATATCGAGTTACAATGGCCAACGATGACTGTCGAATGCCAACGCAAGGTCAGATCAACAATAAATTGGAGCAAATCAACAAACTTATCAATCACCGCTTTACCGACGCTGAGATCTCACAAAAGATCAAAGCTCAGCAAGACCTGGTGGATACAGTCAACAGGACAAACGAAAAACAGCAGCTCAAGCAGAAGATTCAAGACGCAGAGGATGCGGGCGACGACGAGACTGTAAAAGACCTAGAAGATCAGCTAATGAACCTCGTGCCTATCAAGCTTGCCTTCGGCACGAGTTTGCAGTCGAATCACTCCAGCATGACGAGAACAACCACAGACGCTGATCGTCTTGCAGAACTGAATAGGCGCAACAAGCAGATTAGTGATCAGAATATTCAGAAACAAGCTATGCTCAAACGCAGGTTGGCCAAGAAAAGCCAAGTACAGGATCAATCCTCCCAGAACAGCCTTGCAATACCTAGCATTAAGGATGCAGACGATGCAAGCTTGTTCGGAAGTGATATTTCACGCGCAGGCACACCGATTAACGGGCATAGCAGAGCCGGCACGCCTGGAATTAACGGCACTCCAAGGTCGAGCACTCCACTATCCATGAGGACCGGCATGGACACCAAGAAAGGTCTGCCTGTGATTAAGAAGAGTAAGAGGGACGATCAGGTCTTGCAAGGGTTGGACTTGGGAATTGATATTGACATTTAGATCATGTTTAAATCCAGGAGGAAAGGGCGAAGAAGGCTCGCATTCCACAAATAGACACGATAGACTAGACGTATTGACGGACCCTTTTGTGATTATACCATATCCATTATATATTTAATGTATTGATACCACTTTCACACTTATTGTGGGCCTTTATTGTCCTGCGCTCGTCCACTAGCAGCGTTTTTCATGTTTCCTCTTACATCATCCTCACCACCCAGCTCCTCTTGTGTTCGTCGTGCAATGTCCTCCGGTCCTTCACCTGGCTCGCCTTGATCGAAGTCGCTGGCCTTCGTTAAACGACCGGTTCCCTTCTGAATGTCACCTCCTTCTGATAGTGGGATATCACGGTTATTGCCAGCGCCCGAGGTGTGCGAGCCGTACTCTGCTGTGCTACCTGGGAATTTGTTTGTGACGGACTGGTCGATTCCTGATTCGTCGGCTGGAGAAGATATTAGCTTCACGTACGAGAGGATGTGCAAGCCACAAGTATCTTCCACGCTTACGGGTCCTACTTACTTGAAGTTGAGCCGCCCTTTGTATCCTTGCCACCAAAGCCTGTACCTTCTTGTCGACCAAACTTCAATCTATCTGAGTTCAGGTCCTGCTCGGCATTGGCTGCGATATCGCGGAGTTCTTCTTGATTCGACATTTTTGTGTGTTTTTTGTGGGGCTAAGCCTAGACTTCGCCTCTATTTCCTTCTGAGATCGGATAACGTATTAGCTGAGCAGTGTAGCTGTATAACTATCGAGCACACGACAAACCTAGTAAGCTATTTGTATTGTGCTTCAGAAAATGCTAATGTGTCTGTGTACCTTGCAGAATGACATCAATAGGTGGGATGGTACGACGTCATGACGTTGTGTCATTGGCGGGACTCTGACTACGGCACATTCTCGCGATGTTTCAGGACATCGAAGTCGATCAGGTACGGACCTGGATTTGAAGCAATCTCATATCGAGCTGGGGATTGTGACCAACAGGTAGCTCTGTCGTGCTCGAGGAGGCACATGCTCGAGCCTCATCTACGCACGATGCCAGGAGAAGACCTTAATTCATCTGTGATCCGGCGCTTTTTGCTGTCGTCTCTAAAAGTGAGCACTAGCATATAGTGATTGAATGCTATACAGGATCTTCAGCGATTGCCGCTCCTTTGATCTCAGGTAACCCAACGGCCGCGATCTCGTTCTTCGGGCTCTGATCTATCGAGAAATTGCTGCGTAAGGAGTTCCTATACTGACGCAGCTCTTTGCTTATATGATAACTGTCCTTGTTTTGATTGCCTTCACAAAACCAGGCCAGCATCTCTCCTGGAAGGTGTGACTTGAGGCTGGCCCAGTCATCTCCAAAGTCTTTGCCACAGCGCCAACATTGAAACTCTTCAGCAAGTAGATTATTGTTCTGAAAGTCAGTATCACGGTTGAGATCATCTGGCGGCAAGGGATAGAGCTCAAGCGGCACAAAGAAAGGAGTATTGAAAGCTCGAAAATGCCGGCGTCCGTAATCATAGCTACCAACCCCATCCCGCGAGATGATGTGGACGTGTAATTCATGCTGACTCGGATGAGCATGCGTACCTATTTTCAGGTCCTTTCGAAAGTCACGACCAACCAGAAGAGCATCGACCTGTTCTTGATTCAACCCACTTGCCAATAGACCCTTCTGCATTTGCTTTCGTAACATTTCAGTGGCTATTGGTACAGCTTTCACAACTTCAGCTTTGACCATTGCTAGAAAGTCGAAATCTTCGAAGGCATCACTTGGGTGCATGTCCCTATGTGGTTGCCATTTGGGCAGTACCAGAAGGTGAACTTGTCCCTTTGGGAATTTATCCTTGATCGTTACGGCATCCTTTGACTGGCGCACAATATCGTTAGGATGCAGATGAGGCTGCTCGAGGTACGGCAACAAGTTGCGGTGAGTTGGCATGCCATCGTGTTTGTGTGCCCAGCTTGGCCTGCCCACACGGCCACTCGGGCTTTTATAAACGTGGTAATTATGGTTGGAACGATCAGTATCCCTCATGTTTCGGCTTCGGCCACTGCGAATAGAATGTACTTTGCTGCGCTCGTTGTGATGCAAAGAAGAAGGTACCCTAGAAAACCCACGACTGTTGTGCGTCCGTGTCAAGACAGCAAGGGATCTGCAGAATCGCATCCAGAGTCGAGTATGAGCTCACCAGTGCGAGACATGCATTACGATAGGAGGGTCAGTGCGTGGCAATGCACAAATCCACTCGCGATATATCCGTTGTTCACCTTTTTCGAGGTTGATCGACCGTTGCCACATCTGCACTCTTGATCTGAGGGATCAACCGTACAGACGTAGCGGAATCGTGTTCATCGATCAGAGTCGAGCAGAATTAACAGCCTTGGTACTGGACCCTACCACTTCGCAGATGTAGCGTATGCTAAGGAATGTAGAAAGTCCTCATCTTGTGTCAAAAAGATGCAAACAAGTTTCGGTATTATTTTCACAGGTCTGATTTCTGCAGTCTTAGATCTGATTGTACTTGTCATTGCTGGTCATTGAAGGTGGAAGGCTGTAATTGATTAATGATAAATCCGACCAAGTATTGCAGCAGGAGATCGTCCTTGAGCAGAGGGTACTTACGTGCTTCGTCGCAACAACATTGACCAAGAAAGGTGGTGCTGAGGACTAGCAAATCATGGGAAGGCTTACTTATGACCTTGTAGAAAGCTGTTATTCGAGTGTAGTTACCCATAGTCCGTTGTTACAGGGGCACTTCGTGCCTGCCTGAATTTGTTCTTGCTGCAACCTGACAAAATAGCTAACTTCAGCATCATATACTAAAGGTCCAAGATTCAGGTATCAAATTGACACCACAACGCCAAGGCTGCTTCTGTAGTGCAGTGGTCAGCACGCCTGCCTTCCATTCATCGAATCGATAGCAGGAAGCCTTGGTTCGAATCCGAGCAGATGCACTTTTTTGCCGTTGCGCCCTTTGCAGCGATTCTATTGTTTGGGCTTCAATTTTTGATTTCTGAAGGTGCTTCTCCTCAGACTTCATCCCGACGTGATTGTACCGTGCTCGGACTGATGTACTCACTCATCCGCGATTTCAGTGGTTACACAAAGTTCATATTACTACTCCCAGCATCCTTCTTTTCTCAACCACCTTTGCCAGTCCGCTTCTCACCACCTTTCTTTCCGTGCGTGCCCTTTCCTTCGCCACTCTTATTCCTGCCCTTCCCAATCATCTCTAGATGTCCTGCTCGCTCACCTAACATTTTCTCTGTCTGTGCCGTCAAACCAGAAGTGAACTTCTTGTTGATCTTTTGTGCCTTGATCAGCTTCGATTTCTTCGGGTTCTTGTTCCCAAGTCCTTTCTTGGTCACACCAGCATTTGTACGTGTTTGCGACTTTGCAGACGCTGCTGCCTTTTTGATTTGTCCTTGCGCCATGTGTTGCGAGGACTAGATTGCAACGCCGACCTCTGCACGTGGGCTCAGTCTACGGGTCCTTTTTCCTAGCTTGCTCGAATCCTTGCAACTGCGGAATTCCGTCGAGAATGGTATGTCGCACGAAATTGAAAGGCATGGGAAGAGAAGTTCGTCTCAACGATGCTTGGTCCACCGTATAACCTACCCGAGATTTGAACAACGCACAGGCTTCTACTTGACTAGGAGTAAAGCCAAAACAAAAGATACAGGCGTTTCTCTAGCTAAATATTAGTCCTGGTTCGGGGCGCTGGAGCCTCACGCGGAACTGCGTTCGTAGCAACATGCAATCCCGGCATGACTGATCTGTCATTTGGCCAACTCGTGCAACTCCTCGACTGATCACAACCATCTTCGGTCGTGCGCTGCACTGTTGGTTTGTAAAACAAGAATCTCCTTGGACATCTCGCAAGACGACTTATAGCCTAAAATTCTAGGCCAGGTAATTGTGCTTCACGGACCTAGTTTCCGGAGCTGGGCGAATGATGACACCACGATGAGTCCAGGTAGCTAAAGACTGGTCCACGTTTTATTGCTTGCTACTACCGAGCTCACTGCACGTATTATTGCTAGACTGCATTTCCAGCTAAATTTAACATTCACGCATAACTCTGTACTAATCAGACGGCTTAACTCATCCAGCACAATGCGCCTCTCTCCTCTTTCCAGAGCTCTCAGAAGCTCCATACACGTTCGTGTTCCTGCCGGTACACAACTACGCTTCGCAGGATCTTCTTCAGCCTCATCCACAGGCGCAACAGTAGTTGACCAGACGAAACAAGGCAACGATCCCAATGCGGACAAGAGAGAGGGACACAAGGAAGCTGCAGCTCAGACAACGTCAGGCGAAGGACGAGACCATCCTGCTAAGCAGCCTGATCCACAAGCAAGCCCCGAGAGGTCAACAGGGTTTGAAACGCAAGGGCCCGGGTCTTCTGAAGCTGGTACAGGAGGAGAGAAGGAGATGGGTGGCAAGCCGCATAAAGAAGGTGGTGGTGGGGAGCACATCTCGAATTATGAGAAGCACGACAAGTAGTGGGGAGGTCAGAAGAGACAAACTTCGTAATGTGGTGAATCATCCAGCTGTCAATCCATGTGGAAAGTAACAATTTGTCAAGTTGTTACTATCTCTGATGCTATGTATAGGAATATGCTGATTTGACCTGTCCCTCATATCTATATATCGTGAATGTTACTGTAAATTGGTTACCTTTCACCAGCTAAGTTGGAGGACCAGGTAGTGCTCCGGGTAGATTACAAAGTATTGGGACCTGAGTAGTAGCACCAAGTATTGTGTTCACCAAATGGCAAGCTGTGGTAGTGGTGGTGGTGGTGGTGACGCTCGACGTTATAGAATTTGTGGCAGATCCTGCAGTCGTACTTGTCCGTGTCGTGGTTACCAATGAAGCAGTAGTCGTTGCAGCTGTGCTTGACGTCGCGGCAGGTGTAGCGCTTGTAGTGGTCGAGCTTCGTGTGGTTGTGGTGCTCATTAATGTGAAGGTTGTGGTTGCTATTGTAGTCGATGTCGTAGACGTCTTTGGACTACCATCTGGGTTTAGGAAGGCCAAACTTATGCTGGCGCACACTGCACTGCCAAGCAGGCAAGGAAGATTTGTGGTAATCGCAATTGGCGTTGTCGTCAAAGAAACGCTCGTCGTAGTTACAGTTGAAGTTGTGGTCTTGGGACTACCATCAGAGTTCAGCAGCCCAAGAGAAATACTCGCGCATATCGCGGATCCAAAGGTGCAGGGCGATGCCGTCGCTGACGCTTGCGTGGTCGTTGTGGGTACTTGAGATATGATAGTAGCAGAAGTGGTTACAACGACAGCGGGAGATGCCGAGGAACTGGTTGTAGTCGACGTGGGGCTGCCATCAGGGTTGAGGAGTCCTAGAGAAATGGATGCGCAAATGATGCTTCCCAGACTGCATGAGCTTGTGACAACGCCAGTTGTGATACCGACAGATGCAGACGTCACTAAGGTTGTTGTCTTCGGAGTGCCATCTGGGTTTAACAGACCTAGTTGGATTGAGGCTGAAACTCCAGATGGATTCAAGAGTCCGGCGCTGATCGATGCGCAAACCAATGCTTGGTACGTGCAGGACGCTGTCGCGGTTGTTATTGCTGTCGTGAGTGTTGGTGATGCTGTCGCAGAAGTAGTCGTGACAGCGTTCAGGGTTCCCGTGGAGGAGCTAATCGATGTTGTGGTTTTCGGAGTGCCATCTGAATTGAGCAGACCCAATGACACGGATGCGGACACACCTTGGCTACTGAGAAGTCCCGCACTCAACGATAAGCAGACCAGCGAGGCGTATGTGCACGGAGCAGTAGTCGTTGTTGCAACAGTCGTAACTGTTGGAGGCGCCGTAATAGAGGTAGTCGAGCCGGCCATGGTCGTCGAACTTCCTCCAGCTCCAAGCGAGAGGCTGACGCATAAAGAAAGGCAGGGCGCATCATTTGGATTGCAGGTGTTGCATGCAGGTGCTGTTGTGGTCATCGGTGCTGTTGTACTTCTTAGAGTGGACGAGGTGAAAGTGGAGCTAATCGCCGACGATGTAATCACTTGACCAGACGTGCTTGTGCTACTTCCTCCGGATCCCAACGACACCGATGCACCGATACAGATGTTGAGGCATAGGGAATCGTTGACCTGACAGCTGTTGCAAGAAGGACGTGTCGTCATACTCGAGGCCGAGCTTGTAGTGGTGGGGACCGAAGTTGTGACCGTCGTGGTGCTGCTCGTGCTCAACCCGACCTTTACCGCTCCATTGTAGCCAGGGTTGGCAGCAGGGGCCTTGTTGATCCCTGCATGAAGATAGCAGGTGGTGCCAGGTGCGTAATAACTAAGTCCAGTGCATTGAGAATTAGCATCACATGCGGCTCGGCAAGCATCCATTGAGATGGAGAACAGCGCCGGCAAATTGTTAACAGCGTCTGTTGGATCAACTGTGAAACCACAATATATCTGTAGATCACCAACAGTCGTGCCATATGCAACAGGACTCATCCCGCAGACCGAATCAGCAGTGATCGATGAAGCGGTACTGACTGCTATCGAAGTCGTCGTGCTTGTACTTGTGGATTGAGTTGTGGTCGTCACGATAATTGCTGCGATCTTGATAGCTCCATCCCAACCGGTACCAGGCGGAGCGAGGGGTCCAACATTTGGCCCTGTGTGCTGATAGCACGCTTGAGAACCTTCATAGTATGACAAGCCAGCACACTGTGAGTTCTGTGTACAAAGAGCTAGGCACGCTTCGAACGTGGCTGCAGTGGTGAAAGGTAAATCGCTACCTCCTGGTCCAAAGTTGACAACAGCTTCGCAATAAATTTGGTAGCCATTACTGACAGATCCGAATGACACTGGGTTCGAATCGCACAATCCATTGGCAGGTGCTAAAGTCGTTGTGGTGGCAATGCTAGAAGTTGTTGGGCTTGTACTTAACGTTCGACTCGTGGTTGTGGTTCCGATGTTTGCACCAACCTTGATGGCGCCATCCCATCCGCCAGCAAGAGGATGGGGTCCAGTATTTCCGTTGCTGTGCAGATAGCAAGTGGTACTTGGCTCCAGATATGATAAGCCTACACACTGAGTGCTCTGTGCACATAAGATAAGGCAAGCCTCGAATGAGGCAACATTGAATATCGGATCCGGGATCGTGTTGACACCTGCCGCAGGATCTGAATCAATAGTAGCATCACAGTAGATCTGGAAGCCGTTACTGATTATTCCAGATGAAACTGGGTTAGAACCACAAAGACTGTTATCTACTGGAGCGATCGAAGTGCTTGTACTGCTACTAACAGTGCTTAAGATGCTCGAGACTGAGGTAATTGAAGATGTGGTACTTGACTGTATTTGGGTTGCAGTAGTAGTACTTGACACGCGAGTTGGAGATGATGACTGGAAGGTCGTTGAAGTAGTACTGGTTGAAAGGGATGGGCTTAAAGACGTTGTTGTTGAAGTGGTGCTGAGAGTACTGGTGGCGCTACCAATAACGATCGTGCTGGTGCCAGAGCTAATGCTTGTCGTTGTGCTTGAACTGACCGAAGGTGAAAGAGTCGATGTACTTGCAGCGGTAGCTGAGGAAGTGGTAGCTGCAGAAATAGTGCTTAATGTCGTAGCTGATGAACTAGTGCTTGAAAAACTAGATATAGTGGTTGATGTGCTCGGAGATACCGTAATGGTAGATATGGTTACAGGGCTCGTACTGATTAGAGTAGTGCTTGACACAGTTGATGTTATTCCAGTCGGAGTCGTGGTCGCGGAGCTTTGTAAATCTGAACCTCTTGGGATCGTCGTATCTCCATGGCTGGTAGAAGTTGTACTGCTAGTGGAAGCCTGCGATGTTGTGTCAGAGAATGTCGTCATCATTGTCGTTAGCGTTGTGCTGGTTATAGATGTCTGTACTGTCGTGTCAGTAGAGGCCGTTATTGATTCTCCACTAGTGGTGGTCGTGGTGGTAGACAAGACAATCGATGTGCTCGTTGCAAGGCCACCGGATGTCGTGGTAGCCGAGCCTTCGGTCTGTGAGGTAGTCGTGCTTGACGGAGAGGCGACTGTAGTAGTCGACTGTGATGTGAAAGTCGTGAACTCCGAACTTGTGCTGCTACTGGTGGTCGGAGATATGGCAGACGTAGTTGAGGTTATGCTACCACTGCTGCTGATTGTACTTGAGCTTGTGGATGGTGTGGCATCCCGAGCAGTCGAGGTGGCAGACATTGATAGCGTGAAGATGGTCGACATTGAGGTTGAACTCCCAGTTGATGTGCTGATCAAGAATGAAGAGCTTGTCTCACTGCTTGTTATTGCATTCATCGATGTGCCCGATGTCGACAAAGTACTATCTTCGGACGTGTATATTGAGCTTTGTGAGGTCGTGCTCGATTGAGCTAGTGTACCAGTGACAGACTGAGTTGACTGCAAGGCCTCCGTGGTCGTACTGCTGTCAGAGCTCGTTGGCGAAACCAGAGAGATAGTTGTAATAGTGCTCAAAGTCGAGGTTGGTTCGTCTATCGAGGAGAAGAAAGAGCTGGTAGTAATAATCTCAGATGTGGTTACAACTGTGCTCTTGGTGCTCTGCGTTGAAGTGGAGCTGCTCGTGAATGAGATCGAGCTATCGAGGACTGTAGATGATTGAGAGACTCCACCATCTGTCGATGTACCAATTGTCGTTAAGCTACTCGTAGTATCCGAGTTCTGCGATGTGCTGCTGATCGTTGTCTGTGATAGTGAGTTGCTCGCAAATGTCGAGGAAGAGCTGAATGGAGCAGATGTCACGGGTGATGTGGCTATACTTGTGCCCAGCTCGCTAGTGGTCGTTTTGCTCGTACTTGTGGTGTTTGTGAGGACGGGCAGGGTTGTTGTGCTTGTCGATGATGACAGTGAGCTTTGCAACGAAACAGTGCTCAGACTTGTTGTCGTCGTAGCGGGATCTTCCTTAGTAGTTTGAGGTGCAGTAATATCTGGATCGGGAGCCCTCGTGGCAGACACCCTACCGGCACAATCCTGAGCTAAGACAGCACCTACAGAGACCTGTGTGCAGTCGGCAGGCACAGCTGCACCTTCGAAGTAAGCGTAGAGCTGTCTAGAACAGACGTAAAAAGTAGCAGGTCCTGAGTCGACTGTATCCCATTGCAGCTGACCGTTGACAAAGGTGATACCTCCATTAGTATCAAGGTTAGCGACGTCTGTGTTCACAATGAATGCAGCTACATCCGCACCTGGTGCCTTGGTCAACTCTTCGCTACCAGAAATGAGATGCCCGTTCGTGAGCGCAAACGGCGTAGCACCATCGCAAGCATCCTGGCTGACTCCTGTCAAGTTCTCGCCAGTTAGATTAACAACCTCAACGCCAGAATCTTGACGCTTCTCAAGCTCTACTTGTCTCTTCTCGAGACTCTGCAGCGTAATAGCTAAGACGATGTTCGTACCAACAGGCAGAGACGATACAGTTGCCGGCAGACCTGCACCAATAGACAAGTCTCCACTAAAGGTAGTTCTTGTAGCGGTTACTGTCGTGGTTGCTACGTCCCCGGGAAAGCTGGATGATACGGATGAAGTAATGGTTGAAGATGCACTTGTCTGGTCAGACAAGCTCGGACTCTTAATTGTCGAAGTACCGTCAACGGGAGATCTCGATGAGTTTGCTGTCGTTGGATCACTCGTTTGACTGCTCAAAGTGAAAGTTGAGGTTGTTGTTGCTTGTGAGACGACCGTTGTCGTCGAAGACGTAGCTCGATCATCGGATCGGGACAAGGATATAGCTGAGGCATTTTGATCGATGGTAGAAGTTGTAGTCGACGTCCTCGAAGACGTGCTTGATGTCTGGGGGCTACCACCCAGATTTGTACTTGTAATACCATACGATGAGGTAGAGACACTCGATGTAGAGCTAATAAATCGGTCTCCAGACTTGGATGTCTGGGAGCTATCGCCACTATTGTCTGAAGCTTTCGAGGATGTACTGCTTGAAGCACTCTGCGATACGGTTGAGGCCGCACTAGAACTACCACCACTCTCCATTGAGACCGAGGTCGTACCGCTCGAAACACTCTGCGATGTTTCGGTCGTTGCATCGGAGCTACCAGTGCTGCTTGAAGATCTCCCTAAAGAAGAAGAAGACGTTGATGATACAATACGAGAGCTGGTCGAGGTCGAAATCACCGAGTCGAATGGATTGCGTGTTCCCGTCAAGATATTGCTCTCATCATTGTGGTTGAACGGGTTACTAGTGCCTGTGAGCACAGCACTCACGTCACTAAAACCACTGGATAGATGTTGCGTTCCTGTTGCAAAAGGGTTCTTTCCAGCAGAGATGATTTCTGTGATCTCGTTGCCTTGTCCGTCAGGCTGGAATGGGTTGTCTGTGCCAGACAGAATACTTGTGCCGCCGCCTGTTGCTGCAGTGGCGAATGGATTATTCGTGCCGCTTAGGATGTTCAACGACTGCGTTATGCCTGACTGTCCTTCACCGCCAAGGTCAAACGGATTACTGGTGCCAGATAGGATTTCAGGAAAGCGTGTCAGAGAAGTTGCTGAGATCGTAGGACATGATGTCGAGTACCGGGGTCCAGAAGTCCCTCCGTTTGGGAAGATTGTGGTCGTAAACCGAGTGCTGACAACCACATCAGCAGGAGGGTTCGAGATAGTGATGAAGTTGCAATTCGAGAAGGGATCAATCACAGTACGTGCCTCGAAACGGGCACTGAAGACGATCGGCTGCACGTAGATCGACGTTATACTAAACCCTGCACTTGGACATGTCATGCCGGCAGCATCCAGAAACAAGGTTGATGCATCTCGTGCGCTCAGAGAAGCGTGAGCCAAACTAGTGAACATAATGAGCGTATGCACATAAACAAGGAGACTCATGGCAGGACGCTGGGAGAGGATCAGTGACAAGATTTGCCATGATACCATTGGGAGCTATGGCGACCTGAAAATATACCTTACGTTGGCGACCATATGTCTGGCTGGGAAAGGGCACCTCTTTCATTCCGGCACAGAGCTCTCGGCAACGACGGTGCGATATGCCTGCCACAGGTCTGGCCTGTATGTCGAGTGCCCGCAGGACTTTGTGCTAGAGGGATCCACTCTGAGCGTTGCCATTCAGAGGTCATAGCTTTCTTCAGCATTTCTTCAGCTCCCATTTCAGCCACAAGACCCACTTGGATACAATCGTTGCTGGCGTGCATTGCTGCTAAGCTGCTGCGACCACTTCTTCTGGTCTATTTCCCCAGCAAGCAAGGGTTCCTTCCGTTCCACGGCCCTGGCTCATAACCCAGCCTTTAGGGTATTAGCTCAAGTTTGAAGCTAAGCAGCTCCTCAACGCGAACGGGAAGGCAGGATATTCATGGTCCAGAACAGTCCGGAGCGAGTTGTCAAGTGCAACCCTATTTGGGGACAGTAATGGACATTATCCACATTGATGCATCGTATTCGTGAATAGCAACGGTATGCTGTGATGCGTCATTGCGGACTACTTTGGATCTGACAGATCTTGTCCCTCACGTACTCACCTTCCGAATCTCGTCGCGCCTTCCTATCGATTAGCAAAGACACTATTATCCGTCAACGTTGCGTACATATCCTTCCGTTGACAGCATTTCTGTTCGCGCTTATGCCAGGCCTGGCTTGTGAGTGCAAGAAGCGTGGCGTTTAGTTGCCGACGATATGATTGTCTTCTCTAAAAAGTTGCTGGCATTACAGACAGACGACCTCCATCAACCACGTGCACACCTCCATTGACATAGGCACCTGCCTTGCCTACCAAGTATAGAATCAAACCCGCAATATCCTCGAATTGGCCAGGCTGACCAGCCGGTACCTTGCTCACCGGAAACACAACATCTGCACCAGCCGTCATATCGCTAGGAAACCGACCTGGACAAATGACATTGCTTCTGATTCCGAACGGCGAAAGCAGGTTTGCAAGAGATTTTCCCAAGAGTGTCGCACCTGACTTCGACGCTGTATAGGCTAGACTGGCTGTGATCTCGCGATTAAAGGCAGATATACTGCTGACGGTTATGATCTGGCTTGTTCTTGTATCCGCCAGGTCACCATCGAACCCATCGACGCGTCTTAGAAAGTCTTTCTTTTCATGCGGATGCAGCCATCCGCGACGCTCGTTGCCCGCTGCCAGTAGTGGCAAGAATGTTCCCGACACAGAAACAACGGCAGCGGTATTAGTCTCCCAGGTTGGGTTCCACAAGTCCCATTGCTTCAGCATTTCTGTCTGCAGTTCTTGTATTGTGTTTGCGGATTTGATCTGCTTGTGATCTGGGCCTTCTATGCCGGCATTATTGATCAGAACATCTATGTGATGTGTCTCTTTCTGAATTTGAGCTGCTGCTGCAGCGATTGATGCGGGCTGTGTAACATCGCACTGGATCGCCTTGACTACTGTCGCGTCTATTCTCTTTGCAGCGTCTTCGAGGACAGGAAGCCGACGACCTAATAGAAACACTCTTGACGCACCTGCTTTCGCAAGCGCAGCCCCGAATGCTAGCCCGAGGCCCGAACCTCCGCCAGTGATGCAAACAACCAATCCCTTGGCGCTAAACAAATCATCAATCGGCTTGGTGATGTCCATGTTTTATTCAGTCGCTACTAAGTCAGGTCACCTTCGAAGTTCGACTTGAGTCGCAAGCGAGGTGTTCAGCAAGCGAACAAAGCCCAAACAATAGCTTATTTCGCATTGTCAAGATTGTCACGTCGTCACTGGACGGGTGTGTGTTAATCGTGGGATTTTATTAGCTGCTCCAGTCTGGCGAATTTCATGCCCCGGGCGTGAGCGGAGCAAACCCCGGTGGTCAACAGTTACATTCACTGCGACACGAATATATTCCTTCACGATGATACGTCTTTCCGCACATTCGTACTTTGAGTATGCGCTCTATCGTGGGCCATATACTCGTAGTCGGAAGGATGATGACCAATGTCAGTGACACGATGGTATTATGGGGGTGTATAGATTGAAACAGAGGAAAGTCCAGTTAAAAAAGGGCACTGCTTTCAGATTTTCAGAGCAAAATGTCAAGCAATAATGCGTCCGTCGCCTTTCGAAGGCCAGAGGAGCAATATGGTAGGCCTTCGAACAATTGTAAATTGTGCTCATCCAGGATTTTATTGCTATCGGTTTGTTCGGTGTATAGGATCACTTGATCTCTCTGCCCTTTTACGCAAGCAATGCGACTTGGCCAGTGCCAAGATAAGCCGCGCAACATATTCCGATAGCCACAGTAGTAGTGCAGCAGCCCAAATGTATTCGACCCTGAATATTACGGATTTTGCTCGCATTTCAATGCCCGATTTTTATTGTCTCAAACCATGGGCGACTTCATGCAGTTATAGAACGACGCCTGTCGACCACGGGCTTTTGTCTTTGTGGTGGTAGCACGCTGAGCAATTGAACGTTTATTAAAGTCACATTCGAGCTTGGTTGATGAACATTGCCGAATGTTGAGGCATACGTCCACTGACAACTGGATAGGCGTGCTTGCTGAGTTCCTAGTTGTGTGATCGCTTAAGATTATTTCGATTCGAACACCATCATGATCGGCGTTGTACACGAAGCCGCTGTCGGCGAAGATGTGGGTCATCTAGCAACTGATTAGATCGCTTACGCTCCATTGATTGGGCATGCACATCCCTAGATGCGATAAGATAAATTTTGCGCTGGAGCCCAAGCCCATCTCAAACTCTCCGATTCTCCATTATTTGCTGATTCTTCAAGCCCTGCAGGCTCGTCCACGGATTTCATGCCTCATCTGCACTAGAAACGTTGCATACTCGAGCTTCGCGTGGACCTTGTCGTCCTTTTTTGCTTCCTCGAGCAACGATGCGAAGTCTTTGTTAGTTCACCATCCCAGCCGAGAAACTGGTGTAATGGATACTATTGTCCTCTTGGCTCGTTGCGAAAAGCTTCGTTACCCACCGGTGCGCCATTTACAAGAGCCACGAGGCCTCGACGGCTGAAGATCGTGATTGCAAGAAAGCTTTACGTTGCTTAAGCTTGTGTTCCTGCTGCGCAAATTGAGAGTTTTCAAATTCGGCATGATTGTGGATCGAGAGCTCTCGATGTATGCTGGTATATGAAGCTTGCTCATCCTTTCCTTTCCACGTTTTTCTTGATCTTATCAGATCGTATCTTTGTCCCTCTGTTTTAAACCCTCGAGTCGATATGCGCTTCCAAATCCCCGGGCTCAGTTCGGCCGCCATGACTGCAAAGTCTGCTGGTGGCCACGAAAAAGAGGTCAACAGCTACAATGACACTAGATCTAGCAACGATATGGAGGCCCTTGGGGAGAAAGGATATGACGACCGTGCTGCTACTGCGGATGCTAATGTCATCGATACATCTGACGACGAGTCCATCGAGAAGATCGACACAAATGCACAGGCCGGCGTGCAAAAGGCTCAAGCTATGACCCAAGTTTGGTCAAGGAACGAAATTATCCTGGCATATGCTATGTGAGTTCAAGCATCTATCGACGCACGTTTTGACTGATCAAAATCAGGATGTGGCTCGTCCAATTCATCCTCGCATTCTCCTCTGGCATAACCGGCACTCTTACGCCTTACGTAACAAGCTCATTCAAAGAGCACTCGTTGACGGCATTGACAGGAGTCATCGCGAACCTTATATCTGGACTCTGGAAGCTACCATATGCTAAACTAATGGACATTTGGGGCCGGCCACAAGCACTCACCCTTGGTGTGGTCGCCATCACCGTTGGCCTAATCATGATGGCCGGTTGCAACAACGTCGCTACCTACTGTGCAGCTCAGGTCTTTTATTGGCTAGGCTACAACAGTATTGGTTTTTCCATCACGGTCTTCATTGCCGACTCCTCCAAACTCAGGAACAGAGGTTTCATGCTCGGCTTCATCTCCTCACCGTATCTGCTCACAACTTTCACCTACGGGCTAGCAGCCAGCGATATCCTTGCTCCGGGTGGGATAGGGTTTCGCTGGGGCTTCGGCGTCTTCGTTATCATTGTTCCTCTCGTGTGTGCGCCGTGGGTCATCCTGATGTGGCTCAAGCAACTCAAAGCCATTAAAATGGGTCTTGTGCCAGCCAAAAACGAGTCTCGAGGAAATCTGGCTCAAACTGTACTCTATTACGCTAAGGAATTCGACATCTTCGGCCTCTTCCTCCTTGCATTCGGCCTTGCACTTTTCCTCCTCAGCTTCAATCTCTACAGCTACCAGCCTGATCAATGGCGCTCACCAATGATCATTGCTTTCATCATCATAGGCGCACTTCTTATCATCGCCTTTTGCATATGGGAGAAGTTCGCCCCAGTCACTTTCGTGCCATGGTACCTCCTCAAGAATCGGACCGTGGTCTTCACCTATACCATGGCCTTCGCCCTCTACATCGGCTGGTACGTCTGGGACTCATACTTCTACTCCCTCCTTGTCGTCCTCTTCAACCAACCAATCACATATGCCACATATATCTCCAACACATACACCATGGGATCCTGTTTCTGCAGTATCATCTACGGCCTTGCTTTACGCAAATACGGCAAGCTGAAGATATGGGCACTTTCCCTAGGTGCACCACTCACCATCCTCGGCGTCGGCCTAATGATCTACTTCCGACAACCAGGTCAAGGTATAGGCTACATCGTCATGTGCCAGGTCTTCGTCGCTTTCGGTGGTGGTATCCTGGTCATCTCGGAACAAACTACCCTCATGGCTGTGTCCAAGCAACAATACTTCCCAGCATTATTGGCTGTCGAATCAACGGTCATCTATGTCGGTAGCGCTATCGGTAGCACAATTGCAGGAGCCATGTGGACGGGTATCTTTCCCAATCAGCTACTGCAGAGACTGCCTGCGGACGCGCAGAGCAATTTCACTGCGATTTATGGCGATATTACTGTGCAGTCGAGCTATCCTGTTGGAAGTGAAGCCAGAACTGCGATTGATGAGAGTTACGGATACACGCAGAGGTACATGCTTATTGCTGCAACATGCATCTATGCTACAACGTTGATCAGTATCATGGGCTGGCAGAATGTTGACGTCAGGAAGCAGAAACAGCGGACTCATGGTCTGCTATGATCAATGGCACTGTTCTGATATAGCGATAAAAGGTCGTAACCAAAAGTTCATTACAGTGCGTGGTCAAATAATAGATAATACCATCATGCTATCATGCACGTATGTAAACATTATCGAGCCGTGATGAACCACATTTATCCATTACGCCTCATTCATGCCCTTCAGGTCTGGATATCGCGTAACTCCTTATTCAGCCTTTCCTTTCCGATCCTTCGAGTTCTTGCAATACATGCATCCAGCTTCACATGTACGATGTGTGCTATCCACTTCCCACTCGAGCTCTAGCTTCTTGCACTTGTTCGCTTCGGCCTTCTTCATGCGTCGCGCAGCTGACAAGCGTAGTCTGTCTACCAGTTGTCCTCGTATGGAATTTGGCACTAACGTACCACGGAATTCTTCCCTAGTCGCCTTAAGCTTTTGTTGCTTCTCTAGGTTGAATTTTGCGATGCTCTTTCTGGAGATCTTGGAAACAGCGAGACGCCTAATCAGATGCTCTTCAGTCTCTGTTCCCGTACTTTCGGCGAGCTCCGCATGCCCTAGCAGGAAATATTTCAACTCCTAGTCGAACCTCTCAGCTGAAAGTCGACGGTCTTCCTCGATCATCTCCACGGCATCTTCAACGTTGCCATCCGCAGCAACAGCATAGACGTGAAGTCTATTCTTGAGGTTTTCATCATCAACTCCAAAGCCACACATTCGAAGTTGCTCGATGCAGCTGTCGAATTTGTTCTTCCTACTGGTGATACTGACTGGCGGCGAAAAAGTTGGAGCCGGTGGATTTGGTCTGGAAAACACTGGTGGTGGGCTCGGAGCACTTTCGAGTCGGGTGACCGGGTTTTCGCAACTTGGAGGAAACACGTTCGAATTGTATGGCGGGGCTCTCTTTTCATCGAAAGGATTGATTTGCGCGTTGAATGTCGGACGTGGTGGGAAGAGGAGAGTTGGTCGACTTGTGAGAGGCATAGGCGAGATCGGGGAAGCGACGGACGAGGTTGTCGCAGATCGGCGTAGTGATTGATCCGCCGGTTTCAGAAAGGGCGCAAAAGGTGGTGCTGGACCTGATAGAGCTTTGTTTTGCTGCCAGGAGAACCCTGGCGAGTTTAATGATTGTGAGCATGCTTCTGCAGGTGTTGAATAGTCAGATTTCGACGGCAAACCCTGTACTCTCGCGCTGAGCTTGCTTGGGTCGAAATTACCTGTTCGCTCTGGTGGTGGTGGTGGAACAGCGAAAGGCTTGAATTGAGGGACGCTACGGTGGTGTTTCACTGCAGGCGACGGCTCGTGCTGGAGGAGTGGCTTGTACACCCAATCATCATTGTCAGTGGAAGCCACAGCAGGGGCTCTGGTGTCGAGGTTGAGAGCATTTCGTCGAGCAGATCTGGCAAAGCTAGGCATAGACTTGCGATGGTCCAATCTTGGCCAGTCATTCTTTTCTCTGACTGATATCCTGTCACTCAGGCTACGGGAAACGTCATCAGCTTTCTTGTGACACCTGGCTTGAATATGTCCACTGGATGGCTCGTACGGAAATCCAGGGTCGAAAGGTCCGTTGAGCCTAGAAGCTGGATTTGAGGATGCAGTCGTGTTCGCACGTTGGATGCTGCACTTGTTGGCTTCCGCTAGCTTGGCTCGTCCGGCCATCCTGTTGAAGAATGCACCTGATGATTCTGTAGAAGCAGGAAGGCTATATGAAGGATCATTCTTGACGTCCGGCCAAGCTCCTGGGACTGGTTTCGCAGGAATCTCGCAGTTCTCGCTGAGTTCGCCTTCATTGACCGGTGCTTGAAAAGATCCGCATTCGAGGTCCCAAGCCAGAGGCCTAGGTGCTAAATGCGCCGGTAGTGAAGGTTTTGGTCTGTAGGGCATATAGAAGGGCTCTGTACTGGGAATTGGCTGGTAGGAACGCATACTGGAGCCTGGGTCGATAGTCGAGCGTACTCTTCGAATCGACCTCAGCGGCGGGTACCTTGCCGTAAAGTCAGGATCTTCACTGGGATCATCCAAGATGGAGGCATTGTTTGCATGTGGTGGCTCTTGGATCTTTCTATGAATTACTGCCGGACGCGAAGTATCTTTAGTCGGCTTCGAGAACGAAGTGTCAGGGCGAACGAGAGAATCAACGATCTCATCTTCTACAGCTGCAAATTTGACGCGGGCAGGAGGTTTCGAGCTTTCGCACAAAGACATAGCCTCATCGGCGAGCTTCATTGCGATCTGCTGATCTTTCGTCCTCTGCTCAGCCCTTATTGAATCATGTTCCTGAGCGGTTAGGGTGTTCACACTGTGTAATTCTTTATAGGCTTCCATGCCGAACGAGCCAACTTCGGTTAAGATGTCTTTGACACCTTTCAGAATATCCTCGACCACAGTCGTATCTGTAGATCGAGTCTTATCGGCAGCCTTCTGCAAAGTCGTAGCCGCAAGTTGCAGCACACTTGCGAGACCGCTAAGATGCTCTTCAATGCCATCGAGGATGTTGAATGCTTCGGACGGCTTGTCTGCAGTCGACGGTGTTTCTACTTTCTCTTCAGATTGCACGAGCTCGGCTTGTTTCGGCTGCTCAACCTGAGCCGATTCCGGATGCTTGAGGGGTCTCACGTCGGTGGTATTTAGCCAGTCATAGTAGGAAGTATCAACGTAGCGATGTGGTTCGCTGCAGCGGCTCGAGCTGCTTGGGGATCGTGGACGCAGTGCTTTGCTAGAGTAAGCCTCGTGGTCCCGCCATTCAGCCACGCTGCCTTTTGTATGCTTGATGTCAAATATATGAATGAGCTTGCCGTCAATGGGATGCTGTCTGTAGTTGAGAACGGGCTCATCAAGTCGCTGACTCAGTTCAAGGCTACTGCCGACTGTGATTAGCTCGTTGTCATCGTCATCGACATAAAGCAGCTTTGCATCTGGTTGCGACTTGATTGTACTTTCGTATTGACTTTTACTAATCGAGATCAAGCCTGGTGGCTGTCCAGGTCCTGCAAGATCTCTGACAGCGAAGGTAGGCAGACGCGGTGAAGTGCTTCCAGCGCTCATTGTGCTCTGCGGCCAGATACGAAATAGACCGTCAAGCGCCGCTTTGTGCTTGAGAGGAAGCAGACAGCTACAGTCAAGTGACACGATATATGGAGCAGATCATACAGAATATACTTGTTAGTCTCCAGCAGTGTTGAGGTTCAGTATTGCGAGGATGAAGCAGCTGACATCGCAGGTGAAGTCAACTTGAATAATGCCGAACAGGCTCCCATTTTGCCTCATTTGACAACCCCGCAGAGCAGGTTTAGGCTCGGGGGCTAGGGATCGCTTCTGGCTCTCCTGGTGGAGATTCGATTGCCTGACGGTACACGTTGACTACCTAGGTACTCACATGTTCTACTCGTGCACTGCACCTGAAGAATGTAGTCTCGTTATATCCCTGAGCGAGAGAAAGAAAAGTAGATCGCTAATCAACAACAATAGATACCTAGCACCGCTAAAACGCACACTAATCATCATGAATCATATCGTAATGCCATCAATAGCGTCCTGATAGAGCCTGGACAACGCATCATCAACTTGGCGGCGAACTGCTTATTGAATTAGACACGTCTTCAAAAGCAAGGTCAAAGTCATCAATGGCTGCCCATTTCTTCTTCCAAGCTTTGACATCAGCAGGGGCATCATGAAGAGCCTTTGTCTTTGTTCTCTTCGTAATTTTTCGATTCGTCTCGTTATGGTCCAATGGTTTGTCTGATAACAATACAGGCTGATTTTCCTTTCCAGCTGCTCGAGGCTGGGTACCACCATATCGCTTTCTTTGCCCCTTCGTTGGACTTGCGACCGACAGAACCTGGATCGTTGACTTTTCTCGTGATATGGTGCCCTGCTGATCTCCGGACTTAGCTTGTGTTCTCGCAGACAGTGGAAGAGGAGTGCGTAGACGCACTGGTGAAGGCGTGAGGGTATTCGTACTTCTCGATTTGTCCTTGACTTTCGTCTTGGTCTTATGTAACTTGTTAGCAGGCGGCTTTTGACGCTGTGGCCGCTTCTGAGCCCTCTTAGACCGAGACTTAGTAGGCACGAACGCAGAATGCTCGTTCTCGTCGTTGTCCTCGTTATCTGCGCTGTCAGAAGCATCTGCAGGGATGTCGAACTCTTGCCCTTTTCGCTGCCTCTGTGGTTGCGCACGCTTTTTGGATGGCATGAGATTTTGCAGCTGTTCTGTGGTAGGCGCGAAAGGCTTTGATCCACGATTAGGTGCTTGTGTGATCTGTGGCTCCTCTAGCGACGCCTCGTCGTCGCTGCTTTCTGGCGGCGCCATGATGTCGTTGCTTGGTTCCGGAGCGGGTACTTTGCGAAGCTTCTTACTCTGTGAGCGAGAGGGTGGAGATATGTACGTTGGCAGTGATGATGAACGATTCGAGCTGTTTGCGAGGTCTTCTCCTCCTGATTCGAGTTGCCCACGTTTGCGCTTGAGTGTGCTAGATCTTCCGACAGGTGAGTACTCATCTGCGTCTTGCTGCACTCCTGATGGTATTGAGGTATCGTCTGGGAGGAAAAGCTCTTCTTCTCCGAGACTGAATCTCGTCGAATCGTCGTTGCGCTCATTCTCGATGATCTGAAGGATGCTAGCCTGCCTCTTCCGTGGCTTGATCGCGCCTAGTATTGATGCTTCAGCTCGTGGCGTTGGAGCAACACTGTTAACTACAGATTTTGCGACCATCGTGCTCGGTTGCGATATGAGTTGGGGCTTGTTCGACTTCGTACTGGTTCTCGAGGTCGTCGGCGCTTTCTCAACAGACTTTGGTGAATTGCGCACTGATGACGCAGAAGGCGCTCTTGACGTACTTCTCGATCTTGAGCTCAGAATCTCCTCTGTTTCGTCACGCATGCTTCTTGTCCGTTGCGATCGTGTAGGATATGCGCCAGGCTTGTCACCTTTCGCTACCGCGCCGGAACCATAGATTTCTTGTCGCTTCCTGCCACCAGTGATGCTTTTGCTGGTGATAAGCTCATCACTGTCATCACTATCTTCTGGCCTTTTGCCGACAGGTACATCTGAGAGCTTTCTCTGTAGAGCCTGTCGCGTTTGTGTCTGGTTGGGAATCTGTACGCGTCTTTTAGGCGAGGTCTTGTTCTGCCATCGCCTTTTGAAAGGTGGGCGAGGCATTATCAGCTCTCAGTATGGAAGGAGCTGCTGAGACTGTGTAGAATAAAGACTGCTTGCTGATCGACGCGTTTGGCGCGTGATGATATGCCCATCACGTCATCTAAACGTCCTTTTCAGGTGGAGGTCTTGGCAAATCGGGGCGATCCATCACCAAAAGAGACTAGCTGGTTAGTAGAGTCACAGAGTACTTTCGGCGATGCCATTCCAATCGTGGTTCAGACGCGAACTGCACTTGTCTCCTGAATGAGTCGCTGTGAGATGTACGATTTGTACTTCGGTTCCAACCACGTGCAGTGAACGCATCAGCGACTACCAGTACCTAAGTATAGACAAGCTCGGCAGGTGCGACTTGAGAAGATCAGGCAGGGTGCACAGTAAACTGTGAGCTTCATGTTGAAGGAACTCATGAGATGAGTAAAAGTCGCAATAGAATGACAGAAGAGCATAACCTAGTAAGTGCAGCTACTAGTGGTAGCACTCATAGTAGATGGTTCAGATGGGTATGTAAGCAGCTTGCCTTCACTTCTCTTACAATCCACTGCTTATTCATTCCTTACTGCCTCGAAACTTTCAAAAAGCTCGGCCGAAGCCACAGGCTTTTGTTCGATGCCTCTACATACTTACTGGGTATGATGTCGTAAGGTCATTCTGCCTTTCTAAGCTCTTGCTGTATCTCTTACCTTTGATCATTACCGTAACCACAAAAACTGCAAGTACAATGAAGAAGCGACTACGACCGTCATCTCCGTCACCGATAGCTCGACGTGGCCCAGGTCGTCCTAGGAAGCGTGTCAAGATCGATCCCCGTCCCCTGTCTCCAGCACAGTACAGGACGAAGGCCAATGTTGGCATCAGCACTAAGCACAACGAAGAGGCTGAGATGAGTGAGGGAGACACAATTATCGTGAACCTGACATCGTCACGTTTCGGGAGCAAAATTGGGAATAGTGCGGTAAACGAGGAGTCGGATGACAGCCTGAGCGAAGGCGACACAATAGTTGTCAACATCGGTCCTGCAATTACTAGACTGGTTTCCGAAGAGACCAAACGCGTGCACCGAGCTGACAATCACGGGGATCACGATGTTCCTGAACCTGGAGATATTGATAGATTGTCCACACCTTTTCCAGAGTATACTGCTAACCTGGATATGAAGGAGCAATATATGGTTCATCAGCCTATGACAGACGATCCTGCTGGAGATGAATCAGTTGCAATTGACCTTGTCTCAGGATTGCCAGAAACGTCGGGTTCCAGCGACTGCCACGTTGACTCGCCTATACTCGACAGCGTGTCTATCGCACTAGACGTTAAACTTCAGGGCGCCTCGCAGCTGGATATAAACAGCCTCAATCATGATGTAGAGCCGGACAAGGACCCCGTAATTGATCAGCAAGCAACTCCAGCCGCGTCTGCGTCAGCTCCAATCGTTCCACATGCACTGCAATCAGAACTCAATATCAGCGTAGAGCAGGACGACAACGTTCGTCCAATGCAAGACTTCGAAGCACGGTTACTTCAAGAAAACAAGGAGCTGATCGAAGAGAATGACCAGCTGCACCACCAGAAAGATGCGGGCTACGCGTTTGTACGAAAGTTACATCCAATATGTAACGCATATCACGAGAACCTCGTCAAGGCGAATTCGGAGGTGGAACGGTATAAAAGGTACGCGAAGGACTTGGACGATTACATCGACAAGCTTGAAACCCGATTGCGTTTGGTCCCTTCACAACTTTCGTCGCTAAATATTCTACAGCCCAGATCCTAGATCCACTGGAGCATCAGCTCTCCCAGACGACGAAGAGAGCGAAGGTCAAGACATAAGCGGACGTGCGACCCCCGTTCTAGTCGCACAGACAGCAGCTCTCAAAGTGGTATCGCCAATAATCCATGAGCCACAGGGACCGCAACATGCAAGACCGCGGGAACAGCAGTCTCGGGCTCAACCACGTGCCAGAACCCAGCTTGGTGTCGAGCTGGCAGCAGCATACGCAATGGAGGACGACACAGCTAGTTTTTCATCCTCCACAGATGGAACGGAAGTGCTTCCTGTCGAAGAAATCGTTCACCGACATATGCGACTCGCTAAGCTCAAACAAACAACTAAACTAATTTACGACCATTCACCGCAATGGCTACCTGTCATTCCCCATTGTTACTCGAATAAGAATCCAAGCTTACAGCAACCATCAGTGGTGTGGATACCTTGTGTGCCAGGTCTGACATTGAGAAGATGGGCATCCCACGTAGGACCACTGCCTGTGCCACCGATTTTGCAGGGAGTTGATGAGCTATCGTTAAGCTCATACGTCTTGAATATCTAGCGGCATGAAGAGCATGGAGAGCATGCAGCGCAGAATGTTTAGGCAGGACTCAGAGAAGCAGAGATTCGGTGCATTTCGAGCCCGCAAAATGATGCATAATTAGCGAGAATTCTTTGCATCTTATTCTGAGGTACATACTCAAAGCCTTCAATTTCGTTTCTCATTGCTTTTGATTACTCAACCACCAAGCAAGTTCAGTCGCAACTCTTTCGGGTTGATCATACATAATCAGATGTCCCGCCTGTTCTACTAGCACAACTTCCTTCGTGCCGATCATCTCCCCTAGCTTTATGCCCTTGTCATATGGTATCCACTTATCGTTCTTTCCCCAGATTATCTTAACAGGTATTGCTAACTCACCGTAACTACTCATCACATCGTCGGCATCACGATAGTGAGCCTGCTCCATTTCGCGGATAAAGCCTTCCTTACCTTGCACACCCTGCTCCGAGTATGGCTCAATCAGCATGTCCATGATGTCCTTAGATAAAGGCTTGAACGTAGCTCCTTCAATGTAAGCACGAATGAAACCTCGGAACATCGCCTGCGGAATAGCTTGATATGTGCTCAATCCCTCAGCTACCGTCTTAAAGAAAGGTGTGCCAAATGGTCCGACAGCCACAACATCTATAAGACATAGCGATGCATATTTACAACCATGCTGAAGATGTGCACGCAAAGTTACTAGTCCTGCATTGTCGTGCGCCACAACGTGTGGTAGCTTGTCGTCGGCGAAATTCCAGGACTGAAACAGAGCCGCAAAGGCTTCAGCTTGACCTTTCAAATCTGCATCGAGTTCGGTCTTTCTGTCTCTTGCTTTCTGCTTCGATAGTGATTTGCGGTCAGGAGCTTGGCCAAAACCTGGTCTATCGAAGAGGTAGACTCTGTATTTTGAATGAAATGCTAGCGCTAGAGCTTTCCATGATTTGGACGACCATGGTGTACCGTGTACAAACACCAGTGGTTGTCCAGCCTGGGGGCCTAATGCCGTCCAGTGAATCGTATATTCATAGTCAGAGTTCTGATGTCTGAAAGTCTGGTCGAGTTCTGTTGGATCACTGGATCGTGTTATAGACATCCTATGCTTGCTGGCAGTTAAGAGTTATGCTGTATCGAACTCTGCCACTGACGTTCCTACCTACCAATTATATATCTCGCGTAGTGTTAGTAGGTACCTGCTTCTCGGTTTATCTTACTAAAGTATTAATGATTTGGGGGCTATGACGTCGTCTCCCAAAAACAGCATATTTTGACCCTTTTGGCAGACCTGCAAAGACACAACTTGGCGCACTCATCTTGATTGAAAATGCTCGTACAGATCGATGCGACGTGGAGGTCTGGTGGTAATGTTCCTACGATAGTATCAAAAGTCGAAATGCTTAACCATTGTGTTGTGTTTAGGCTTGTATTGTGCCCAATGATCCAATAAGTACAAAAAGGCTGCTCGATCAGTACATATTGGTAGATAACTCCTGCATAACACTTCACTTGGACCAGGAGTATTACTGGCATCATTCTTTATCGCGTCCATCACGGAGCAATCAGCAACATATGAGATAAATTAACATGGATAAAAGCTGTACAGTCAAAGTATCCATGTGGTCTTCCACGATTTGAGACCATCGTTCTAAGCTTTGACTAGTGTCTTTTATCTGTGTTTGTCGTCGAAAAGATGAGCGTATTGTCGCACCTATGCATTCTTAAGCATTTGCTCTCACGATCGCAAGGGGAAATCGGCTCGTGAACCATTAGCTCCACTATGATCTCGATCTGCGAGCTTAAGCTACACGCCCTAGTGGATTTTTGCGTCGCTTGCGTACTATACCTTAAACTTCTTCCGGTATCTCTGTCCTGTTGCATTACGAGTGACACTCATCTCAAACGCACATTATTGAGCCACATGGCTGTCGTTCCCATCTCATCAAGCTCGTCCAAACGAGAACGAAGCTATAGCAAGGTGGAATATACGCTCATAGCATCCTTGCTACGAAGCTATAGCCTTTGTTGCGATGAGATGACTCGGCAAATGCTTGTATTCCATTAAGTTCGATCTCGTCTCAGTCAGAATACATATGTATGTACCATAAAGTCGTCACCAACTGAGCTTGAACAGCATCGGAGTGTCGTATCAAGTCTCACATTCGTGCGGCAGTGCTGCTAATTTTGAACCAGATGCTTCAGCTCGAATACGCTAGTGTGTCATTGGAAACCTCGCACTCACTTCTTATTGGCTCGGAACCACAAATTTTCACAGCAGGTACGACTCTGGCACCTGTCGCTTTTGCATAATAATGGCGCTGAGGCCATGTTCGGTATATAGAAGGACAGTGTCCTCGGTCGCTTGAATACGTTAACCATCAGCTATTCATCGATCAATCAACTTCGAGGTGCTCACCAATCAGTAATGCACGATAGTCTTGAGAAGGCGAATGAACTCGAAGCAGGTCTTTATACGGCTGAGGCTAGAGATCTAGTGCGCACCTTTACTCATAATAATGACTTGCCACCACGGTATTCAGCTCCAGAGTCAGGGACGGCCACACCAGCAGTCGACCGACATCCCACGGACTACGAATACGTTCCGAGAAGGCACGAGTATAAACCTGGTATATTTGGTGCGATACTGACCTCGAAAATTAACGACTTGGAACATCGAGATAAGCAACGAGAACGAGTTTCTGCTAGCACTAGTCCGGGCACCCAGCCAAGGTCTGAGCCAGCTCAGTATCTCGATCTCGCCAGATGGCATGGTCCACGTGAGTCTGTCAGTAAGCATTCGAGGTCAAAGTCACAGCCACATTCCGGGACTTCGTCTCCCAGGAAGACGAAATGGTACGACGAACCAGAAAAACAAAAATCCTATAACTCAACACAGAAGTCCCTGATTCAAGTAGCAATGTCATCGAGCATGCCAAGCGTCCCGGAAGCGCAACAGGCCTCTCCTCAATCACAAAATATGCCGCATAGGTCCTCCAACCTGATATCCTCCGCTGTCGACATTCTGAAAAAAGGCGGACATCGTGAACATCGACAGAAGCAACCGAAGAACATAGACGTTGTCGCGGAAGTAGCAGATATCTTGGCACGCAGGAAATATCTGCTTAGGCTCTGTAACGCTTTTATGTTATATGGAGCTCCGACACACAGACTTGAAGAGTACCTTAGCTCTTCTGCGCGCGCTCTATGTATCGATGCAGACTTTATGTACATTCCAGGAGCGATGATGATAACTTTTATCGACCACACGATTCAGACAAACAGCGTGGACTTGGTTAGGTCAACTGAGGGTGTTGATCTAGGCCGCTTAAAGGACGTTGTTAACGTCTACAAATGCGTTATTCACGACAAACTTACTGCTGAAGAGGGCATCAGAGAGCTTGACCAAATTAGCAGACGACCGGAGGCATATTCGATTTGGTTCCGCATATTGTTGTTTGGTTTGGCCTCAGTTTTCGTTGGACCATTCTCTTTCTACGCACGACCTATTGATTTTGGGCCTATATTTCTGCTTGGATCTGCCCTCGGCTACCTTCAGCTGAAGGTCGTGCCTCTTTCAAAACAATTCTCAAACGTTTTCGAGGTATTCGCCTGTGTGGTGACTGCGATAGCCGCTCGTGGCCTTGGATCAGTACTACACAACGGGGAATACGTCTTCTGCTTTTCAGCCATGGCACAATCCAGTATCGCCATGATTTTACCAGGATTCTTGGTTTTAAATTCGGCTCTGGAACTACAGTCCCGAAATATGGTATCTGGATCCGTTCGAATGGTGTATGCCATCATTTATGTACTCTTCCTCGCCTTTGGGCTTCTCGTTGGCACCGCTATCTTCGGACTGATCAAGAACGATGCTGTCGATGCAACGACCTGCTCGTTGCCATCATGGTTCTCGGGCAGCACAAATTGGACACTTATTTACACTCGCTTTGTCTGGGTACCCCTTTTCGCCGCCTGTATTGCGATCATCTACCGAGCCAAGTGGTCTCAGGTGCCTGTCATGGTCCTCATCGCAGTATCGGGCCAACAGGCCAACTTCTGGGTCAGTAAGGTGCTCAGTAATAATCTGCAGGTCGCTAATGCAGTGTCCTCGTTTGTGATTGGTTGCCTAGCCAACTTATACTCGAGGCTTTTCCATGGGTTAGCGGCCGCTTCGATGCTGCCAGCCATATACTGCATTGTCCCTGGTGGACTGGCAGCGTCTGGATCCCTGGTTGCAGGTATCGAGTCCTCCGAGGTGCTTGTGGGCAATACGACCGCCATGGGTGGAACTGGTAACTCTACTCTGGGGACAACTGGAGGTTCGAGCTCGATGGGAAACGCCTCGATCATGAACGTTGGCTATGGCATGGTGCAGGTTGCAATCGGCATTAGTGTAAGTCGCCTCATAGTGCCCCTAAAAGCTGTGTTTACGATGCTGACATCTACAGATCGGTCTCTACTTGAGTGGACTTGTAATCTATCCATACGGCAAGCATAGGAGTGGGCTATTCAGCTTCTGACGAAGTAGGTCATAATCCAGTGAAACCATGAAGGAAGAATTTTGAGCTAGCATGGGTGTCAGCAGCGGCATATATGTGCTTATATTGGTGAAACATCAGGTGAAACATCAGACCAGAGCAGCAATAACCCGAGCAAAACCAGTCGTGTAAGCTGGACATATTCAACAATCCACGGCCAAAGCGTGAGCGGAGGAACGTCACCGCAGCCCCAGCGACACTAGCCTTGCAAAATTCACGATATCGTAATCGAGCCAAGAGCAACATAAAGCCCGAGCGCGAGAAATATTTCAGGAGCACACGAGTAAGCTGTGTTGCCGCAGAGCTGCTACAAGCCCTACTCGTGTTCAAAAGGTGAGCGCATGACTACGGTAAGAGTCTGTGATCTCGTATGTGAGCTTGTTGTTTTGTTGTTTCCTTGTGATACTATTCACACCTTCCTGTTGATTGTTTTGCTGCTGTGCATTTCGCTTGCAAATCAAACACACTTCTGGACCAGAACAGATATGCAGTTGTCGATCACCCGAATGTAAGCAACTCTGAGCCGAAGCGGACAGTGCGACTTTCATAATGTTTTGGAGGCTACGACTATGTATGCACGACAAAGGCAAGGCAACTTGCGTAAGTCTTCTTGTAAAAGGTACACCCACACACGTCAGGCTAGATGTATTTTGGCGTTCTATCACAATTATGAACAACTACGAAATCCCCCAGCTTCTTCTGTTGTTACCTTTGTTCACGGAGGCAATCAGCTAAAGGGCTGGTCTGCTGGTCTTGCGGAAGAGCTTGTCGTGTTGGGGTGGCCTGGTATGTATGTTACGTAGAGGCGAAAGGACATATCAGGATCTACTGGGCGAACACATACTGGGCTGTTGCTGATCACAGTCACACAAATATAGAGTTGAGCATTAGACAAACCAGAACATGCTTGCTAGCAGGGTTGGACGTGTAGTTCATAGGTCTACAGGTATTCGTTCTTTCCATCAGAGACTCTTCCATTCCCGAAATGCGACAATTTAGACCATAGGCAGCACGTTAATTCTGAATTGATTCGGTTGCTGAACTGGCCGGAAAGTAATCGGTCACTTTTAGGGGCTTCACCACTCCAGCTCTTCTGGCTCACACGAGTGACAGATAAACTCCCTATTTTAGGCATAATATTTGGAATTCGGCCATCTGGCGCACGATCTTCTACAGGCTTGCGTGCAAGAATTGGACGAAGACGTACGAGACAAAAGAGACGACGATCGCAGCAACGAACTGGAGATGCAATAGATTGCGTACTTGTTGACTGATACATATAGTATACGCACTTACGCATACCTGAAGGCTTGTCCTTGGTCATGCGTTCCATTTGAACATGGACATGTCTTAGACAGGAACAGGGCAGCCAAAACTGACAGCGACAGTGCCACCCGGTCCAAAGACGTCGATCAGGCCTTCGATAGCAGCCCAGGTACCCATACCACAGCAAGCTAATCCGAGGAGAACATAAACCAACGCGATGCTGCTTCTGATCCAGGTCTTCTTGTACCCTCTCATCCATCGTTTGACGCCATTGTCGTGTCTAATGGTTTCTCTTGTAGCTGGGTTGAAGCCTTCACCTGGAAGTTCGGCGGCTTTATGGATGGTGCTGCTGATGTACATCAAACCTGGGAAGGTGTATGTAAAGTTCATCATGAACACAGCGCCGACCAAGGAGACGATGCCATTCAGATTGGGGACTGCACCTGCAACGACGAATGCGACGATCCAGTAGCATGGGCCCAAGATGTACCAAAGAATCTTGCCCTTCTTCTCCGTAATTGAGGGAAACTTGAAAATAGCCTGGAATACCTCGAGGTAGACCGTCTTCATGCCAATGTTGAAGTACATTATAATCGCGATCCAACCTGAAAGCAATCTGAGAATGTTACCGGCAGTCTGTAAACCGTACGGATTTACAACATTGACTATATTGTTGGCGGAGTACTGTCCGTAGAACGAGTAGACGAAAACACCGAAGAACATGTAGACGATGCAGATGAAAGCTTGAGCAAGGAACATGCCCTTCCAAAAGTCCATCGGATGTCTCATCTCTGACAAGAAAGCGACGAAGAGAAGTGCGCCAGCGTAAGCATAGACCATCGTGTTGACAGCATTGAAGGTGGCTGCGAACCCAGGGGACTGTTGCTGATACTGGTCCGGGGCTGTTGTATGGTCAGCGTGTGATTCTGGAACAGTCTAACACGATGCCTTGTGTTTACGACAGGGGTACAGAGATGGGTTTGGGAAGACTTACGAATGCCGGCGAAGACCTTGATAGGCTCGATGGTCTTGATAAGAGTGGACTTCGTGATAGCTGGATAGTAAGGCGCAAAGTGAGTCGCAGCTACCATGCTAATGACAGGTTAGCAAACTAAAAGTGAGTCTGGAGTAAGGGCGAACTCACCAGATAATGAAGTTGACAATATTCATCCAGACAGCGGCGTTGGAAATCCAGCCAATCTTCCTCAAGCTGCGAATGAAACCGCCTAACATACCTACAGCCATGATAACCACCATCATAGCAACAAAGCAGACCTTCGAATGTGCAATTTGCTCAATGTTAAGTGCCTTGCTGAAAATAAGAATCGAGACCGTGAAGAATTGCTGGAGAGCCTGGGCAATGTTGATGAAGTGTCGCATCCTCCGGCCAAACATTCGCAGAAAAGGGTCGCCGAAACTTTGCATCCTATTTCACTGTTAGCTCGCATATCAGGAGGGGGTCTAACGGAGAGTCTGCGCAAAGGCTAGAGCACCGAGACATGTTTTCGTGAAGACTTACGGATAGCGAGACGAATCGAGGTTCAAGAAAGTTGTCCAGATCACCCAGCCACCCCACGCTGCGAAGATACCAAATATCAGATAAAGAGCAACACCAGTTCCGTAGCCGACACTAGCGAAGACGAATGGTGCACCAGACCACCCAAGAATGTCAGTTGTAATCAAAAAGAACATTTGTCCCCACGAAGCTGTTCTGAGAGCACGAGCGGCATTTCGCCACTCCGCGTCTGACACCTTCAGCTGGCCTGCCGAAGAATGCTGCTCTGCGACGTTCGTAACGACTCCGGCGGGCTGTTTCTCGTCGAGATGCTGTAAGGTCTGGAGTCTGGCGGCTTTGTCTGCCTTGGCCTTTTGACGAGCGTCTTTCGAAAAGACACCCTTGATCGATTCCTTCAGCGGAGAGCCGTGCTCAGCTTGAAAGACTTTGTTCTCCTCGACTTCCATCTCACGCTCGATCTTTGCCCAGTAGACGTACTCCTCGTACGTAACCGTGCTGTCGGTACGGGCAGCAAACCCCCAAGTCCGTTCCATGACCTGTGGCTTCTCGATGGCTGAAGCGACAGATGGTCTACGCATCTGCTGCTCAGTAACGATATCCAGCTCTTTGGCTGGATGGGTGATAGGTGCCAGATGCTCCATGGCTGGCCAGTGTTTCGCTCAACGAGGTCACGCACAAAGAAGTCGTGGACTGGAAGAACAGAAAGACTCTCAGGGCATGCGAGGAGTACAAATAAGTATGCGAGCGGAGCTCTTCAAGCACATGGCGTCTGTCGCACTCGCTGTCTGTTCGGCAGGAACACTTGAGCGGAGTCGTTTGCTCGTGATCAAGCTATCATTGCTCGCGATGTAACCTGGATGGGCACGCGAGATGTCCGACAGATGCATTTAGCCCTGAACAGCTATCAGGAATCATGCACTGAAAAGGCAGCGATACCTGATGGGTCCGTATGATAAGATGAAGCTTGCTTGGCATGCTTGGATGCCACAAGAACAGCAACAAGCACTTCTGCAATTCGCAGACCGACCAATCATCGCTAGTTACACGGACCCTTCAGGCCTGTTCGCCGCCACCGTCCACCCAATGAACGGTCGGCGATTAAAGCACTTGACTGCAGGGTGTCATCGTCGGTGGCCAAAACGTCCAGAGATGGCGTGCGAGCCAACAAGCAGTGCCGGATCTGCGGTGTAAGCTGCGTCAACCCCAGAAATGCCAAGCAGCCAAGATCATTTGTGAAGGAGGATAGTTGATCGCGAGGAGGGGAGGAGGTTATCTACCTTCTGTTTCCAGTTTAGCCCTTGGTTCCAAGTTCGTGTGATTTCGAAACGAAGAGGTGACGAGCTTTCAAGTTTGGATACAACTCCGAAATCGATGCCGGTTAAAGCCGCCACAAGCCGTGGTTGTTCGCCTACAACCCAGTAGTAGGAACTTTAGTGGCCATGTTCTTGTCCGACCCTGGCCGTGAGCTGGAAACGGTTGTGTGCTACAGTCTGTCCAGCGTACATGTACAGACACCTGGTCCATCCTGGATAGCTTACAACAAGGTGGGCTCAGAGTGTGTAGAAACAGCATATATTTGTGACTGTAATTTGCCTTTCGAGCCATCGGACGTGCGTTACCTCACGGCTCTGTGGCCTTTGCGAATTAATCTAAGTACATGTTCGTTCTTGATTTGTATCTGTAAGATCTAATTCCATACTTCTGAGTACGTTCCTGATATTCTGTTGCCCATGTAACGGCAAGCCCCTTCAGATGCTTTGCTCAATATTTTCGTGGTTGGCCGCAATCGTTTGACTGAGCTCATGCGTACAGTCTTATCAACCCCTGTTAATGCATTAGTGGTAGAACATGGAAAAAGTCTTCCGTTCATACTAGATTTGTTCAGCTGAAAGGAAGAAAGAGTAGACCGATCTGTAGACGTTAGCAGCATCGTCGTTCAGGACAATTGCGACAGCAGCAACAACCAACCAGATCACACGTGAGGGCCGATACACATAACGTGCTAAAGGGAAACGCTCAAGCTACACAGTCGACGGTGCTTCCCATCTGACGGTTGTCCACCAACTATCATATTACTCTTTCAATCTGTACCTCAACACTGCGCCTTCGCCATCCCGATCAGGTTCTTGGGATGATCTCAAACCTCGGTCTTGACCCTCATCAGGATTACTGGTACTTAGGAGTAATGATGCCAGACGTATTGGGAGACTACATCAGCCCAAACAGGCATAACCGCGCCAGCACTTGAGCGACCGTCCTCCAACACGTTTTGCATGCGGTTTATATTCAAATGCAAAACGATACCCTCCCAACGACGACGATATTTACTGGTGATTTTCCTGGGGGAATTGTTTTCACAGCAATAATAATTCGATGCGGACAGCCTTGTGAAGTCGAACAGAGGCTTTGCGCAGACGCCGATGTCAAAAGGCGGTCACAAAATAACCTGGATAAAATGGTCCTCACTAGGAAATTTTTCACGACAGTTAGAAACGATTAATCTCAGATAGAATGTTGAGCGCGGCAGATATATCACTCAAGATTGCAAGTCTATCAGTAATGGAACGCTGCAAAGATCATAAGTGACAGCTCAGTCAACGCTTGATGTGTAAGTGATATATCTATCAACCCATTCGGAAATTTAGGTGCTCCTCGACTAATTGTCGTGTGCTATATCTATCCCTGCCTGTACTTCTGTTTGTTGACAAAGTGTATAGGCTGTCAAGTGAGAGTGAGCTCCGAGTACTTGACCCGGTCACTTTCCGAATGTGCCACCCACGTTGGCGACTCCTGCTCGATCTTTCAGACTGCTGCCGAAGTAGTGGGTGCTGCATATCCTGTGGGACGTTGTGATCGAGCTCAACGTTGTCCTTGCCAAGATGCATTATTAAAACGTCGTTAGTCAGCGTAGCTTCTGAGTCGTTCTGGTGCGATGTGAGAGATGATGATGGAATAGATGAAGTCGGAGAGCTCACTTCACCTTCTTCGAGCTCGCGAAGTGGGACATCTGCTAGAGAGAAGAAGGAGCATGGTCTGGACGTAATTCGTCCCGTCCTCTTATTGACGATGTTGGCGAACATGGCTGCGGGTAGTGCTCTGCAGGCCCCGAGACCTGACCTTGAGATGGTTTGTGCTCGGCACTGACTTATGTTGTCCTTAAGGGCAGTTGTCGAGTTTGGATTTCTGTCCTTATCCTGTCTGTTGACGATGTGCCTGAACTGGCTACTATAGCTTTCGCCGGTCTTGCTCCTCACTTTGCAAAAGAGATCACTCGTCAGTACTCAGTTGTCATCGTCAGAAAAAGCATCCACATGATGAAGCAGTGCAACGTAGTTTTCTTTAAGTATAACAAGTCATTAACATCGTGCTTTCCGAGGTCTATTCGTCAACAGAAACCTTCACAATAACATTGACGCACGCTTGTGCGCACCATGAAGCAAGCAGTGGCTGAAAGCTGTTCAGCTACGCGTATTAAGAATTCAGCTGAATCGAAGTATTCTCTTTTCAGCTTAGCTCGCAAATAGGCATAACGCCAGATTGTTCTAGGTCATCTCATGTGTGGACTTTCAATAATGCTTACCATTGGAACTGTTGAGTGGTTCGAACTCGCGGGAGGCATGAGTATGGCTGGGACTACTGGCAAAGGAGTCCTAGACTTCAGCTGCATCTTGAATCATGAAGCCAGCGAGGTCGGACTCAGACAATCTCCAGCGAAGAGTGAATCAAATGTAAGCTTTCTGCGTTCGTGCCCGTCGGTCATTGTGAAGACAACCACTGAAATTAAGAGAGCAAACGTGTCATCATGAGTGAGGTTTGGAATATTGCAGCTTCACTCAATCAATAATGTTAGTACACCATTAGCGGTGTCCAGTGTGGCTGGCTGATGTCGACGTCGCAAATAATCAACTTGTGAGAAGCCGTGATCTTTGTGTGGAGACAGAGCTTGGCTTGAAGGTGTAAGTCCTGAACGCATCAATGCATGTCCGTGTTGTCGCCCTCTGAATTGGCAATTGATTCAAAAACCCAAACCTGCGTATCAGATTTTTCGTTTTTATGTATACACTGACTATTCCTCCTGTCGTAGCTCATCTGCACTCTATAATGATCATTACATATGGGTCGTTTCTCAAAACTCCTAAACCAATGCTGTTGTAATGGTGTTCAAGCACCTCTTTCACCATATTCTGCTGCCCATTCATCAAATTGTTCTAATCCTTTCTTACCAACACTCGGTCGAATACTGTCCAAACTAGCACGAAAGTCGTTTAGAGATATTGGCCTAATCTGATCCACAGGCGTGGTCAGTAATGCTTCACCCAGGTGCCTTAACGGCTGCATTGCTGCATCTTTGCAAAGTGCTGTAATATCTGAGCCAGAATAGCCTAGATAATGTTAGCAACGTACAGTTTGATGAGCGACGAAATGCGTACCGTCCGTCAACTTCGTCAGTGTAATAATGTCCCGATCACTCAAAGAATGCTTCTGGCTCTTCAACAACGTCCGCAACTGCGTCTCTCTTGTCTCTGGCTCAGGCAGAGGTATATACTGCCTCCTTACGAACCGTCTTCGCGCAGCTTCATCGATATCCCAAGGACAATTCGTGGCTGCAAGGACAAGTACACGGCTGGCATCGCCTATGCTCGTATCTTTACCAGCAGCAGCTCTCTGCAGATCAGACCAACCGATCAGAAACTCCGTCTTGCTCCTCCTACTTGCCTCGTGTTCTGTCCCACCTCCTCTGCTACTGAGTAGCGAGTCTATCTCGTCTACGAAAATAATGCTTGGGGCTAGTGCTTTAGCTAGCGCGAAAAGTGCTCTTACGAGCTTTTCGCTTTCACCGTGCCATTTGCTGGTCAATGTAGAAGCCGTAATTGCGAAGAAAGTGCTCTTGCTCTCCGTAGCCACAGCACGAGCAAGCATAGTCTTACCTGTACCAGGAGGGCCAAAAAGGAGCATTCCGCGAGCCGGTTCACGCAGGCCTGAGAACAAGTCTGGGCGCAGAAAGGGGTAGACAACGGCTTCCTTGAGTGCCTTTTTTGCGGCGTACAAACCTGCGACATCTTCCCAATGTACCTCGTCGCCATGTACAACAATCTCGTTAAGCACTTGCCTAGCTGCCATCGGATCAACACCTTTAGGCAGATTTGCCATTAGTGCCTCAACACGTAGTTCCATATCGGACTTTGCCCTGATATTCTCATCGATGTTTTCGTCCTCGTTTGAGTCATCGTCTGTCGAAGGTGGAGTGATAGTGCCAGAGCCTTGTGACCGATCGTTCCTCGACCTCGGCTTCGTACTGGGTGAAGAGTTGATAACGTCGTCCTGGGAAGGTTGACGAGCTCGTGGAATTGGAGGTCGCGAGGCTGAAGCCGAATTTGACGTACCTATAGGTTTTCTGGACACTAAATTGGAATTATTGGTCAGGTTTGGATCAGGTTGAGCATATGCCTTCTTAAGGATAGCATCCTTTTGTGATTGTGGCACGTTCTGATAGGTGTTGGTGTCGAAAACTTCCTTCCTATACTTGAGTTCAGCAGGCTTTATCCTGTGTGGTGGTGGTGGTGGAGGAGGTGTCTTTTTGAACGTCTGCGGACTCGCAGGTGCTAAGGTCTCTGCCTCGTGTCGAAGATCAGGCGCTGACTTGTTGTAAGACCTTTTTGGTGTTGGCTCCAGTTCTGGCCGAGAAGCATAGGAGAATTGGCCAGCCTGTGCAGCCAGATTCGAAGAACCAGCATACTCAGCAGGATCTGGCATAGACACGATGCTGGCTCTTTGCTCATCACCACGTGGAAAGTCCAGACTTCTTCTAGCAGCCTGTGCGCTCAGCCTGGCTTCGATAGTCGGGTCAACGATCACAGCTGATTTTGAACGCGGCGCCTGCTGCGAGTCCCAAGCCATGCCCGCAGCCTTCAAAGTATTTGGTCGTGCGGGCAGTGTTGTTCTCGAGAATTTCAAGCCCTTCTTTTCAGATCGTAAGGTCGTTCTCATAGGCCTTCGCTGATCCGGACTAGGGCTCCTCGAGGCTTTTTTCGTTGTGGGTACAGGTAGCGTTGGAGGAGCGCCGAGTGACGGCTGATCAAAGGTACTGCCGCTGCTTCGACGTCGGATCGGCAGTGAAGGTCTTGAGGAGGACGAGGGTATTTGAGACAGCTGCACGGGTGGTATGCTCCCATCTCCGAGCCAGGTTGATGAGCCGTTGTTCGCTATCAAACTGGCTTTGCTCAAATTGCTTGGTGCTTCAGATTGGCCAGACTCAGCTCTGCTGTCCCTCAGCGCTTTCAGTAAGTCAACTCGCTCTTTACATTGATTCTCCATATCTATTAATGCATTCATAAGTGCTCTCTCTGTCTCAGTTTGCGGATACCATGCCGACGATGCTCTGGTGGCATTATGTTGTATGATCTTAGCGAGCGCTTCCCGCCATGATCGTAGTGCTTCTGCTTCATTGTTCTGCGAGATCAGCGAACGTGTTACGATATGTGCGACCATTGCTCTTACCTGCGACTCAAAGAAGACTGCGGTTGAACAGATCAAGTAGCACTCATCATACGTCTTCTGCATGGACGCAACAGACGTCTTTCGCATCATGGTGGGCGCGGATGATCGTGGAAAGACAGCGGTGTCGTGCTGCGATCTGCTGGCATCGGATAGCTACAAGCTAGTCACTCTTTTGGCGAGTCAGTGACGGCAACGAGTACGTCGTGGCTTGGTGTTGCCGTCAGCCTTGTTATTGGAAACTATAGTTATGCACTGGCAACCCTGGTGATCTGAGTATGATGCCCGGAGCATTGCCATTGTTCGGCTTTGCGTAGGTGGCTGGACAAGCGAGCGTGGGGCAGGGCCTAAGCGGTATCATTTTATGCCTGAGGCAGTCAATATTAGTGTAGAATCGTTCTTCGCATGAATATTTATTAATTACAGTAGCAACTAAGGTACAGGATAACGTGCAGTTCTCGCATCCAGCTTGTCGTGTTAGACTGCCCCCACATTACGAAAAGGACTCTCACACCGCAAATGCGAGACTACGGAAGAACCCTTACTATTGCATAGAATCACATATTGTGCAGCCACTACCATGACATGGCCACAAGCCGTATCGGAGAATATCTGGGAGCTGAGTGTTGTCAACCACGAACTCAATCTGCAATCAGACAAATACGTTCCTGCTATCTAGGCTGCAATGGTACTCGTCTGCCTCATCACCTGCAGGTTCACGAGATCACAGCCAGCTGGCAGAGCTCCTTTAAGCACTAATTCAATATTCGACCCTGTTTGACAGTATCTTGCAAACCCTCCATCAAAACGTCCGTCTTTCCAGGTAAGAATTTGACCGTGTGCACTAGCGCCGAATCCGAGACCAGAGTAGATTGTTTTGAGTGAAGGCATCATCATCCACGGCACTGAGTTCTGCTTTCCATCCACACTGAGGTACTCAATCACGAGAGATGTATTGGTTGACACTGTGCTCAACCCGCCGTAGTTTGTGGTTTGGAACATGCTTGCAGCTTGCATTGTTGGGACGAGTGTGCCATTGAGGTTGAGGTATTCTGGAGCAAAGGTTTGGCGGGTCGAAGAGTAAGGGCTAAGATAGAACCCGCTGCATTGTTTAGTGGATAGTAGGATGGTATGAAGGATAACTCACGAGGCTGACGCTTGGCGACGGTGTTTAACAACCTTGAAGTTATCGACTGAGCTTGCTGATGCGCCGATAATACTGCAGAGCATACCGATGGCGGCGACGATTTTGACCTGCATCTTGACTTCTGATTAGCGATGCTGAAAATGCCTAGGCTCATACTTGGGGATCTCAGTGCATTTATAGCGAGAACTGTGGTTACTGCAAGGCGTCATAACGCTATGATGGAAATTGCAGAGCCTCACCTGGCTCCTGCTCGCATTCCTGCCAGCCGCCCCGGGACGCGAAACAGCGGATTTTGCATCCGCAGTGCAAGCAGAGCCTTGATCTGTAGGCAATTCGACCGCGAAGACATCATGGTTGGTGGCATGAACCTGAAAGAATCAGCAGTACTCATGTATGCTCCCTTGAGTGAGAGACGGCTGTCTCGATGTGTAAGCATATTGAGGAGGCTGGACAATATGCAATTTAAAGATCGTGATTATTATCCACGTGGTGTATAGATCTATCTTCGTTGCATTCCCATCATGTCAGCACCATTCTGCAGGTCATATTCCAAGTCGTTAGCATGATGCTGACCAGCCTCTTGTGGTCGTGGCTCCTGAGTTTTATACTGTGCTGCATTCGCTGGAATCGGCACATTCATACCGCCAGGTCCTAAGACAATGTTAGCTTGTGCACGGGAATGATAGGGCCTTCATGCTTACCTGACGATTGTGGTGCACCATGTCTGACAGCTCTTCGGAACCTTTGCACTTCATCGAGGATCATGCGTCGCATTTCAGCAACGTCCTCGACCACCTCGAATGCGAAATCGAAGGTGGTTGGGCATGCAGGTTCATCAGTAGCGTCGTGCCAAATGTGTAGATACCTGTGCTCGAGAGCCTCCTCGACTGAGATACGCGACGACGGGTCGAATGCAAGCATACGATCGAGCAGGTCGAGAGCATCGGGATTCGCTTGTGGGAAAAGTCTGGTGAACGGTACCTTGGGCATGTATGGCAAATTTCGGACATATTCTTGAGCTCTGGGACTGCCGATTCTGGACAGTGTCTCCTCGTTCGGCGTGCCCAGATAGTGCAGGATCTGATTCAGCTGATCAACGTAGTCTCGACCTTTGAAAAAGGGCCGACCACCAAGGAGTTCTGCAAGAATGCAACCCACAGACCAGACGTCGATAGCCTTTGTGTAGCTCTGGAAGCTGAGCATGATTTCGGGAGCTCGGTACCATCTCGTTGCGACATACTCAGTCATGTATCCAGCATTCTCGTCTGGATCCTGAGAGAATCCTCTCGCCAGACCGAAGTCGCAAATTTTGAGTTCGCAATCCGCATTTACTAACAAATTGCCTGGCTTCAAATCTCGATGTAGGACATTCGCCGAATGGATGTACTTGAGACCACAAAGGATTTGATAAATGAAAGATTGAAAATGTGCATCAGTCAACGGCTGACCAGAACGAATGATGGCCGCCAGATCGCATTCCATAAGCTCTTCATAGAGGTAGGTCTCGTTAAAGTTGTCCGGTCTGGGGATGTCCATGTCGTAGAGACAGGTTATATTTCTGTGCCCGCGGAAATGTTGAAGCAGCTTGATCTCTCGTAACGCGCGCTTTGCGAGGATCTTCTTGCTGAAGACATTAGTGACCTTTTTGATCGCAACACCCTCTCCTGTCTGGTTGTTCGTAGCAGAACTACAAGCGTCAGCCGCACAGTTCTTGTCCGGTCCAGCTCTTCACTCACCATACTATTCCATAAGCTCCCTGACCGAGCTCTTTCGTAACAGTGTATTTCTCATCAACAATGAAATCCTGGTTGAACACCTTGAAGACCTTGCGGCCAGAGAGGTCACCCATTGTTGAAACAAGGTATCAAGGGTGAGGTTATGGTCGCGGCAACAGTGAGGCAGGCTATATGTTCTCAAGCAAGAAAGCGAAATCCAAAATTAGGCCAGCTGAAAATCACAGAGTTTGCGTGCTGACACGATGTGTCTCGGCAGCGTCTCTGCTGCCTGAAGGGACGATAGACGAAGGCTAGAGCCCGGCGCCGCTGTCAGAATGGTGAGGGGTTAAGATGATTTCGCCAGCTATCAGTCTTTGTTCAAGCGACAGAGGATTTTGAGCCTGCAAATGGACAAGAACAAAGATATGATCGGCGAGTACCAAGGGAGGATAACATGTGTCTATAAAGTTACTATTCGAGTCTGATTGCTTGCGACGAACTGCGAGCTCTGGGGGCCAGCAAGCGCTTACCTGCTGAGCCCAAGCGGCGGGAGTGGGCGTGCTGACGTCCAGTGAGGGGCACTGACCTGGAACATCTCCACCACTCAAACACGCGAGGCTGACCGGAGAGAATCTGTCGTTTCGTAATGAGCCAATCATGGTTGCTTGTGCTCATGCAAAGTGATCTTTCGTATCTGCAGCACAAAACTTAAACGTATCACGGCTGAGCTTCAAGGCATGTTACAGGTAAAGTTCACCGCCTTTTGAGAGAACAACTTAGCCACATATTGACTGTGCGACCATGGAAGAACTACAAGCTCGTCATCGGCGAGAGCTCAAAGATCTGCAAGGTAAAATAACATCAAAGAAGAAAAATGCGACCAAAAAAACTCGGAAAGGTGTAAACGACGAATGCGATCGTTTGGAGCACGAATTAAAAGAACGGCAAAACGTCGAACTTGAAGCCTTGACACCAGCCACTTCGACAGAGGACGAAACGGAAAACCTGAATCTTGACAACAGCAATATCACCAAAGATGCCAGCAATGGTACAGAACGCGAGGAAAGGACAAAAACGGAAGCTTCTTTGAGACAGAGTGATGCGTCACTCGAAGCTGAGCCAACAGGCAAAAAGCCAAACAGACAAAAAGCACGACTCGCTCGACGAGCTGCTGAGCAAGAAGCTCAAGCAGAAGCCGCGGAACAAGAAGCTGCAAACTCGCCTGACCAGCGAAAGATTGAGCTCGCTGCCATGAACGAACAGATGTCAAAGCGCGGTCTGGTCGAAACACAAATACGACCTGATGGGCATTGCTTGTACTCAGCATGTGCTCATACAATCTCTGCTGACAATGCGAAGGACTATAGCAATGTAAGAATAGCTGCAGCTGCATATATCACTGCTCATCCAGATGACTTTGCACCATTCATGGAAGAGCCTATTGACAGCTATACACACAAAATAGAGTGCACCGCAGAATGGGGAGGCCATCTTGAGCTTCAAGCCATTGCCAAGGCCTTCAATGTCAAAGTTAACGTCCTGCAAGCTACTGGGCAGATCGAGCACGTACAGCCAGACACCTCGACTGATCAGGAGGTGTGGTTAGCCTACTACAAGCATAGTTTTGGCCTCGGCGAGCATTACAATGCACTAAAGAAAGCTCCAGCAAGGTGAGCGGTTCTGCACAGTCTTTGGGTCTGATTATCGATGTCGCCAGACACCTATATAGTCCTTGATATTGCCCTGTTCGTCTTTGCCTATCTGATGAGTGTCGCTGGGCTGCCAGTGACCTACTCGTTCTAGTGCGCCAGGACCGGAATCTGCAAATGGTTGAACGCTCACCTCGCCGTTTGAGTTATATTTAACCTCTTCACCGGGATGGCTTAGATGCTCCATATATGCTTTTGGTGGCGATGACCAAGGCGGTCCGCCCGAAGACGCAGGCTTGTCAGTGGGAAATTGTAACGTTACGAGGTTGGCTTGAGGATTTGATGCCAGCAGAGTTGACATACGCTTGGCCCATGCAGGCCGCATTGAGACGTGCATGGCGCAGAAAAACTATTGCAGATTTCAGTCAGCTCGTACGACGTTGACGTGAAAGCTGCACTTACTGTGTAATCATAGATCAGCTCGAAGACGCCTTCTTTCTCAGATATACCAGCACGCTCTAACCAGTCATCGGCATAAAAGTCGCCTTGAACAAAGACTCGACTGCCTTTGCAAAGCTTGGCATCTCTCGTCTTGTACAGCTCTTCGTTTTCTGTCTCCTTGGCATACTGCTTACAGGCCTCGACAGCAGTTGGACTGTATTCTAGTCCCACCACGTCATAGCCATAGGCTTGCAACAACATGACATCGACGCCTCTGCCACACCCTGGGACGAGTGCTCGCTTTCTCCTGCTACTACCGTCGGGCAAAACGAGATTTGCCGTGCCCACTACATGAGTGTGGTTATCTAGAGTGTCCGAAAGTGCTGGGGATGGCACCATCCTGTCCCAGGGAAGAAAATCTCCTGCTTGCCACATTGCTTCCCATCCATCGTGGTAGTCCTTGCCGCCCTTACCTCCAAAGTTTTGCCTCATTTGAGCCCGAGACTCCTCTAGAGGTAACGTCTTCTGGGGCTTTCTGGTGGCTGATGGCATGGCTGCCATGTCTGACTCGTTCTGCTGCTCTGCTTGTGCTTGTAGAAAGACTTCGCTGGCTTGGAGACGTCTGTGTGATATATGTATATGTCTAGCGGTTGCTGCCCGCGAGAGCAAATGCCTACGCGGGTTATGAGCTCGGAATTGCGGTGATTGGAGTAGGCGGAACGTTGTGTTCATCTGGTTACTTCAAGCCTGGGGTGAGCTCTACATGGAAGTCGTTTTCCAACAGATTAAACAATCCTAACAATTCGGAACCAAAAGCTCGATGGCTCGAGCACTTGGGACGATGGACTTTGTTTCAATCAGTAGTCAAAGCCACTGCTATCATCGCTGCTTTACCATGTCTTCGATCATACACCATCTGCATCCTGAGTTACTAAAGTTTGCCGTATAATTTCCTTTCCTCGGATTATGGCGCACCGTATTGACTCTTGGTCCCTGCTTTAAGCGTCCCAAGCTTTGAGCTTGTAACGAGAGTATCGTCATCGTCCTCAGCGCGACACGTTGCTAACTTGACGCATTATTACACACGAGATAAGCGACAGATTTAAAGTCTGTCCGTGAGAGTACTCGGATATTTTGCACACTGAATTTCGAGTCCATTACTGAGCTCTGTCGAGGGCGTGCCTGTGGCTGGTCAACTAGTACTGTTTACTCAACAGGTCACGATCGTGGGACAACATCAACATCTATGCCCCTTGCTAGCACCGATGATTTTGGCTTCTATACGGTAATCCGGCAACCACATGAAGACACGATTGGATAACGCGGAGTAAGTACCAGGATGTGGGGAAGTGTATACCTGGATTTCTGTCGTTCGGTAACCTTGATGACCTGCCGCGAATGAGCACTTACTACACTAATGAGTCCATGTTATTTCATACACCGTGTTTTAGATTTTCAAGATGTTGTGCCTCCTGTGGTTCAGCAACATGCCAGTCGTTTATTGCCAAGCATCTATGTTGATGGAACCGCTATGATAAGAACAAATAAAAACTGACAGCACTACTTTATGATAACTCACCGAGATTGATTCTATGGCGGATGCATCCGAAGAGAAGCCCTTATCATCAAGCAAGACCGTGGTCGCTGAGGATCACATCGAGAAAGAGGAGCTAGAGACGGCAATCGAAGCTGCCGAGGAGAAAAGAATCGATGCTGTGCTGGGTGATGGCCACTCCGTCGCCTCGACTGTGCATGATCAAGACGAAGAACAGGCTGTCGAGCGAATACAATCAAAGAAGGAGCCTCTAGTTCAAGTACCACGGTCGCAGAGACGTGGGCTCTTCGCACGATTCACCTTCATACCCGAGGTCACCGAGCCTTATCACTACGAAAATAGCACAAAATGGTACATCACTATCGTCGTTGCCCTCGCGGCAGCAGCAGCGCCTGTCGGGAGCGCTATCATACTCCCGTCGCTGTCTGATGTTCAGAAAACTTTCCATACAAGTCCTGCGGTCACGAATTTATCTGTTGCTCTCTACATGCTATCTATGGCCATCTGGCCCTTGTGGTGGAGCAATTTCGCCGAGACAGGAGGTCGCCGTTCGGTTTATCTGGTTTCCTTTGCTATGTTCACTGTCTTTGGTGTGCTTAGTGCAGTATCAAAGAACATCGCGATGCTAGTAATAATGCGGATGCTCAATGGTGGTGCTGCTGCGAGTGTACAAGCTGTCGGTGCCGGCACCATCGCTGACGTTTGGGAGAGCTTCGAGCGTGGACGTGCCATGGGATACTTCTACCTTGGACCACTTTGCGGACCTTTGTTGGCACCCATCGTTGGGGGAGTGATTGCTGAAACCCTTGGCTGGAGGGCGACGCAGTGGGCACTTGCCATCTACGGCATACTGATCTGGATCCTCATCTTTTTCGCCTTGCCTGAAACTCTGAAAGCGAAGAAGGACCTGATAGCTCAAGCGGCACATGAGGCGAATGAGTCAAGCAGACCTCCATTGACGCGAGCCTCGACCCGTGAATCAGTGCAGCGCAAGTCGAAAGAGTACATCAGAGTACTGCGAATGATGTTTATCGACCCACTCGCTGTACTAGCGTATCTCCGTTTTCCCCTGGTCATACTCTGTGTTTATTATAGGTAAGCACCTTCACAGTATTCAAGGGTTTTATCCCACAAGCTAAGCACTCGATCATGTTTTTGATCCTTGAAAGCTAATCAAGAGACAGCTCAGTAACGTTCGGATCGCTGTATCTGTTGAACATATCCATTCAAAAAGTTTTCGCTGAGAAGCCTTACGAGTTCTCCACCCTCATAATAGGTCTTCTGTATATACCAAATAGTCTGGGGTATATTGGAGCAGCTCTTGTAGGTGGCAAGTGGATGGACAGAATCATGGCACGTGAAGCTCGGAAACGTCAGATCGACGATGAGCCACTGGTACTTCTTCCTGAGGACAGGATGCGTGAGAATGCGTGGTTGGGCGCTTTGATCTATCCTGCGGCCCTGCTCTGGTATGATCTCCAACAGCCACTGTGGTCGCTTTCAACTAATGACATGCAGGTACGGCTGGACGTCAGATTTTGGCATCGTCTGGATCGTCCCAGTGAGTTTGTGGCATCTAAGCTAACCACGCAACGCTTATGCTGCTGCACCCCAAATTTAGGAACGTGCTAATTTTGTCGTTAGATGATCGCAAATTTCTTCTACGGCATTGGAAGCATGTTGATTTTTGCCATGACAACCACGATGTTGACAGAATTTATGCCCAAAAAGAGTTCGAGCGGAATAGCACTCAATAATCTGTGTAGGAACATTTTCTCCTGTGTAGCGGCGATTGTCGGTGCCCCTTGGATAGCCGCAATTGGTGATGGCTGGGTATTCACCATCGTCACAATATGGGCTCTTACCTCCGCATCTGTCATATGGGCAATCAGGCGGTGGGGACCTCGTTGGCGGAAAGGCATGGACGAGGCGTTAAGCTAAGGCTTCGGTCTCCTTGTTCCTGAACGTGTCATTCATACTTGAGCCTTTCAAGAGCGTTCGATTTGCGAGAGATATGATCTACCCGCAGGTTTCGACGTGTTCAGCACGACGCCAGCCACATACATCGGACGCAAATGTGACAATACATGCTTGAACCCACCTGCGGCTTACTTAGTTCAGCCACATTTTTCACAAGTTGGTCATCATTCGGACGACAGACGACATTGTATGAGGCACAAACCACCCTTCAATCATTGCAAGGACAGGCATATGACTGATGAGTGAGGCGCCCAGTAGCAAATTGGACTGCACATGTCCTACTTCAAAATTACCCTAGTTGTATCGTGCCGATTAGACTGGCATGGCCCGAAGCGTTGGGTCCACCTTCATCCGTTAGGGCTTCCCACCTACCTAGTTTTGTCACAGCTGCGAACTGCTTCTCCTTACACAAGAACATTTGGTCTGCATCTTCGTGTGCAGCTAGTCGCTCAGCCTGAAACTGTATTGACGTGAATCCGCGACTTATGGCGAGTTGGACCAAAGTATGATAGCTCCTTCGTCCTGCACGCTTGGGCAGCATCGCCATTCTTGCTATCACCGTGCATCAACCATGTCCCAAAGTTGGCCTATTGTGTCAATAGCTGAGCGCACAGCGACCAATCTTCTAGCGCAATGCGGAGTCAACATCTAATCTTTCCAGTTTCGTCGCGTGGACAGACCTAACCAATGCTTGCCGATCGGTGAAAGCTTTACTCGACATTCTGACGTGGGCGAATCAAAATCCTCGAAATTCATACCATTGGATCAAAAGCAACCAAGACACATCCAGCGATACCCGCGGATTGAATGTCTGCTGCTTCACGGCTCGAGGTCTTTGTGATCTACGCAGATGTCTGTGCAACAAAATGTGGCCCCGAACCATTCGGCAATGGATGCTTCGCAATCGATCGATGCCTTTTGTGAGGCTCTGACTTATCTCTTCGCTATCTCCCACTACTGGAAGCATCGCTACGCTTATAGAACTTTTGCTGCAGTACTTTATCCAAGTGACCTGTTCCAAGGGCAGCACGTCATCCAAGCACTGAGCCATTGGGTTTTATTTAGCAGATTTCGCCGACGAAGCTTGAAGTGCAAATAGCTGTTCACCTCCTCAGCCATTCGCTAGGATTGACGCGGCCTCTCAGTGAGGGTATCTCCGCCATCACCTAATCACAAGCTACCCATGGGAAAGAAGAATAGAAAGAAGTCAAAAGTCCTTGCTTGGCCTGACGATTTCGAAGACAACAACAAAATTCAGGATGCCTCGGCGGAAGGGCAACAAGTTTCAGTACGCTGATCCTCCAGTCTTCAAGTACCAGACTTTCGAGCGTGACACGCGAGAGAGTCTTACATATTCACAAAATCCCCTATTTCCCAGTCAGCGTATACTGTTTAGTGATAGATTCACTAACTCAAGTCCCCAGCCAGAGGGTATACCAGAATCTGAACTGGAGAAAAGTACCACAGATGAAGGTCGGATGTCCCGTGAGACTTTCCAGCGCCGTCGGCTAATGTTCGAGTCAGGCTATGTCAGCAACGAACCTCAATCACTAAGCACATCGAAGGCTGCTCTAAGTCCGTCTATGGCTCCTGTTGAGGAAGAAGTTCAAGATGACGACGCACAGCCTGAGTCAGAGGGCATGCTACAGTCCCCCAAGCCGCTGGAGAGGAGGCTGAGAGGCTCACTTGATGTCAAATCTGCACTAGATCTATCAGAATTGGGTGAGACAGATCTCAACGAAGAGGCTCTTGGACAAGAGACTGCAGAAGCTACTCCCAAGGAAATCAACAGCGTGGAGGCTACTGTCGAGGACGAAGGCACTGTTGAGGTACATGATGATGCACCATTACTCGAGACATCACCCATTCCATCCCGATCGCCCACACCAGCGCCATCAGAACCATCTTTGGATGGCAATCCCGATGACGTAGAAAATGTCCAGAGTGATGGTGTCGATACTCCGGTTCCCGCTGTCATTGACGACCAGGAAAATAAGCTCGAAGCAGACCAAGCTATTGAACTCTCAGGTGATCTAACAATAGAGGACATAGAGACCCTAGTGACTAAAGAGATCGAGGATGATGCTCTTCCGTCTGAGACTGTACCTGATCAGATTGTTGAACCAATACATGAATCATATGTGGACAGTGACTTTACTGCTCCTGTTGAAACAGAAGATACAGCTGTTAATAATGGCACTACTGACGTCCAGGACGAAACTGAGGAGATCGTTCTTCCTCCGGAGGATGTTGCCGTTAAGACGGAAGAAGTGGTCGTGGAATCAGGACCAGATAATACAGTCAAACCAGAAGAAGACAACCCACGCTCAGGTTCAGCTGAGGGCGATAATTATACAGAGGCAGTGGATCATGACAAGGCAGCAGGAGATGAGCTCGACGCAGACAAACAGGCAGAAACAGAGGTCGCGGCTTCAGACCCTGCCGCTGCTGTTTCCGCAGAGCCAGATGACGATTTGACTCTAGAGAACGACATTAAAGACGAGCCGCAAGCCTCAGTCGATGGTAAAGACGCTGGTGAGAGCACCATCTCAGACGAGCCAGCCACTGAGGCGACTGTGGAGAAGGCAGTGCCGTCCGAGACGAACGATGATTTAGCAGAAGATGCATCACCTGAACCGAACGACTCAGATGCCAAGCAAGGAGAACAGTCAGAACCGCCTGAGGAAGGTGACGCTAGCTCTACTCTCCCAGCAGAGTTCGACCCGGGAGATGAGACACAGCAAGATGCATCTCCAGAAGGTGATGATAGCTCTCCAGTAGCGGAGGTCAGTCCAGAGGAAGCCGAAAAGCAAGACTTGCCTCCACAAACCGATGACGACAATTCAGCAGCCATAGAGGCCGAGCTCGAAGCAGACAGAGCGGAAAGCTCAGAGCATACAGGTAGTCAAACTGCTGAAGGCGAACAAAAGGCTGAGAACGACGCACAAGACGATGAAATTACTGCCGCTGAGACTATCCCAGGGGAATTCCCTGCCGATGACGTTGATGTTGAAGGAACACCGGACAATGAAAACGCAGACACGTCGACTGCGAATGCACCTGAAGATGACAAAGTCAAAGAAGACTCCACAATGGAGCCACTCACGGAAGAGCCTGGTGCAGTAACGGACGAAGTTCAGGTCGAAAGTGCTGGTGCTGAAAATGTGGTCGATGCCGACGCGCACTCAGGGGACCCGATTACAGTAGTCGCTAAGGAAGCACCCACCGAAGAAGCACCTACCGAGGATGCAATTCCTGAAGAAGGATTTGTTGATGGTGAATGTCTGGCTGGGCACGTAGCAAACGAAGAGGTTATCGTGACAGACGAGGGCACCGCAGAAGAAACCACAAAAGAGATCAGCGAGGAGCCTGTACCACCGGAAGAGCACCAACCTGACCCAAAGAAGAGTCACCGTGAAAACCTCGTCCTCGCGGCTTCTGCTGGGGCTGCAGCTGCTGTAGCAGCACATGAGCTTCGAAGGTCTAGGAGGAAGAAAGAACGTGGTCATTGGGAACGAGAACCACAATCCCCGTCGACGTCTACCTTTAAGGACGAGAAACATCTGCTAGAACGCGATAGGGATAAAAACAAGCCTTTCTCTTCAGCATTGGCTCGCCAGATTGAAAAAGCCAAAGAAGATCGTGATCGCTACCACGACTCAGAGGAGTATAAGGAGAAACAACGAAGACGTCGTGAAAGACGCGAAGCTCGGGAGCGAGAAGAGGCCGAGGAGCGTAGAAAGGAACGCGAGATTGTACGAAAGAGAGAAGAAATCCAGCTTGCTTACGATAGAGCCATGAGCAAGAAGACTGAGGAGCTTAAGGCAAAAGATGCTGACAAGCAGAGGCAAGGAGAGTCAGAGAATCGACAGAAAGAGACAGAAGAGCAGCGCGTACGTGGTATGAAGACCTCGTCTCGACACCACCGAACAAGCTCGATGAGATCCAGTAACGGGTCTGGCAGTGAACGACCTGCTCTACTCAAACGGATGACGACTGGTGAATCTGATATAGGTGGTCGTCTACTAATGCTCAACATGGCTAAGGCTGGTGGCTATGGTCCGCAAGACATGTCGCGGAGTGCTCCTCTCTCACCACCTCGAAGCACGAAATCGCCTGTGCTTGCTCGTACCGGGACGGATCACGGCTCTGAGTCCGGTACGGATGCTGATGGACGACGAAGACACAGGCATGCCAAACGACATCATTCGAGGCGAGGAACGAGAGAAGAAAGCATTGAGACAACGACCAGAAAAGACCCGGACGGCAGCGTTGTCATGCGAGAGAAATTGATCAGACGGGTTACGAGCAATGGGAAAGACTACGACGACGGTCCTCCAGGACTCAAGCTATGGCGCAGAATGACCGATGCTATCAAGAAGTGAAAAGGTGGCGGTCGGATTTGACTTCTAAGGATCTTTTGCCGCGTTTGAGCGATGGAACACAGGGTTCTATCAGCAGATAGAGTTTAGACATGTTTCGCAAGACGGAATGTAGGAATATGGACGTACAGCACTGTTGCTAATTATGATGATACGTACAATGGGTATGGGGACAAGGAGTAGCCCGTTATGATCTGAAATAAGCACATGAATGTTTTTACTGCCTTCTTTGCTCAGGTCTCAAATCGGTCGTCCCTGATGCTCGTTAGCATCCATACCCAAGACCGGTGGTCGCTATATAAATGAAATCCCGAAGCCAAGCCCAATTGCAGGTCTGAATTAGCGGGCTTTTACTCGTGCTATTTCTCAATTACACCTTTCTTGCATAATAAATGCATCAACACTTGCCCATCCTTTCGAAAACATCATTCAGGTATTTGACAGCCGCCGACTGGTCTTGAATGAATTGACGTAGACCAATAACTGGTTGCTATGTCCAAAGAGACGCTCTGACAGATGATATTTCTCTCCTATGCTTGAAACTCGTAGCTCTACCTCATAACCGTCACTGAAAATAACACGAAATCCACACCGTCGCCGTTGCTGGGCCGAGCTCGCTTTTCACAATTCGTTCTTTGAACATGTCAATCTATACACACAGAAGAATGGATCACTGACTTCCTGCCGTACAGGGCATCGCTTTCATGCTGTGAAATCAGATCGCAGTCGTAATCTGCAGGGAATTTTGTGTCGACAGGAAAGATACACTGACACGCTCACCCTGTTGAAGTCAGCCACGATCAGCCAAGATGAGCCATATTTTAGTCTGGTGACAATTGTAGTATGAACCACGCTTGTACGATGCGTCGATCCGCCATACAAGCTTTGGTAGGTAGCTAGCTGCCTGAGACACTGGAAAGAGGACTTTAGTTAATTATTAGTATTGGTGAAGCACGTTCGTGTTCATCAACGTGACCGTAGACATACGTAGTTCCGTATACGAAAAGGTAACGCCTCTGACGCAGTTTTTAAATCTACATAGTTTTTAACTGTCCGGTGGATGTGCGTAATTATAGATAATAACCGGTCACGGCTTTGATTTTTCTTAGGCTCTCTAAATCTCTTAGTTAGGTATAAACTATATTTAATATTAAAATTTTAGGTACTAAATAGATACTAAACACTATAATAAATAAGTATAATTATAATTATTCTCTATATTTAGTAATAAAAATTATTATTATAGATTTTTAAAAATAAATTACTATATAAAATTCTCTATTTTCTTATAAATTCTATAAATTAGTTATAAACTTACTTTTAAATTTTAATCTAATATAAAGTATATAAATATATAAAAGAATTACTAATTATAAATTTTATTACTAGCTCTATTAAGTTAAAAATAAGAGCTATATTATCTTTTAATACGATAAATAGTGACCGGCTAATTAGCTATATCACGACCACTTACCGGCCGATTTAAAAACTATGTAGATTTAAAAACTGCGTTAAAGGCGTTACTTACCTGATGTCTAGACTACAGGTGCTAAGTGAAGCACAATATAATTCTAGGTTAGGTAGACTTAAGCAGTAGGTATAGGTGCATGACCACTTATATAAGGCCAAACTGAAACCAATTAAGCCTGGATTCGTGCGGTCATATTGATCCCGGAGAACGATTATCGTGCTTATGATCAAAAACTTCAGGACTTCAGGGGTCAAGGCACCAAACCCGTGGGGACTTTTCCAATCATGACGTTTGAGCTACTAGTACTAGCTCCGTATCAGCCTCGAACTTCGGGACAACACGTCGCGATGTACCGATACAGCAGCAATCTGGCAGTCAGCAGCGATTTGAAGATTCCGTATAAGGCCGCAATCGCATCTGTTGGAAACCCTTTCTCTAGACCTACGACCTGTCAAGCAATAAGCTGAGACTTCTATCTCAAAGCGCAGGAACAACCCTACTAGTGCAGCTTGTAAACAGGTACCGAAGCAGACATGGCAGCGCCAAGACCAGGGTATCAGCGAGCTGGGAGCAGTATCGCCGTCGCAAACAAGACGATAGTACTTGTGACTGGAGGGGACCAAGGTAAGGTCTTTGTGATGGTATAGCACTTGTAGTCATCGCTGATCATCTAGGGTCTGGCTACGAGATTGTTAAATCTCTTACATCATTGCGGTCAGACTACCAGATTCTTCTTGGTTGTATTGAGACACATGCAGGCGAGCTGGCAGCCTCAGCGCTAGGCGCCCAAGTTAACATCAATCCCATCCAGCTCGATGTCTCTGATGACCAGTCGATAGACCATGCTGTCAAGGCTATCGAGCAGCATTTCGGGCGCATCGATGTCCTAATCAACAACGCCACTTTCACTGGTCAAGAGCGAGCAGAGAAAGGCTCCAGCTCTCGAGAAACGTGGCAGCGCCTTTTTGACACGAACGTGGTTGGAACAGCTCTCCTGACTGAACGCTGCATTCCTTTGCTAGAGCACAGCAGCTCGCCTAGGATTATCTTCATGAGTCATGCATCTGCTAGCACAAGCAAAGTCCTCCATGATGGCCTTTCGCAGCCGACCGCTGCACAGATTCCAGTCGCATTTAGTTCGAGCATGAGCGCGGTCAACAGGATCGCTGTACATTATGCAACTCAACATCCAAAAATAAAGGTCAATGTAAGTGCCGCTTCTTCGGATCCTACTACGGCAGAAAGTGATCTGGGTGGTGGTTTTGACGCCTCGGATGCTGTCAGATTGGCGACTGAGGAAGGCGGAGACACAGCAACATTTACATCGAAAGAAGGCGCCGTGCAATGGTAGATGCAAATTTGTTCAATCCTGCATCAGTGGTCGTCTCTCAGGATCACTTTCATACTGGTTCTTCGTCTTTAGCTTTTGAGCGATGGAATAGCTGTAGTGAGAACACATCCCAGCTAAGAAGCCCGCTGCATCATTCTTAACAGCAAGCAGCATTCCCGCTGTTATCATCATGGTCGACCATCTTTCTTTGCGCGCGGCATCAGTCAGATCGTTGTCTCCCCTCGACTGTCGCTTCAAATCTCGAGCCCTTGATGTGCTATTCAGGCTTTCACCTACACTGACCAACTCAAGTCCAGCGGCAATCACCATGATCGTAAGGAAAGCTGTAGGAAATCGATCGAGTAGTCCGCTCAGGCTATTACCAAATACTAAGCCAAGGACCAGCTTTAGCAGACCGAGAAAGATTATGCTAGCCCCTGAACGTGCGCCGAATCGGTATTGTGCTGCCAGACCGCCAGAGCCATGACAAGTAGGCATTCCAGCAAACCAGCAGCCAACAAGGTTCATAGCTGCAACACTGATGCCTATGCTGGTCACAGTTGGAGTCGGAACATCAGGCAATATATCACTCGCTAGCGCCACAACAGCAATGACTGAATTGAGTGTTGTCAATGGTAGCTGACCTAATCCTGCATCTAGTATGCCAATTCTCCACTCATTTCCTTGAGGCAAATAGACCTTGGGCTTCCATACTCTGAAACCTGGTAAAACATGTTCGTCATGGACAACCAAAATGATCGCGAACACCAAACCTAGGATTGTAACCAGCAATGCGAACGGCGCTCGTCCAGCTCTGCCTCCAAAATTCAAACCCAACAAGCCTAGAAACGTAGCAATGATCCAGAGCCTGTTGTCCGCCCAGTTGGGACCAACCCAGCTCAGCTCGCTCAGTGCCTTGGTCCCAGCAGCAACAACCAAAGACAACCCAGCGCCAACCTGAATCCCTTTGACCACAGGCACAGGTACCCATCGATTGACAACCTCTAACAGACCTGTCACACTAAGTAGGCCTATGCAACCAGCAACGAAGATTCCAGCTGCCATCACCTCACCCCGGCTGAGGCTTTTCGCAATAGCTATGGCGGCGATAGCCTTCATCGGCTGGACTGGAAGTGGAATGCCGAACAAAACACCTGTGGCGATATTGTAGAGTCCGGTCAATATGAGAGTAGTCGATAAGCTAATTTGATGTGGTGTTGTAGGGGATGTAGCTAGTGCTATCAGGAGTGGGAGGAACGTGCCAAGATCTCCTAGCGAGCCGGAGATCTCAGAGAGTGGTTGCTTGCGGATAGTGTCGACATTGTGTTTGTTAATGCGGCGAAGGTGTGAGGCGAATCTCAAAAGGCTTAAACTCGGGAATGGCATGTCTGATATTCCTAAGTAGTGAATGTTCGTAAAGACTTTATTGTTCAAGACACAGCTGACCTGCTTGCTTCAGAAATAATAAGAATAGGTCTCAGATTAGAAAGCCACCTAGGTGAGCGTTATGCATATTCGATAGCTCAGGCAGGACTAAAGATAAAGACAAACGAAGACGTCCTCACATCGCGAAAGAGTAGTGTAGGACAGATGACGAGGCAGTCAGTTGACTAAGGATGATATCCACCTGTTGGTGCTTTGCGTAGTAGTTATACGATGATGGCAGCACATCAAGCGCTTATTAAGTGTTTGACGCCAGGCATTAAAACAATTGCCCGTTAGAGCTTAGGTTACAGTTGCAAGGTAGCCCGAGTGCCCAGGCACTATAACTGTGGTGCCGATAAAAATGTCCTTCACGACGAGTTGGGTCTTCAGGGACGCGACACGTTGATGCCTGAGATCTATGTCAGGATGCTTTTTTGTGGTCGTAAATGAGGTTTATTGACGCATGTTAAACATCAAAGTCTGATCTCTATCCGACATTAGAAGTAAATGCACAAGCTAATTCGATTTTGTGGGTATCCGCGAAGTAACGACGCCGCCCAATAAGATCTACTTTGCTTGAAGTCTCACCACCTGCGCGCCATGCTTCTTCCCGTACTCCCTTGGTGATAGCTGTGCCGGCTTGGTCCGATATCTATCAAACTCATTTCGGCGGCCAGAGGATCGTCATAGTATTTCTGAGGTGCCTGTTCTCTTTCGGGTCTTTGTGTATCAGTGTGGTTCTCGTAGCTGTAATCACTTCTATTATCATAAGAATTTCTTCGGTCGTAAGACTCAGGCCGATTGTCGTATGACTGCCTACGGCTCTCGACTATTGGCGCAGAATAGTTGCTTTGATAAGCTTGAGATGATGCTTTAGTTGGTGTCGCCTTATATTGGAAGAGCTTCATTGTGCCACTCGACTGTTCTTGTGAACTGCTTCGTGGCTTATAAGAGTTGGTGACAGGAACTTGATACTCTGAAAGAGCAGGTCTGAGCAAAGATTCTGTTCCACGGTTATCATAGGACGGATGACGAGGTTGCAATGGTCTCGTTGGCGTACTTTCTCTGCTTGACATGTGCGATGGAGAGCTCGCGACCACTGGCGAAGAAGCGGATGCTGCGGGAGCGGCATAAGGCTGGATTGGTAAAGGTCGCGTTTGTGCAGGCGGAGCTTTCTGCAGACGATTGCGACCACCTATGAAACCACTGGGAGATGCTCTGGCAGCAGGCGAGCTGTCATGCATTGTCGGTTGTTGCTGCGGAACCGAGGCTGGGCTACTATGCAGGTTTGTAACTGCACTTCCGCGATTCCGTATGACTATTGGTGAAGGTCGTGCACCTGTGGGTCGATTTGCATCATTTTTTGACCTGATGTGTATAACGTGCTCCGGCTTGCGATTCTTCCTCTCGGGCTCTGGCGCCCAAGTGTCGGACGGGAGATGATCGGATGGATCGATCTCGCGACCATCGTTGCCAATAATAGGACCAAGGTCACGCAGCTTTTCGACTTCTCTCAATCTCTGAGCTTCTTTTGCTTGTTCTGACGTTTCAAACATGGTATTTTCATTTGTGGCTGGGCTCGATGCAGGATTGAGTACATCATAAGCGTCCGGAGCAAAGGGCATGCCGTTAATCCTTTTTGGCTGCGCACCAACAGCTTTGCGTGAAATAACCGGTTGCAGACCTGGACTAGGTGGTGCATCTTCCACCGTTGGCTGATGAGCTTCATCGTAGCTGACATAATGATCGTAAGAGGACATAGGTTGGGGCTCATCGTACACCTGGGCTTCGAAATCATTGTTTGCAATTTCATAGGACGTTCGGCGACTGCGAGCCATAGGCCTGACAGGCATGCTCTGACGATCGTACTGAAACACGTTCCTGTCGGGTATATTGTCTCTGTGATAGTGCTGCAACGCCTCGTCTGGTGTCATAGGATTGCTATGAGGCAGTTGCACGTACATGCTTTGTCTCAATGGTGTTTGTGGCTTTACTGGCGATGGCGACTGCTCCTGTCTTGGTGCGCAGTAGTCGTCTTCTAGTAATTGCAGTGGACTACGCTCACTTACTGACAAACGTTGTGCACCAATGCGGAGAGGCTCGGGAATATATGCAGATGGAGGGTACTCGTTTTTGGGCCGTCTGGGAGGAGTATCTCTGTGCTTCGGTGGTAATGGTGGTACAACGTCTGCTCGGGGCTGCGAATCAATTTCGTGGTGACTGACAGACTGTTTCAGAGGGCTCGAAGAGTAAGTGGGTGTGCCATATGGACTTGCGTCGGACTGCTGATGACGATGATATCTGGCAACCTGGCTGTCTGAGTTTGAAGAAGCTGGACTCGGACGAAACAGTGGCTGTGATTGCTGTGGCGTGACAGGCTCCGAATAGGTGTGCACAGATTGCGGTCGTGGTTGCCATCTATGCTGTTGCACGGAATAGTCCCCTTGGTCCGCAAACTCGTTAAGATGTCCAGGCTCTGGCGATTGATAGGGATCGTTGAATTGCATCGACTGACTTAGTTCGTGTTCGAGATATCGTTGGCCTAATGGCTGCTGCCAAGGCATGATTTGGTGGTCTCCTTCATGCTGGGACGAACGGCGAATCTGCCTGTTTTGTGTGATAGACTGGTGTTGTGTGCGGTATTCCAGGTCATGTGGAAGTGGCCGTTGCTCTTCCAGTGGCAGTTTGGGTGGTGGTTGAGGTAGTTGTGGCTGTGCAATGTCGTTTGGTGTCTGAATAGGAGGTGTGCTAGCAGGGCTCGAAGGCAACGGCCTGCGTCGAATCTCGCGTGGACCAAGCGATCGTTGCGAAGGTAGGGACAGATCCGAGCTGGACTCACTAGGCAAGGTTTGTGATCGCTCCTTCCTTCTCTTTTCTTGTGGCTGCTCTCTGGAATCATAGAAAGTGAGTTCCATTCGAATGTCGCCGGCATATTTGCCCTTGAATTCAAGTTGGTGCCACGAATCATTTCGACCGCCACCAAGCTTGATCACATCCTGCAAATCGATCCAAGCATCGCCGATCAAGTCAGTCTTCGGGCCTTCATGGAAGATCGAGCACTTCAGCTTGTAATAGTCGGGGGAGTCATGCACTGTGAAACGCAGCTCTTGGTCCCTGCAATGAGTGTCAGTAAGGGTTGTGTAGCGACTGTGTATTGCTTTACTTACCATTTTGGTGTCTGTCCACCACGACGATCTGTGCCTGTTTTCTTCGCTTCTTTGGCAAGTCTCATAGCACAGTATGGGTCCTGCTTACCCATAGCCTTGCGATTGGGAAGGTTCTTCGCTCGATCAACCACAGCAACCAGTGTCCCGATTTCCGGTCCGTCCAATGTCATATCTGAGAAAATACCTGCGGCATGGCCAGGCTTCTGCTTCGATTTCAATATGGCCATGTTTGACACGTTCTGCGTCCGTCGCCAGTCTACCAAGTCACTGACAGAGCAACCCTTCTCAAGACTTCGAGTCTAAACGATCGATTGCGATATGGTTCGAGGCGAAAGGTCATCTAGCCGTCATTGCGAGTCGGTTTGTGCTACAAGATTACCTGGCACGTCAACTGCATGCATGGAGAGGAAGCAAATGTCAAGTCTGAGCTAGAGTGACAGTGGTGGGTTGACCCAAAATGCACATACCTTGCTGCGCCAGCCTCTCATAAAGTGACAAAGTCTAAATTCGAAGGCTGGAAAGGCAGCAAGTGGGTGCAAGGCCTTCTGAAACATTTCCACAAGTTATACGCAGCATGCACATCCATTGTTGACACACGGCTTCCATCAAATATTGATTCCTTACAGCGCTTACCTTGTAAGATGCTTCGAACACTGCTTGCCATGCATCGTCGATTTGTTTGTTGTCCGGCAACTCGAAGCTCTGAAAGTGGAGCCCTCGAAAACGCGTCAGAGCTTGGCGGAACCTCAATCTAACTGCTCCAAACGACTAGCCTCATGACATCAATTTCAGGAAACATTCTTTGACAACAATAATCCGTCAAGCGGAATGCTGGTTGAAGAACCGTTGCAGCTGCGACACGTGGATAGTCATCTTCACAGGTTGCTACAGTCTCGACAGTATCCGAAAACAATATGTCCTTCGGAGGTGGCCAGAGCTCTAGACGCCAGAGAGCTTGAGGACAACAACGTGGATAGCTGGCGCGAGCTGATGAGGCCAATCAGGCAGCATGTATTCCAGCTTCGCGATCAAGGCGAACTGGAGATTCTTCAGAAGGGCAAAGTGCTGCCCGCCAGTCAATCTTTCGAGGACACCACTGGACCTATAAGGCTTCGCAGGATCACAACAGAAGATGCGTGAACTAAGTGTTTGGAGAGACATGTGCACGCGAACAGCTACATTCCGAAATGATGCATTATAATGAACATCTGCACCGCCTGGGACAACCATAAATATGAGACTAATCATGCTAACCACATCCATATGCTCTCCACAAAATTTCGAGGTACAGGTTCAATCCAGGTGCTTTCCAGCTCGTCGATTCTCTCTTTACCACTCCATAGATCCATATGACTGACTCGAACAAACCTAGTACGCATGACTAGCTTGTAGCCAAGGAACAGGCAAGCGAAAATTGGGATATCAATATATGGTGGTACAAACGTCTTTGCGCTGAATCTTCCCGGGAAGAAAGCATCGAAACCGTTGAAAAAAGCCACAACCGAACAAAAACACAAGCAAAACCACGCTAAGAACGGCTGCAGAGGGGCCGTGTACGGCAAGCTGGCCCTCTCGATACCATTCCACCGTAGTCCGGCTCGAAATCTCAGGTAAGTTATACAAATGCTACCCCAGACAAGCAGTGTCGACACGGCACTGAGATTCGAAATCCAGAAGAAGACCTCACTTGAGCTGTTCGAAACATTGAGGTATACCAGGCAGCCGAGACCGCTGGTGACCGCCACGCAAGCGTATGGCACGCCGAATCGTTCAAAGGTCAATATACGAGGTGCTTTCCCATCCACTGCAGCCGAGTACAAGACTCTTGTCGAGGAATAGAAGAAGCTGTTGCCCGCACTCCAAGCACTTGTCAGGATTACAGCGTTGATGATGCTCGGAAGGACGCTGATTCCACCATTTTGAATGGCAATCACGAATGGGCTCGCTGCCGCTCCTGGCGCGGATTTGTCGATGGCGTTTAGCAGCTGTGGATCTCTAGCGCTGACACACAAGCCTACCAAGAAAATTGCAAGGACTGCTTTTGTCAGCAAATGCTAGTGAATGGGATTTCGAACATTACCGTAGAAGAGAAGTATCCTCCAAAAAACGCGTCTCATTGCCTTCGGAATGTTCCTTCTCGGGTTTTCTGTCTCGCCTGCGGCAATGACGACCATTTCACTACCACCATAAGCGAAAGTCGCCTGTATGAACACTTTCCAAAAAGCTAGAAAGCGGCCAAGGGCTCCTGTTTCAAGGTACGGCAACATTGCACCAGGATTGTGCCAGTACCTGAAGCCAATGGCACCACCCTCTGGTGCTCCGCCACTTGTAATTATCAGCATAAGGAGTATAAGTCCGAGAATTGTTGTGAGTTTAATTGCGCCGAAGACGAATTCGAGCTCGCCGTACCATCGCACTGGCAACAGATTCGTCACAATCATCGCCACGAACAACATTGTCACGAGCGCAGCATCCGGAACATCGCGAGCTCCAGGCCAATACTTGATCACGATTGCGCCCACTACGCATTCGATTGGCACTCCTATCGCAAGCTGATACCAATAGTTCCATGACAAGGTGAAGCCGAGAGCGTCGTCCACGTATCTTGCAGCATAGACAGGTACCGCGCCAGAAACAGGAAGGTATGTTGACATTTCGCCGAGACACTGCATGACGCAGTAGAGATTGAAGCCTGTGATGGTGTACGCTAAGAATGCAGAGAGAGGTCCAGCTAAGGATAGTATTTGTCCACTCCCAACGAACAGGCCCGTTCCGATGGCCCCGGAAAGAGCCAGGAACTGAATGTGTCGAGACTTCAGGTTGCGCTTGAGTGTTCCGACATTGCGGTCGGGTGGGATATCTCTCTTGAGCTCATCAAGCGACACGTCTGTTTCTTTGGTTATGGAGGTTGCGTGATGGATCGTCTCTCCACCGGCCTCTACGTCTTTGGCTTCTAGATCCATCTCGATGGTCGTCGTTCTGACATAAAAATGAGGAGTCTGCGAAGCTGGCAATTCGCAATGCACACGTACCACAGATTCGAGGTCTAACATGGATAATATGCGGCGACAACCACAGATATACACTACTTACACGGTGATCGACGTGCTTAGCGGATGTCACATTGGGGTTGCAGATCTGGGGTAACTCGGGACATCTCGTGACACATAAGCACTGAGCCTCGAGCCCAAACATTATACAGGTGAACCTGAACAATTGTCAAGGTCCATAAAATATCACGAGTACAAGTAGGACGGAGTAAGTAGTATTTCACTTGTACGTATCGAAGTGAAGGTTCCAATGTCCGTCTAGTGGGACCACTGTTCTGTCGTGCCTCAGGCATTCATAACCTCGAGTCTTATCGATACGGCGTCTCGGTCCAAAGAATTAATTTACATGCGCACTAGAAATGTAGTCATTGCCCTGACACACTGTTGCGCAATCTGTCCAGAAGCGCGTCGATATGGCTGCAGAAGTACGGCCTGTAACACAGGTCAAACTTTCCGCGCGTCCGTCCTCATTGTCACCAGAACAAATATACTGGCGCAGCTTCAAGACACCAGTCAGGCACATCTCGCCTACCAAGCACGGCATCACGCACATCTCGCAGCCAATAACATCAACGGGATCAGCTTCTGTCGATTATTTCGTTGTTTCAACCGGTGCACGCGTACAGATATACTCAACCAAGAACCGAAAATTGGTCAAGACAATAACACGATTCGACGACATTGCTTATAGTGGAGAGCTCAGACACGACGGGCGTGTCCTTGTGGCAGGAGATGAGACAGGCGCCATCCAGGCTTTCGATGTGAACTCAAGAGCTATTCTCAAAACCTGGAAGGAACAGAAACAGCCTGTGCATGTGACAAAATGGCATCCGAAGGAAACGACTTCACTGATGAGTTGTGGAGATGATACTACTGTGAGACTGTGGGATTTGCCCACTGACAGCTCGTTGTCTGTATTTCGAGGACATCAAGATTATGTCAGGAGCGGTTGCTTCTTGGCTGGTCAAAATAGTGGTATAATCGTGTCTGGAAGTTATGACCAGACTGTACGGCTTTGGGATACTCGTACAGCTGGTAATGCTGTCATGACCTTCAAACACAACGGTGCTATCGAGGATATACTAAGTATGCCATCAGGCACGACCGTGATTGCAGCCGCAGACAACCAGGTTGCAGTTCTAGACATTGTGGCAGGGAAGCCAATAGCTATGATAAAAAACCACCAAAAGACGGTAACTTCATTATGTCTAGCGTCTCACGCATCACGACTGGTCACTGGAGGGCTCGATGGGCACATGAAGGTCTTTGAAACCACAGGCTGGAACGTCGTAGCAGGCTCGAAGTATGCTGCCCCTATACTCTCGCTACAGGTCATTGCTGCTGGCAATGCTCGTGAAGACAAGCATATCGCGGTGGGCATGTCTGATGGTACACTCAGCGTCAAAACACGATTGTCCGGCGAACAAAAAGTTCGCGAAAGAGAGCGACAGAAAGAAATGGAAGCATTACTTGCTGGCACCATCGAAGAGCACGATCGCAAAAAGGCCAAACTCGCAAAGAAACGAGGTTTGGGGTGGGAGAAGCGGCTTCGTGGTCGAGACTTCAATGGCGAGGACGCCGACATTGTCATTGAAGGCAATGTGAGATCGAACACAGATAAGAAGATGAAGAACTGGGACCGAGCGATGCACGCACAAAAGTTCGGCGAAGCATTAGACCTTGCAATTGGCAGCAAGCAGCGACCAATTATCCTCTCCGTGCTAACGGAGCTCAGGTACAGAAGTGCGCTCCGAGCAGCTCTTGAGCACAGAAACGAGACTACGTTGCAGCCCATATTACACTGGGTGTGGGCAAATATTTCAACGACCCAGTACACGCAGATTTGTGTGCAAGTGTCGATGATTATCATGGATCTCTACTCGAAGCATGTCGGAGCGAGTCAGACCATCGCGAGACTTGTCAACAAGCTGCATAATCGGATGGAGGAAGAATACATGCGTTCGAAGCAGGCTGTACAAACAAAAGGAATGCTCGAACTGTTATTGCCGGACATTGGAGGATGAAATGAATGGGCTTCGACAATAACCGATACGAAGTCTCCTCGCAACACACGTCCGCTGGTCCAACAGCTATACTCATCGAGGAGTAATCCGTTCTCAATTATGCACGGCTTATAAAAGTGCACCGTCATATCATGACACGTGTTAGTGCGTCGCGCATGCACAGCACCATGAAGCAGTGTCGAAGAAATCGTATAGCTCGGGAACACAAGACCGAAAACCGTTCTGCTCCAATTTTTGAGTGGGATGCTGTCTGCACAACAGACGTACACCAATCCGTGTTCACTCAAAGATCTATAATTCAGGTTCATGGGCATACGAGCTCACCACAACATGGTCAACCATTTACGGGATAAAAGCCATGTGCTGCTTTGCGCTTATGGTGCTATATGAACTTGGGAAACAGGAGTCATTTCGGCTATATCGGCATATGTGGGAGGGTACCAAGCTGATAAGGTAAGCAAAAATCAGGTGCAAACCTTCAAATCGCATGTGGGTCAACTTAAATTAACCGACGAAAATTCAGATTTATCGATAAAGCGATCTCCTTTCGCTGCGGTAATTTGCACAACCACTATTGCCCACGATTCAATAGAAGCTCATATGCTTGCTGTTGTCCCTAAAATGTTTGGAAATGGCGATACTGACAAGAGCGGATATTGGCTTCAGGTGCGAGAGCAAACCCTCTCGTGCATAATTGTCTACAGACCGAAGATCGAGGCAAACACGCGGGCCAAAGGTTGAATTGACAACCCGATCGTACTTGCCGTGCACTACTTTCGTTGATTGGCTGTTTGGAGCAGTAACCGAGGCTTTCGGACGCCCAGCGACGCCATCTGCGATTACGCCCCACTCGGCACCGGCTCTTGCCTTGACTAACGATAGAAAGTGGAATCTTGCTTGCCAAACATTCATCATTCAACTCGCTGAATATTTGTCCGGTTGACTAGCATTATTACTTCGCCAGCTACGAGCTTTTGCCGCCAGACCTTCAATCATATCTTTTATTGTTGTGCTGTAATCATTCTTGTTCGTTTATTGCTGCTCGAGTTCCATGAAATTCACTATTAAGACACACTGATATCACTCGCTTTCCCATTCAACACTTTCACATAAGGCGTCAACTCTATTACTACCTCGATCAAGTTCCGGCAACTTACGAACCTTGGCCTAGGTCATCTTTAGCTATGTCAAAAGCAGAAGAGGCCGGTGTAGTCAACCCAATACCAAAACAACATTCGCTGTACAGACTAGTCACGGATCACGCCAGAATAGATGATGATGTACTCAACTACAAATACGATGGCTCAGGCACAGCAGAAGATCCGTACGTTGTCACATGGATTCCAGATGATGCAGGAAATCCTATGAACTGGGGCAAAGGCTTGAAGTGGACCATCACCATGATCGCGGCCACCGAATGTTTTGCTACTGCCTTCAGCTCAAGCGCATTCTCCGGTACCATACGACAACTCATTGTTCACTTCCAGGCATCGACAACGTTGTTGACTGCAGGCATCTCATTATTTGTCTTAGGGTTCGCTCTTGGACCACTGCTATGGGCACCGCTCTCCGAGATCTATGGCCGCCAGCTTATATTCTTCATTACCTTCCTTGCGTTTTCAGCATTTGAGGCAGGTGCTACGGCCGATGCAGGAGTAGCTACGTTGCTTGTTATGCGATTCTTTGCTGGCTCCTTTGGATCATCGCCATTCACGAATGCTGGAGGAGTCATAGCGGATATCTTCCCAGCCAACGAACGGGGTGCGGCTATGGGTATTTTCTCACTTGCACCATCGGCTGGACCTACTCTCGGCCCTCTCGTTGGAGGTTTCTTGGGTCAAAACGAGGGCTGGAGATGGGTAATGGGCTTGATGACGATGCTAGCTGCTGCTCTATGGATTATCGGCAGTCTTCTCGTGCCGGAAACATATGCACCAGTTTTGCTACGCAAGAGGGCCATAGAGTTATCCAAGCGCACTGGCAAGGTATACAAGACCAGGATTGACGTCGAAAAGGGCGAGATTTCAGCTCGGAAGGTACTCAGCATTGCCCTTGTGCGTCCTTGGTTGTTGTTATTCATGGAGCCAATCGTCCTTGTGCTGTCAATCTGGCTAGGCATCGTCTACGGTACGCTTTATCTCCTATTTGGCGCATTCCCCGTGGTCTTCCAGGTTGAGAGAGGCTGGTCCCAGGGTGTTGGTGGTTTAGCTTTCCTGGGTGTAGCTGTAGGCATGGTTGCAGCGATTGCCATGGGCGGCTTCTGGCAGAAGCGGTATAACGCTACCGCGGCTAAGAACGGTGGTGTTGCACCACCCGAAGCTCGACTACCTCCAACAATGATCGGCGGCATCGCTATTCCCATCGGCATGTTTTGGTTTGCATGGACCAGCTACCCTTCTGTACACTTCATGGCCCCGATTGCTGCTGGTGTACCTTTCGGCTTCGGGTTGACCCTGATATTTCTGGGTATCACAAATTACCTCATTGATGCTTACACGATCTTCGCTGCATCAGTATTGGCTGCAAACACTGTTTTGCGATCACTATTCGGCGCCGCCTTCCCTCTATTTACGCAGGATATGTACAACAATCTTGGTACACAATGGGCTTCGTCTGTACCAGCATTCCTGGCATTAGCTATGGTTCCGGCACCTTTCATTCTGTACAAGTATGGAGCGACTATTCGAGCCAAATGTGTATATGCCGCGGAAGCTGAAAAGGCAATGGCAACGCTTCGAGCTAAGGCAGGTCAGCAGCCAATTCCCGGAAGACCATCTTCCGAGACACTGGATAGTGAAGGGACGGATACGACAGCGCAAACTGAGAAGCACGCTGTTGAGCCAATCAAATCGCCAAAAGCAACTTATAATCGTGCTTCTACTGATGCTGAGGATCCTCAAAGATTGCTACGCACAACGAGCAGAGCTGAAACCCTCGGCGAAGCAGCAGCATACGAAGCTAGTCCTTACGATATCGATCGTGTGAACACAAATGCTTCGGTTGCTGGTGTCGATCTCAAAAGGATCAGAACAAACGCTTCACAGCGACAATGATTGTAACAAACAGCGTTCAACACGAAGAACGGCATAGAATGTACTTTGGGACAACTCATAGACGATAGACTGATAGACTGTAACATAATGCAACTAATTGAGTAGACAACTTCGACCCAGCCATAGATTGCAGGTGATACTAGCGGTATTGCCAGTACTGATTCGGATTTCGGGTATCCCCATCGTAGCCCCACGGATACCTCATCCGATTGGATCTCGCTTTGCGATAAGGCAGCATCTAAACACATGCTGCAGAACCTCGAAAGTACTGATGTTGCTCCGCAGTTATATAGCCACCTACCACCTGTACAGGGCACAGCATCAGCGCTTGTGTAGCATCGCTACTTACGAACAAAGACGTGCTCAGTCAGTACGAAGAATCGATGGGGGCGCTGTGATTGAAACACTCCTCCAAAGCCCGGCACGATATATAGCTACCACCACCAATCCGAGCAAATCTGCTCTGAGGACATAGTACATCACCCAGCTTTACGACTAAGACATCGACAGAAAGCCAGCTGAAATCGCTGCGGACTACCGCAAGACCGACGAAGAAAGAGCTTGATACGCCCATCCGCCTGCCATGGGTAGAGGCTTTTCGCTCGTGCCTTCTGGTGTTGGGAACAACTATACAGGCATGCTCACGCGAAGTATCGTCTTCTCGACTGTGCTCTTCATATTTCTTGCAGCGACAGGAATGACGGTAGCCGCCATTATCGTACCGAACTGGCTTAGCTATGATAGTGTTGTGGTAAGTTGCAAGCACTACCTTTGAGCATTTCGTATACTGCGGCACTATAACGCAAACCTACACCATGACACAGCCTCAAGTATAGGCTCCAGCCTGAAAATCGAGCTAACATATCCTTTCAGGGTCACGGATCCCACGCCTCACATATTCACAAACAACTTGGCCTGCATAAACAGTGCTCAAATACCGCCATAATAACTACATCTTCTTTCCTTGCAACCTCATACTCCTCCTCGTCCGACGATCTGCGATGCACAGCATACCCTCGATATAGTAACTGCCACGATGGCGATCGTTACTTCTGCTCCATGTGGCGCAGTGTAGGCTTTCTGATGTCCTTCGCCGTTGTACTTGAAGGCATGACGATCGCCGCATTTGTGGTGCTGATACTAGGAGGCAAACAGAAAAGAGAGCAAGGCTGGGGTTTCATGGCTACAATGGCGGCGCTTGCAGCACTTGTGCAGGCTGTAGGGATGGGCATCGTGGTAAGTCAACTTTTGCTCTTCCCTGCCAGGAGGAAGGTAGATATGTGGACCGAAAAATAGGAAATTCTCGTCGCAAGCAGAAGCAAATTTTCGGCAACATGCTAACTTGACCCCAGGTATATTTGCGTGATAATGACGAGAAATTCGGCGTGCCGGGCTGGTACCTCGATAAAAGTTGGGACATGTGTACAGCGAGCTGGTCTTTACAGGTGCTCGTGGCCGTTGCGATTACTTTAGCTGCGCTGTGTCTGCCTAGCGAAGGCGGATATGAGCTGATACCCGATCAGGTAGTTTACGAAGAAGAACCGTGATCGAGTTCTGGATATGGGTCAAAAGTATAACAGCTCTTACGGCATGGTGATGGTCAATATGCCCAACTACGGTGTGTCAACGAATACTACTTGATCAGGCTTTTCAGGCTACGTAGCTGGAGCCTGCGAATGATAAACAGCACAACATGCCTGAAGACGAAGTGCATAGTTGGAGTGGGTCGAATGCGCAACGCTTTCGAGATGCAATGTGCCCTACTGGACGCAGTGATCGACAACCCAAAAGAGCAACAGCCTGGCCTCCTCCTGGCCTCCTCCTGGCCTTACCCTCCAAACTAGGAACTTCCTAAGCATACTTTTCAAAATTTACTATCATGCCGTACAAACCTACGGATAGGTCAAACCCTATTGCTGTTGAGGTCACCCGCAGTCTATGCAAGAATATGCGTGGCTTGACCAACATTAGTGCGCCGCATGGTTGGAGTAGCCCTCACGACGAAGTGAGACTTTTTTCAGCATTTGGCGGAATTGTGCCTTGCGACTCATCTCGACCGGCGGCTCTAGCAGGCACATATGCGAACCGCGTATGATCTCGCTCTTCACACAGTCACGCGCTTGTGTTTCGAATTGGATGGACTTGGCGTGAGGTCGTCTCCCTCGCAAGTTTCATCAACATAATTACTATAGATTCACGATTGTGGCGGTGCTCGACGCCTGTTCGGTGTTGAATGCACCGTATTTTGGTGGCTTGCCCATTGATTTTCGTAGCAATGGAACACTTCTGGTGCAGCTGCTCATTACAAACTTGGGATGGAGGTTGAATGCGACGATTGCTTCACACATGTGAAGTGACCTTGCCAGGATACATTAAACTATATCGCAATCTTCTTCAGCATCCTGTGCGAGTCTTTGCGTAGTGTGAGGTCATTTCGTATAAGGTACTTAAGCGAAGTACTGTGCTTCTTCCAAGGGCGAAGGCTCGGGATCAGAGTCCTCGGTTGCGCAAACGACTTCAAGTTGCTGCACGTGGCCGTTCTTGCTCGGCCTTGTGCTCTTCCGGCATTCTTAGAGCGCAACGAAGATATGCGACAACTGCAGATGTCAAAGAATGTTTGTGTAAGGCCACAAAGAGTGCGCTAGCTTTCCGGCTTCCTTGCGAAGCACTGCATAATGGTTCCGAGTATAGGTCCAACTGCTCGAAAGATACCATTACCATGCTTTTTGCCTTTTTTAATCGGCATCTTTGAACAATAGTTCTGCCAGCGAGCTGTTTGACCGAGATTTGCGTGGAAGCTCGAGTCAGCCACGCCACCACCTTTGCGGCCATCTACATCGAAGCGAACGCATTTCACTGGTTCAATGTAAGCTCTAATGCGGGGTGCATGTCACGAGCATAGTCGGCACTTGTATTTGAGCAGGTACACAAGCGACAATGAGTCTTCAAGGCAGTGTAAAAGTGTTGTAACGAGACCTAGGTTAATCCATCGTGGTCAGCTGACAATGGCGGCCTCAACTACATGAGTGGAAAGTCTCGCTCAGGAATGTCCTTTGGATTCTTGCGTATCTTCTAGAGCCAGAAGGCTATCATCGTTGAACGACCTGACCACTAACATCATGGCAACCTCGGCAGGCATATCACACCACAACGTCGAAGACGAGAAGCTCAGGCAGACAGAGACCAACATCAGCCGTGTCATGTCTTCTGGAGCTGTCACCATCTCGCCTGAGTTATTCGAGAAGCTCTACCTAACTCCCAAGACTCCTCATACCGGAGACAACTTGAAGCGCTTCGCAAATCCGACGCCTCTAGGATTTGTAGGCTTCGTCATCTCCACTATGTCCTTCGCGATGGTGAGCATGGGCTGGGGTGGAGCTAATGGCTTAGCTGGCGTTGCGTGAGTACAACGAAACGCGTCAAACTAGGACTGACGTGCATAGTGGCATCTTCTTCTTTGTCGGTCCATTGCTACTCACCTTAGGCTTCATCTTCGAATGGATTATGGGAAACTTTTTCAGCATGATGGTTATGGGTCTTTTCTCAGTCTTCTGGCTATCTTTCGGCTTGCTCCAACTACCCAGTTTAGGTCTTGCAGCAGCATACTCACCTACAGGAGATGCAGCGGAGGGGGCAGCATCTGTCGGCTATAATGCGACAGTTGCGCTATACCTCATAGTATGGGGATTTGCCTTGCTGACGTTCTTCATCTTCACTTTGAAGACAAATGTAGTGTTTGCTGCGATCTTTCTATTTGTAACGATGGCGGCTTGGGTACTGTCTGGAGCATATTGGAAGGTTGCAAGTGGTGACTATGTTGCTGCAGGGAGGTTGCAGAAGGTAAGACTATCGTATTGGAAGTGCCTGAGGCTAAATAAAATAGGCTGGCGGTGCATTGTTATTCATCGTGGGACTTTTGGGTTGGTACATGACTTTCGTTATGATGGCAGCTGAGATGAGATTGGCCATGAACTTACCCGTGGGAGACTTAAGCCGATACTGGCCCAAGACGGATGTCGAGATGGCAGCAGCAGCAAAGGAAAAATGAAATACACACCGATACAACCACCGAACAGCACAAGCCATCATTTGTAGCTTCACAAGGCAGGCATCACATCTCGATTAGCAGAAATGTTGATATGAGATATTGGTGTATAACTCCTACTTACCTGCTAAACAGAGACTAGCCTGAAGCCGGCAATGCATTGAACAGCTAAGAGACAGCTGGAAAATATATGTGTCATAGTGAGATTGCTTTCCACCAATAATGCGACTAGATATCATCGTAAAAGAAGCTTCGGTAGACATGAAGCGTGAGGGGTACGCGTCTCCTCATAGATAACGAGCGTGTAGTGTAAATAGAAAGTAATGTTAGTATGCTGCAAGCAGTAGTTCTGAGTGTCTTTCAAATCGCAAGATCCTCTAGGAAACATCAGATAGGAAGAGACAAACATGAAGGGAGGGAAGATCAGAACGGCACTGAAGGTGGATCTTGATAAGCCATGCAGCGAGCAACCTTATCTTCATGTGAGGACTTCACGTAGTATTTACCGAGCTCATGCTGATAACCCATCAGAACAGATGGCATCCTGATGGTAGGTATCTTGGCCGGTTGTTCTACAGGGCTGACATGGCTAGTTCCCTTCTGCGGTACAATCAAAGATGGCGAGACTGTGAAGATCGAGTGCGTCGACTGGACTGGTGGGCAAATCAAGAACGACGACAGTGCTGAAGACATCCTGAATGTTGACCTTACCAAAATCCATTATCTATCTGGTCCATTTGAGATCGAAGGAGCTGAGCCAGGAGATGTGTTACTTATTGAGATTCAAGACGTGCAACCTTTCGAAGACCATCCTTGGGGTTTCACTGGTGTTTTCAACAAGGACAATGGAGGGGGGTTCCTCGATGAGATCTTCCCTGATGCGTGAGTCTTTGTGCGTACTCTTGACCATAACTTATACCCCTCAGTGCCAAAGCCATCTGGGACTTCGAAGGCATTCATTGCACCTCCAGACACATTCCAGGCGTCAAATTTGCGGGACTCATACACCCGGGTATTCTTGGTTGTGCACCCTCCGCTGAAGTTCTAGCAGAATGGAATAGGCGGGAGCAGGAGCTGATCGATACGACTTCGCTAAGTCGGATTGTGGCACAACCACCACAACCGATTAACGTCCATGCTGGATCGGGTGACGATGCCATCAAAGAGAAGGTAGGCAAGGAAGGCGCTCGAACCATTCCAGGTCGGCCGGAACATGGCGGCAATTGTGATATCAAAAACCTCTCGCGAGGTAGCAAGGTGGTGAGTGTTATTTGTGCTCGTGGCGGTATCCTCCTTCTAATAGTATCATGCAGTACTTGCCCGTTCATGTTAAGGGTGCCAAGTTTAGCGTAGGTGATCTGCACTTCTCCCAGGGTGACGGCGAGATCTCCTTCTGTGGTGCCATTGAAATTGCAGGCATAATCACCCTCAATTTCAAGGTCATGAAGGGTGGTCAACAACAACTTGGGATGGTAGGTGGAAAGTCACCAATCTACCTGCCTGGTCCTGTGGAACCACAGTTCGGTCCTGGCAGGACGTTGTACTTCGAAGGCTTCTCCGTCGACGAGCATGGCAAGCAGCACTATATGGACGCCACTGTCGCATACCGACAAAGCTGCTTGAGAATCATCGAGTACCTCAAGCGCTTCGGCTACAGCGAGTACCAGATATATCTTCTCTTAAGTTGTGCACCTATACAAGGCCATGTTGCTGGAATAGTCGATGTAAGCAGGCTCGTTCCACTATCTGAGATTTGGCTGACACTTTACCAGATCCCGAATGCCTGCACAACGATCGGATTACCGGTTGACATCTTCGACTTTGATATCATGCCTGGCGCGCCTGTGAAGAAACTTGACTTAGGCTCTTGCCCAATGGCGTACAAGAAATAATGACAGCCATGATAAATTCTCAAATTCTTGTTCACTCGATTTTGCCATACTGCTTTTCAAAGTCTTCAAAATTCCAGAAGTCCTTGAAAACTGGACCTTTGACTCTTCCAGCACTGTCAAACTTGACACCTTCTCGAGCGAGTAATTGAAGCTTCTCGTTTTGCTTGCCCATGAGTTTGCCATCACGACCCCACTCACCGCAGAAGCCTCCTATAGTCCCGTCACTAGCTAGTACTCGGTGACAAGGCACATCTGGCGCGAAAGGATTGTTCCGCATGCCATTGCCAACAGCACGGGCTACCGAGTTTAGGTGTTTTGCCATGGCCGCGTAATTCGTGTACGTGCCTTGTGGGACAGACAGTAGGCAGATGTAGAGGCGACGACGAAATGGTGTCAGTCCTTGATGTGACTGTATGCGTTTCAGTATGGCTTTGTACTGCTCCGATGTTAGTCTGGAAGTAGTATTGAGCTCTTTCTCCAGCTGCGATGTAGGTCTGTCTTGCACTGCGTCGTCGTTCTTGATAGGTACAGCTTCTTCAGCTGCATTACCCTTTGATGTGTCCGGAGAAGGCAGCTGAGCATTTCCAGAACCAGATCTTTCAAAGCGCAATGTTGACTGCTTCTTCTCATCTTCCTGCTTCACTTTCTTCTTTGGCGACCGCTGCTGGCCAGGCTTGAAATCGTCCTTTTTCCTCTTCTTCGTGCTAGTAGCATCATTAGACTTGCCACCATACTTGCCCTCGTTTTTGCCCCGAGCCTCCAAGCTCCGCCTGTCAAGCTCAACAAGATTTGCTTCGCCTCTTTGTATCTTGTGTGCCAGTTCGATAGCCAGCCTGAGTTGTGCGTCGCTCATATGCTTGACGGCTGGCTTACGTATGACAGAATCCCACTGCACGTTCTCACCATCTTTACCTCTGCCAGTCCCGATCGTATTATCCAGAATAATTCTGGCAAAGCAGTGATCCAGGCTGACTGGCCATTTTGGTTGTGCTGCATCTTTACTGTAAGCTAAGCTAGGAAGCGTCTTTGCGTACAAGGTCCGCCATTCCTCAACGAGAGCGTCGTGATGGTCACATACAGACTCGATCATGTTGATGCAATCTTCTGTTTAGTGAGTGCAAGCTGCACAATTCGTGATGATATCATCTTCTGGAGTTGACGCGCGACGCGTAACACGACTGTGGAGCCAAGCTCTACAGCCCACTGCGACTTGCTTGAGAAAGGATATGTAGCACATAATTAAATTAGGGTCGTGTGCAGAATACTGATAGACAACACGGCTACAGACAATGCTCCAGTTGTGGTAGAATCCTCATCATATAATGCTCCACCAAGGTCTCAGGTCTTTTTAGGTGTCGTGAACATAACCAAATTGACGTCTGTTAACACCCTCCTACTCCACCACCACAACCACCGCCGCCATCGCCGCCGCTGCAACCGGCAGCACTTGCGCCGCCATCACCACCACTACAGCCACCACCAAACCCACTGGCGCTGTTAGCAACTCCCATACCTCTACCAGTACTTGCGTATACGGCGGGCATGGCGGCGGTGACTCCGCCGCCAACAGACGAAGATCTGTGGCTAGTTGTTGAGGGAGTGGCAAAAGCATTGGAATCTCTGATTCTGTCTTTGAGGCTTTTGCGTCTGGGCTTATCATCCATGTCTGGGCCTGGGCTAATGCATCAGCACAATACAAGCAAAGAGGTCTGACGATGGTCTTACCTGCAGTATAAGAGCTCTTTCTGCTGTTGATTTGCTTGTAGCTCTGCTTCCTGGCCTTTTCTTCAGCCTTCGACAAGCGTTTGTTGTACTTGATAGCGGCTCTTTCGAGCTTTGCAGCATGTCTTGCCTCTAACTTTTGCTGTTCAGCTTGTCGTTTCTCACTGTCTTCATCTTGGTAGTTCTGCTCTATCCGGTCACAGCGACGATGATACCATGAATCAACTGCTGCTCGTTTGGCTTCGTACTTCTTGTCGATGGCCGCTGTACCATGGTCTGACAGAGTGTTGGACCTTGTGAGCTTCTTTATGCTTGCTGCGGTGCTGCTGCTGGCACTGCTTGAAGGCGATGACCCATTGCCAGCATCGTGCGGTGCAGGTCCTGCTGGCGGAGCATATAGCTGAGCTACCGGGCTATCCTGTCTGTTGTCTGCGCTTGTCTGGCCAGGGCTGATAGAGACGACCGTTGGATCAGCCATTTTCGACGAATGTTGGCGGTGATCTGGTTGCGTTTGAGCTTCAGCTTGAGCCTCTTTCCGCCTTTCGATGTTCTGCTGCTTGTGTCAGCAAGAGACTCGACGCAGCGAGACCACCAACCATACGTAGTTATAGTTGATGGACTAGTGTAAAATAAAGAAGGTAAGCACCACAGATGAATGTCTAACTTATCATAATGGTATGAAGGGGAGTGGCATGGAAGAATGGGAGAGGAAGAGTAATGTTCTGGATGTGATTAGCGTGATACTGAGTACTAGTAGGAGCGACATAGATATAACGATCGCATTTCGGCAAGTAGATCTTTGAGAAGAGCTTTCGGCTCCTGGAAAAGCAGGCGCACAAGGTGAATGCGCACCTTCCCCAAATCCCAGTAGCGAGATGCATAGTACACAAAGTAAGGTTGGTATGAGCTGAATGATCAGACACATCTTCAGCTGGAGATAGATCCATAGTCAGAAGATTTGTTTCAGCATCAATGACGTTACGGCGAGGGTGATGTGTTTCGCAATTCACAATGCATGGATATGTGTTCGAAGCTCAGCGCCTTTCAGTAGACGAGAGTCGTGCTATGCAATTGCATCCAGTCATTGAAGTCGTAAATTCCATCAAGCTCATGACTCCGAACACAACTAAACACCAACGCCAAAGTTCCTCAGATCGGCACATCTTCATTTCCCATAATACAGCAGATTGCACAGTAGAACCACTAAACTGTAAATTCCAGTCTGTTACCAGCATAGTCACGAGCGAAAAATCGGCTGGGAAATTCCCCTGCTTGTCCTTGGCCTCCATTATCTGTTCCTGGTTGGTCACATTGTACTGGGGCACCTTCTCCTCCTTGCTCACATAGTACCCATAAGCGTTGCTGTAGGATGACAAGTTTGTCTTCAGCCGGTACTTTGAAGCACGGATGTCGAGGTGACTCTGATTGTGCTTTCATCTGAGTTGGGTTGAGGTTGTGTTCTGAAGTGATATGTAATTGCTGACCGCTTGTGCCGATATTGAACCACATCAGATGACTCTTCTTCGATTCCGGTACAGGTGTAGATTCCAGACCAAGAACATCAGCGTAGAATGCTCGAGCGAGGTGCAATGTTTGAGGTTGTACTAGTAGATTGACATGATGCCAGCCTGAGATCAGTGAGTCTGCTCGATCGCCTATCTGTGAGTCGATGGAGCCACGAGAGCTGCTCGGTGAATGTGTCATTTTGTCAAAAGCAAGGATATCTTACTCAATTTACACGTATTGAGATTCTTGGTCAGAATAGCAGAAGTCGACTTCGAAGCTTGAGGACTTTCGGCACTACTTACAGTCTTTTTATGGAGTTGGGCACATGCTCAGAGCAACATCGTCACAACGACGAGCCCTGGACCACGAACACGTCTCCAGAGCAGTTTACCTATGAGGCTGTCGTGTACCTTCAAGCTGACTGACGTCGTTCATGGTGGCATTACCTAAGACTAGTGACCGAAACCGTTGCGGCTTGCGGGGAGCTGCGGTAGCCGAAGTGCCTCTTCGCTGTGAATTCTCACATTGCAGGCCATGTTTGCAAGGTAACCCAGTAGCAGGAGATGTAGTCCTTTGACGGTGTGCACGCACTATGTTGGCAGGATCACTATCCCGACCTTCATTATGACTTCCTGCAGTAGGACTTGTCAGGGTACCTTGCTTAAGGGATCGAGATCGGCTTGCAGTCATGCAAGTTCTAAACTTGAGACACATGTCTTTGTACTCTATGTGGACGGATCGACTTTAGCTACCCACGTCAGAGGTTATTAACAATAGAGTACTAGCATGTACGATGTGGGAAGATCGTCAATTCTGGAGGCAATCCCGTACTGTTAGTGGGCAAATCCCACGGAGCGTGGCCCGTAGTAAGATTTTCCCACTACTAGTAAGTGCTCTATAATCATACCTGATGCGTGGCAGCTGATGCCTGACTGTCTAGGCCTGGATTTTAACAGCTTCGAAAGATTAGTACTGCTCAGTAATACCTGAATACGTTCTGAACTTTCAGCAGATTATCCAGACTGCTTGCATTCTGCAAACTTCAGCGCACTACGCACAAACAAAACTCTGTGCCACTGATCTGGAATTTGACCAGGAAAGAGATCCTCGAAATTGGCGGAGTGATCTTAGATTCTGGTCCGGCAGGTGCTCAGTAAGTGAGGCTGTCGGGGAGGTTATTCTACCCGTTTCGACTCTTCACCCGTGATCGGAAGGCAAGAGGCTAGTCGTTGACGTAGCTAGTTGAGCAATAACCACAAAGCGGTGTATAGTCGTGAAGCTGTCTGCGATCATTCTTGTCGAAGCCAAAGCGGGGTGCGATGTACTATTTCCGCAATCTTGCTTTCATCACGAGGAGACGTTGAAGATAGCTACCAGCTCGCGAATTTGACTTCGTCCCATCAACCCAATCACTAGCGCCGTGGTATTCACAAGCATGTGTCCTTGAACCTTGAATGCTGGGTTATTGCGCGCTTCTTACTTTTTGCCATTGGCTGAACATTGCGTGTGTCCGGCCTCCTGTTGCCCCAAGCTACATTAGCTTAGACAGTTTGGCAATAGGGTAATACAAGCTTGCGAATTGTATCCAAACAATGTATTCTTGTACAACACTTCCAACGTCATTGTAATGATGGCCAACATAGTTGGGCATCAAGTTCATTCTGCCTTTGTTGACTGGACATTTAGACTTGCTTCACTGGGAGGTATTGTACTTGCTGGCCTGGATATATTGGCCTGGCTTTGCATGTCACTGCTCTTGCCTTTCTCTCTGCGCCTCTGTCTGCGAGGATTGAAAGGCTTATATGCTTCATTGAAATTCATTACCACTCCTAAAAATCTTAGATCAACGTCCGGCTGATGTGCCAGGTCATATAAGAAGCCATTGATTCGTACGTGATATTCGTTACCCAGATCAATCATGCGCTTGCGTAGTCCTGCTAACAAGTTTGCATCGTCTCCTGCATTCACAGGGAGAAGCTCAGGTGTCTCGTGGCCGATATCATCGCTCATAGCGGACCAGCGATCCCCTCTTCCACCTGCATTAATTGGTGTCGAAGCGTGTGAATTGTAATCTTTCTCGGTGACACCCCATCTACCTGCAGCAGTCCGTTTCTCGATCCGCGATGCAAATTGTTGGCGTTTAGCGTGCTCCGCCACGCTGAATGAGTAGAGAGATTCGACGACGTCACGATAGTTGAGCATACATTTGAGTATATTGTGTAGTTGCACCAGAAATCCGTCCTCTTTTTCTGCTGTTGACGCTAAAAGGCCTTTTTGCACAATAGTGTTCACATATTTCGTGTGTGCTTCGATCAGCTCGTCTAGAGTTGCATCTGCTCGTTGTGTGGTCTTCAGCAAAGTCGACCATGCCGACTCTACCACTTCGAAGAGTATGTAATATTGCAACTGGTTTACGAAGTGTATCAGTTCGGCCACCAAGCAGCGAGCACGCTGCCAATCCGCTTTGATGCTATCGTCGATGTGAGCAAGCACGCCACGTGCCCCTGTCATACACTTACCCCAGGTTGTGTTTAGGCTGTACTCGACACGCTTGATACGAAGCATGACATTGAAGATCTTTAGGTATTGTGTGTTTGCCCATTGAGTGATGACCACATCGCAAGGTGGACTGATTTTGTACTCGAGTGTGAAGCAGTCCCAACCTGTATCGTTTCTGTTAAGCTCAATCATCCTTGCATCGAGTCTCCGAATGACCTCGGGATCATCGAACTGAGCATTACTATGACGTACAGCATGTTCAAGCTGCGCTGTTAAGTTATGTCGATACTGAGAATGAGCGGGACGGTCGAGATTCGGTGCCAACGACTCCACTAGAAGATCGATAAAGTCTCCTTGGCCGAGCAGCAGGTACTTCTTGAGTGCTCTCATGTGAGTGAAAAGCAAGAACTTGTTAGACATAAGGTGGGTCAAGCGTGACATTGTGGACTGGTATGCTGCGTCAATAGATGCCGAAAGCTGTTCATGAGACGTGCTTTCGTAGTCTAAAGACCTCGAGTGTGTTTGTGAATATTGTATGACCCAATCAGAGTCACCACAGTTATTGCGTATGAAGTTCAGGGATTTGCCAATCAGAAAAATCTTCTTCGCAAAGTCCTCAGATATGATGGAAGGCACCATGTTGTGCTCGAGTTTATACTTGTCTTCCCATACTGAGGTTGCCACACGACGAGGGTCAATATCGGCCTTGAGTGTAGGGTCTGTCTCCATTACGAAGAACTCGTTGTAAGGGTCAACCAGCTCACCATCATAGATCCAGTGTCGTAGCATATCGTAAAAAGGTCTGGCGACATGGCCTAAAATTCGCTCGGCAAATCCTGCAACAAAAGGATCGCCGTGGGAGGAAAGGAGGCTGTGGATCAAAGAGAGGATCTGTCCACCGCGCTTGACCTTTGAACCTTCCACGATCAATGCCATCAGGCGCAGGCCCATGGTTGCGTCCTTAGTCCAGACGATGCACCTCTTGAGCGTCACGCCAGCTGCTCGAATGCCCTTCTTGTCATCGTCGCCCTTTTGCAAAGCAGTCAAAGCTCTTCTTATTTCGCCTTCGAGCGTTGCAACGAGACCGAGATACGATCTCAACTCACCACCAATTGCAGCACGCAAGCTTTGGTTGATCAGTCCACCGTCTTGGCCTTCCACGAAAGTCGCAAGAGTCTTGTACAGTAGACATGGCTCTGCGAGAGTATTAAGCAAAGAAAGCATAGGTATTGGCACGGTCGATGGTAACTTGATTGTGCTTGTCGAAACAAACGTGTAGCTGGAAGAAGAGAGTCCTTGCATATTGAATGGTATATCTCGCAAAAGATCGAGCTCTGTTGGATGTGCTAACCGGGAGGTAGTATCTGGTTTCGCTAATTTAGGTGTTTGCTCTTCCTCGACTTCGCGCAAATCTGCGACAGGTGATTTTTTGGGAGACAATGCTGGCACACTGGCCTCAACAGACCCTCTTCGACCATATGTCTCGCTATCGTCACTCACTTTTCGCTCATGTTGAACATGTTTTGGGTGAGACTTTTCCCTAGAAGCCCTCTGTTGTTCGATCTCAGCAAGAGGACTGCGCAACTGATTCACCGACGTAGGATCTTCTGACAAAGAGTACAAGAGGTAGAGTATCCGCCATTTCTGATTTAGAACAGGCATGGACAGCAAGCGTGAGTACAGGTTGCTGAACCGAGCGGCCTTCTCGGGAGATGCATTTTGACGCAACAACTTTCGACGGATGAGATCTTGTGCCGAATTGACATCAGATGGTATATCCTCCTGACCGGCATGGACAGTCTCTGTGGCTATCTGTACGAGGCTATCGAGCCATATCAAGGTATTGGGATCATCGATTTGAGCAGGATCAACCGGAAGCAGACTGTCGAACAATTGTGACAACGCAGGACTGATACGATTCAGCCTTTGTTGATCACCCATAGCATATGAGGAGCAGCTACTCTTCGACGCCTTCTCATTGCATAAGATGGGCCACACGATTATCCTATCTTACCATTACAATGATTTTGTTCAGACATCGAGATCCGACCACCACGTATTTGCAAAGACGCGTTAGTAGACGCGTCTGAAGTTTGTACAGCGGGGTGAAACATGTGGCATTGACGTCTAAATTTACGCTAGTTAGACCTTCAAACATGCTGATAAGCTACTACCCAGCTTAGGTAGGTATCTGAACAGAGAGTCCCGGTGAGCAGCCCTGGAGGCAACCCTGGAGAGCCCTTCGTAGCTTCAGTTACAATTAAGCCTGACATGAATCCACTACGGGCGTTACATAGGTACTCCTCCAGCCCAAAGCCCCGGGGCGCTTTTCGTAGCAACATACTGTACCAAAATTGCATCCCTTACGCGCCCAGGCGCATTGCAGGTATGCTTTGTTCCTAGCACGACTTCCTACATACTGTACCAATATGACCACTGTCAAACACATACTACAACATCACTTCTAGGCGAGACTGTATAATAGGCGTCAAGCACTTTCTTCGAAGTCGCGCTTTGTGGTCGTCTGAATTAGCTCCAGCCTTCACACTTCGTTGCTCTCAGCTTGAAATGGCACTCGCGGCATACAGACACGTCCTACGCGCGACCCGCATAGCCTTCCCAGGAGACTCACCACTCATGCTTGCAGCTCGTCATAAAGCACGACTCGATTTTCGACGTAACCGCTCCTTAGAAGCAGCCGCAGCAACTATAGCAATCGAGCACGCTGAGGGTGTAGCGCAAACACTCCGCGAAAACGTGGTACAAGGACAGCTTCAGGGTGCAGCAGATACGTACAAGCTGAATATTCACGAGTATACGGAGAGAGGAGAAAATGATACAGTGAAGAATCCAAGGGGAAAAGGTGGACGGGTGAGAGTTGATACAGGCGGGTATTGAGAAACTGAACGAGCCCTATTCTATGTGAAACTATTTGGAATAGCTGGGACAACCTCAACGCCGTGCTAAGTACGAGGGACAAAAAGCAGTTCAGAACTACTAGCTCAGTCTCCAGCCAGACTCGCATATTGGGGTTGATCAGCAGCTCCAGGCGGAGGAGCGACTGCGAAATTATTGCTCTCCTCCCCTGGCACAGCCTCAATCGCACCAGAAGCTTCCCCTGTCAACGTCTTCTGCTGCTTCATTGTAACACCTGCAGCAGTTTGACGACCTTCTTGGGCCCATTGCAGTCGCTGATCTCGGTCCGTGCTGTCCAGCGGCTTCGGCTTGCCCCAACGAACACGCAGTGGACAGCCCTGGATTACGGCCTTCCCCTGACATTGTGCCGCTGCGGACTCTGCATCTTCGCGCTTCGCATAATTTATGAACGCGCAATGCGACCTGTGTGAGCATACCAGCGAGCGCAACTGGCCGAATTGTGTGAAGAAAGTACGAATAGCGTGCTCAGGAAGATCATCTTCGACACCAGTGACGAAGAGGGAGAGTACGTTGGGATCTTGCGGAGGGAGCCAGTCTTCAGGTTGGGGCAGACGAGCACCAGGTACTGGTCGGGCGCGACGTGGTGGTTGTGACCCATCAGCAGCTTTTCTTGAATCAGAAGTCCGTACTGGTCCTGGACCATACCCTAACTTTTTCTGTTCGCATGGTTTCTCCGATAAGTTGTCTGCTGCTTCTAATTGTCGTTGCTTCTTGTAGTAGGGCTGACTGTTTGCTAATCGTCGCAAAAGATCTCGTGCCTTCTCGTCTGTCTTTTCGTAAGCTTCGATTGCACCTCGGCCCTCCTCAATCTCTTTTTCATGTTCCTGTGCATAGTACTCTCGGTTGATATCACTGTTCGGGCCTGGCGCGATCATCTTTAGTGCTGCATCTCGAACACTGAGTGGTAAGCCAAACGACAGATCCAGCATACAGCACTGGCAACAGTTCTTAAGTCGTGCGCATGTCAGACACATGTTCGTTCGCTTCGTTCGAGCGGTTCGATCTGCTTTCCACCTGAAAACAGTGAAGGGTCGTGTACATATCTTGCATTCCGCCCCATAGTCCTCTTTCAGCATCTGCACATAAGGATTGTCTGGTAAGCAGTTTTCGCAGCTTGACGGGAAGTCTGTGGTTTCCCACCCGGACCTATTCAGGTCCTGCTTTATCTGCGCTGCAGGCATTTTGAGGCAACGCAGACTCCTGGTGAACCTGTCGTTGAGAACAGAAATAGTGGAAAATAACTGTTACTATTATTTCAACGCACATGCGAGCAACTTTCATACTGCCATATAGACTGGTGGCGCTGACTAATACCTTGCGTCCTCAGGCAGAACTAGTACTATCATTATTGAGGCAATGAAAGTGCTGCTATCGCGCTAGATATGCAGGTACAACCCTAAATTTTTGACATTGGTGGCAGGAGCCGAGAGGCGAGAGTCGTTCGATCTGGGAAAGAGCGTTCCGGGGCTTCGTTGCGGTTTATTGTCCTGCAACAGCACACTTTACACGTGTTTTGTCTTCTTTGCAAAGTATCGCTCTGTACATAATCGACTTTGGGCGGTCTGCATCATTTTTGCTAATATTCAACATGGCTCCTTCTGCAGTAACCTCCCAGCACTTGCTGGAGAAAGAGGACAAGGAGCGAGATGCGGCATTCAACAAGGCACTGCACGGCAAGTCCTCGGATGCACGAGGTGGTCTTATGGCCATGCGAACAAAAGATGTCGCCGCACAAAAGGAAGCTGTTGACGAGTATTTTAAGCACTGGGACAACAAGCTTGCTGCAGCAGAGACAGAGGAAGTACGGAAAGCACGTCGAGACGAATATGCAACCCTCACGAGGCAGTAAGCCATACTTGATAATGTCTAGAATGCACGATTGCTAATGACAATCTAGCTACTATAATCTGGCAACTGACCTCTACGAGTATGGTTGGGGCACATCGTTCCACTTCTGCCGGTTCGCTCCAGGTGAGGGCTTTAGACAAGCTATCGCACGACACGAGCACTACCTTGCACTACAAATGGGTATCAAAGAGAATGCTACTGTCCTTGACGTTGGCTGCGGTGTTGGAGGACCCGCAAGAGAAATGATCAAATTTACTGGCTGCAACGTGGTCGGCTTCAACAACAACGATTACCAGCTGCAACGTGCGGCCAGATACGCAAGCAAAGAAGGGTTGAGCGAGAAATTCCGGGGTATCAAGGGAGACTTTATGCAGATGCCAACCGAGTTCGCTGGCACTTTCGACGCCGTATACGCCATCGAGGCTACTGTTCACGCCCCAAGATTACAAGGGGTGTATGAAGAGATCTACAAGGCTCTGAAGCCAGGTGGTGTCTTTGGTGTATACGAATGGCTAATGACCGATAACTATGACAATGACAACCCACGCCATAGAGAGATTCGCCTCGGCATTGAGCAAGGGGATGGCATCTCAAACATGGTCAAAGTCTCGGAAGGTCTTGAGGCCATCCAGGGCGCCGGCTTCGAGCTTCTGCACCATGAAGATCTGGCGGAGAGATCTGATACCGTACCGTGGTATTACCCACTAGCTGGGGATCTGAGACATGTCCGAAGTCTTGGCGATCTCTTCACAATCGGCAGAATGACATGGCTTGGCCGATCGATAATACATCAGTTTATCGGCGTTGGTGAAATAGTAGGTGCCATGCCAAAGGGTACACAAAAGACAGCCGATAGTCTGGCTCTCGCTGCTGACTGTTTAGTCGCGGGAGGCAAGGAGAAACTATTTACACCGATGTACCTCATGGTCGGCAGAAAACCTGAGAATGCTAGCTAGGCGCCACGCATGCTACCTCCAAACAATTTCGGTGACTTTGTCAGAGCTGGTATGCATAATTCGACCCAGTCAACACCAACAGGTAAGAGATCATTCAGGTGGAAGAACACCTCTTCTGATTCAACGTGGACCGATCACTCTATGGATTCAGGCTACATGAGTGCCAGCACAAAGTCGTCGGAAATATCGACTGTTCTAACATCTGCAGATTGCAGCTGTACTTCATCGGTTTATTAGTTGGCCACACGTTATCATGGCGCATTATTGGTGTCCAACATGACCAGCAAGCGTTACATCAAGCATGTTATAGATATAGCTTTTAGTGTATAGACTAGTACTACATGGACTGATTATGGTTTGTCAGATCGTCCCAAACGTCTGTCGTGAAGACGAACGCAGGAGATATTCTATTACACATCCAGAAATGCAGTGTCTTCGTCTAATCCACATCGTCAGCACTGGCTTGTGTGCCAAGCCCCGTTCCATTCACTCCTGCATTTGCAAGCAGATTGTCCCTTTTCAAAGTCTGCGAAGGATAATAATTCAGCTTGCCGTTGATTCCAATCATTCCTGTCCGATCATACAGCGATCTTGCTCTTATGATTGGGTCCAACCTCCAATAGTTATCTCTTAACTGTTGCGCAATCTGCTCTCTTCGCGCATTCGTGTCCTGGCCATGTATCCAGTCAAATGTCCTTGCTTCATACTCAGTGACTGCAGCTTGTCTCTCCTGAAGCAATTTCTCTTTGCCAGCAGTATCAGTCATACTGGCATTTTCATCTGCTGTGGGCTCGATGTATTTATATTCCCAGGCCTCATCTCCGCCAAGTTCTTTTATTATCTGTAATTTTGGTACAAACTCACTCAAGTCTTCCATGCCGTTTGTGAAATGAACTTTAGCCGCGACGACGGGATCGAGCCAGCCTTTGATTATTTTCCAGATACCTTGAAAGATCCATGGCGCTTTGTGCACCAGGACGCAGCCGAGTGATTCCGGATAATTTGCTTCAAAGACCTTGATCATAAATTTCACGGGCGTGTAATCCATGTTTGCCATTGTAAAATTGGTCATGTCAAAAACGATAGTCTGTGGTAGATTGTCAGTCAGAGTCCTTTGCTCAATATTCTCAGCACTTACCGCAGTCTCGACAGGCGCGGTCAGCGCCAGCCTACACGTCTCTATCGTGTATACTGTATAGCGCTCCAAAGCCTTTTCTGTCTGCTCACCACCCCTGTGCAATCTTACTCTTACGTAACACATCGGTCGTCCCTCTTTGTCAACGCCATGGATGAAGCTCTTGCCCATTCTCATCTGCTGGAGAAAATCTGAAGCTTCCTTCTTCACACTTGGGTCAGAACTCTGCGAGTCTTTCAGGGCACCACCTTCTCCTTGTATCATGATATCGTCATCGACGTGCATCTCATTCATACGCCAATGCATCGTCGAAACCAACATTGCAAGAGCACGGTTGATGTCCCACTTCCTCGCCCTCAAGAAACGTAACATCAAAGCATCAGGATGATCATTCTTGACCATGCTCCAGAATGCTGCATGCAAGTCCTCTGGTTTCGAGCTCGCCAAGATCTCTTGAAGATCTCTGCTTTGCCCATATTTGTCCTCGGGATCATTCGAGTTGAATGCTGGTGAGGAAGGACTACTCGAAGTCGACTCTTTCTGCCTGCGATGAAATAGTCCTCGTTTCTCCTTCTTGTGTGATGCTGGCTCAGCAGGCGCGGAAGCATCTGCTGGTGTTATTGGTCTAGCGTCTGTACCACTGACATCCGAGGGATCGCGAATTCCGAAAGTCCTCAAAACCAATGCCCAGAACTCTTTCAACTTCACTTCTTGCTCTGTTTGAAGGTTGCCCAGAGTGCCTGGCTGTGGAGCCATCGATGCGAAGAGCGAGGAGAGCTCTACGTCCAGTTCAGGTTGAGATAATGAATTACGCGATCGTTGTTCCGCCTCTTGAGAAGGATGTTCTTCCTCGACTCTCGACAACACGAGTTCGATGCCTATTGCAGCACCGGAAGCAAGTATGCAGAGCACCACCCAAGCGTTCCAGGATGACTGTAGGATACGTCTCTCAGCACTCGAAGAATTTGCATATGTGCACGAACTACTACTAGAGATGTTGCAGCTCGGACAAGCCCTAGGTTGTAAGCACGCGCGCAGTCCTGATAGGTCTTTGTTGCTATACAAGGGCTTGCGCAACCTTTGCGAAGATCTCTGAAAGTCACGAAAGCAGACTGATGAATGTCGCGACACAATACGGTTCATGTGTGCTCCGAGAAGGGCCTTATGCCAGGATCTTGTTCAGATCGCAGAATTATGTCGTATTGATCATGTCAGACTGCCGAGTCATGCCGTGTCGTGGGGTTTTGGCACCCGGAACTGTGTTGAAGACTATCGGAAAGGGACGTGCAGGTCTATACGTCATCGCTCTCGTGCCTGAAACTTTACAATACGAGACAACATCTTAAGATTGAGACATACAATACTTACGAGCTGTATGCAGCATATACAGAGAACAGTCATATCGGCTGAGCAGCCTGTAGGAGAATGACACAGCAGCACACGTGAGCCAGAGACCATGCACCGTACTCCTCGCTACTCTAAAGACAGCAAAATACCGACTGTATCATGAAACCTGTGGCACCATACCACAATCACGACTTCCCTGCAGATGCACCGTTCTCTAACGATTTTAAAAAATTCGTCGAGAAACGATTGACCTGCTCGTACACAGTATCGAAGCCATTGTCAGCCCCGTAGTACGGATCTTCCACCTCTTCAGCCCCTGACTTGCCACTGAACTCTCCGAAAAGCATGACCTGCGCCTTGCTCTTCTGGCCTTTACTCTCGACTCTCCGCTGCAATTTCCGGAGATCTCGGAGATTATACTCATCCATCGCAAAGATATAATCAAAGTGGTTGAAGTCCTCCTTGGTCACTTGTCGAGCGCCATGATCATAGTCGCTGATACCGTTCTTTCGAAGGGTAGCCATCGTTCTCGAATCTGGAGGATCGAGTGTGTGATATGCCCCAGTACCACAAGAGTCAATCTGATTGATGTGCGTGCTGCCTTTAACCACTGAACGGAAAACACCTTCGGCCATGGTCGATCGACCTGTGATGTGTTAGTTCCAACAAGACGTGCGGGCAATCATCCATGGTTAGCAGACAGATATTGCCCAAGCAGCAAAACAAGACATTGACTTGTTCATTTGTGGGAGCCATTGTTGCCGTGGAAGAAGACAGAGGACGTCGCGAATGCACAGTGCGTGCGGATTAATGATGTGGCTAGAATCACAATCCTTTCAGCGCTGAGTGACAGAGAGGTCTTGTGCTTTAAAGAATTGTAATCGACAGATTTGCGACCTAGGGACCAGACCAATACTCGGTAAACCTTCTCCTTTTACTCTGTCCAATTCGCTGTTGACGCGGTCAGCCTCCTCTTTCTCTTCTTCGGATGTTGATATCAAAAAGCACCCGACCTGCAAGATCGAGCTGATGCGATATGTAAAGGTCTACTCAGATTACAGGTCAGTTCCATCAACATGTTCGTATTGTCCAGACGAGCATGTCCCGTGGCTGAGCCGGGAGACTACCTGCTAGCCTGCAGCTTGCCAAGCTCTACTGCCTTAGGTCTACCTATCAAAACGTGCGCTACTCTGTGCTTGCCGTGATGCATTACAACATAGTACTTGACGATCTTGCCTTGGCTACCGAACCTCGCTAAAGCTCAGCTAAACGTGTGCAGCCTGATCATCATGTCGTCCGTCTTCGTAACTCTATGCTTTGTGTTGTTCCCGTGTATCACTATCGACAGAGATGGTTGGAGTCATCTCAGGCTGCTTGATCGCAGCGTTGTCTTTCACTAATGTCCTGGCAGCATCGGCAAATACTATTAGACATAAATTCAGTAGACACTTGACACCCAAACGAGACTTGGTCGAAAGAAATACACCATTCCGTGCTGTCTACAAGAGGCAAACCGACACCATCAACGCTGATATCACCAATTTTCAAGTGCTGTACATGATCAATGTCACTATCGGGTCCCCAGGTCAAGAAATAGGTCTGCAGCTCGACACTGGCTCGAGTGACCTCTGGGTACCTGCTCAGAACTCGACCATCTGCTCGCCCAAATACTACGACTCATGCGTTTATGGCTCCTACAATCTCTCGAACTCTTCTACCTACAGAGACGTGCCCGAGTTTGGACCATTTTTCATAGCCTATGTTGATGGAACCACTATCGACGGTACGTTCTTCAACGATACTATCAACATTGACGGCACATCAATCGAGGGTGCTACTATGGCCATCGCAGAGGACGACACTCGTGGCCTTGGACTAATGGGAGTATCTTTCACGGATTCCGAGTACTCTAATTTACCCGGCAGACAGGAAGCCGGCCTCGGACCATCATTCACCTATCCCACTGTTCTCGACAACATGCTTGCGCAAGGTCATATCCTTAGCCGCTCATATGCGCTCTGGCTAGATGATCTGAACGACCCAGCTTCGACGGGCACAATCCTGTTCGGCGGAGTGGACAGTGAGAAGTACCTTGGCCAACTGGTGTCTCTTCCTATCCAGATAGATTCGCAAACGGGGACCAGAAGCACCTTTACGGTTGCTTGGACAGGTCTTCAAGTTATAACGGGATCCTCGAGTCCTAATATCGACTTTTCGCCTGCTTCACCACAGCCCGTCATTCTCGATAGTGGCACGACGCTCACGTATCTTCCAGATGATGTCGTAGAGTCAATCTTTAAGGGCTTCGGCGTGCTGACAGACCCCGACGCCGGAAATGTCGTCCCATGCACCCTTACCGCAAATAACTATACCTTTGTCTACAGCTTCGGTGGCCAGGGTGGACCGAGCATTAGCGTACCGCTGTCCGAGCTGCTCCTCCCACTTGTCGACCCGTACACAGGCAAAGTCGTATCTGATCCCAGCGTGTTCGACGGTGCACCGATTTGTCAGTTCGGTATCGACAAAGCCGGTGGAAACCCACTGCTTCTGGGCGACACATTCCTCCGATCAGCATACGTAGTCTACGACCTAGACAACTTCGAAATCGCACTTGCTCAAACAAATTTCGAAGCTACACCTGACGTCAACAAGAACGACGTACACATAATAAGTGCTAGCGCAGGTATCCCAGACGTTGTATCTACGGCTAATGGAGCGAGCGTTGCGCAAACCTTCACAGGCTTGCCCTCCTTGGGTGGGGGAGCATCAGCTACGGGCACAGCAAATACTGACTTTGGCGATTATGGCAGCACGACGGTCGCTAGGAGTGCCAGCTTCAGTCTCTCAACTTCTGGGACAATACCGGCTAGTGCACTTAGAGCTGCTGTGACCGGGTCAAGTGGCACCAGTAGTGGCACGAGAACTAGTGCTATCCCGACAAATATTGGCACTTCCAGTGGAAGTGCTGCAAGTGCACATTCCACAAACGCTGCGAAAGGTCTTCGAGCCCCGGCACGCGCAGTCTTTGTTGGCTGTTTCGTGGCATTTTTGGCACTTCAATTCGAGTAGACCAGAAAATTGATTAACAGAATGTATAATATCATTCGTGTAGCTGTTTCTTCATTACGCATGCTGCTCAGCCACATGTCTTTCCGTCCACGACCAATAGCGCTGCACTTTCAATGCCACCTTACTTTGACGCAACGATGGATATGGGGTACAGTAGAACTGGCTATATGCTCGTTGGAATCCATCACGAGTCATTTAGCGCTTCCGACAGGGTATTGATGACTCGATTGTACATATGCATGTTTGACCTGAAGTGTCGCTTCTCAGTATTGCTTCTAGTGCACCGTTAGATATGAAACGGGGTTTACTATCGCAGGTAAGGATAAAAATGTATGCCGCGGACTGATACTAACGATTTCCAGGCAAACGAGGTCTGTATCTTCTGCGCTCTGCGTAATTCACCTGAGGCAAAACTTGCGCGCCAACATGCCCGATCACTGTACAGGACGTATAGCACGTCCTCCAGTCGTCGATGGCCGGCGGCCGCCACAGCTGCTCAGCAAGACGATGAAGAAGAACTGTCACCGATGATGAGACACAACACTGCCGCTGCTGCAAACTGGGCAACTCAAAGGAAGCGTACTCTGGCTGATATAGCACCAAAACCAGAGCCTCCTCCTCCGAGATTCACTATTCCACGGCGCTCTGTAGGCGGTAAAGAGCCGACGCATTCAGTGCCGCAACGATCTCACGATCGTTACAGACGTGATCAAGAAAGAGATGGATCCCAGAACAACTACTCGGCACGAGCTTCTCAGCAGAATAGAGACGCTCAGCAGCCTGCCAACAACAGAGGCTTCGGCGAATCAGACTTCAAAATCAGGCGACCACTTTGGCGCGATCGAGCAGACTCTCCGCAGCATGGACTTGACACAAATCAACCGTCGAATCAAGCGAATGTAGCCCGAGCATTAGCAAGAGGACAATCTCAGTTTCAGAGAGGAAGATTCCAGCAGAAGTCGCATGACCTACAAGCTGAGACGGCGACAAGACCAAACGTACCTCCTTCGCAAAGACGAGCTGAAGCCACGCAGGAATACAAACCTACTTTCTTGAGACCCGATCCAACTCCTGTACAACAAGCTACATCACTGCCTTTGCGCAGAGCTGTAGGCTCGCGGACCGAGGAGCAGCGTGGTGTTCGAGAGGATGCACCAACAACACGGAAGGACGCAACAGGTCAAAACGAAGCACCACTCAATATTAGGAAAGTCGAATATCGCAGGGACGGCAACGACATGACAAAAGACGAGAACGTGGAGGATGAGGAGTCTGAAGTCACTGAATATGCTAGGCCACAAAGGCTGAGATTAAGCTCGCGTTTCGAGGTGGAAGAGGAGCAGCCACAGTTGCCAGCCAAAGACCAGGTATCGAGAGCGCGATATTCTGGCCCGAACACGTCTCGAGCAGGCACAGCCGTCTACGATTGGGAAATGGTGGAAGCCGAACAGCGTTTGAGTGGTATTGACAAGAAGAAGAACAGGAAGAAGCAAAAAAGACAGCCGAAAATACAGGCGAAGCCCCAGCTTGCCATTCCAGAATTCATGACAGTCACTCAACTTGCACAAGCAATGAAGGTTAAGGTTGATGAGTTACTTCGCAAGCTGGAAGAAGAAGGGTTTGAGGGCGCTAGATTTGACCACATGCTTGACGCAGAAACTTCTGCCATGTTTGCCGACATCTATGGGTTCGAAGCGGTTGCTGCGGCAGAGGAGCTCAAAGATCTGGTGGCACGTCCTGCGCCTGAAGATCCGACGGCACTACCGCCTCGACCACCGATTGTGACGATCATGGGTCACGTTGATCATGGAAAGACCACAATCCTAGATTGGCTCAGAAAATCCTCAGTAGCGGCAGGCGAGCATGGAGGAATCACGCAGCATATTGGTGCCTTTTCGGTCACAATGCCTGGCTCAGAACGACAAATTACTTTCCTCGACACTCCTGGTCACGAGGCATTCCTCGACATGCGAAGACGCGGTGCTAATGTCACAGATATTGTGGTACTGGTCGTGGCTGCCGACGATAGTGTCAAACCACAAACTATCGAGGCTATAAAACATGCTCTCGAAGCTCGAGTTCAGCTGATTGTAGCCATCAACAAGGTGGATAAGCACGATGCCAACGTCGAACAGGTTAAGCAAGATCTCGTCCAGCATGATATTGTGGTTGAAGATTTTGGTGGTGAATACCAATCTATTGCTGTCAGTGGCAAGACTGGTCAAGGCATGGAGGAGCTCGAAGAAGCTATCATAACTTTGGCTGATGTCCTCGATCTTAGAGCAGAAAGAGACGGACCAGCTGAAGGTCAAATTATAGAAGCCAAAGTCACTAATGCAGGTCGTGTTGCTACAGTGCTTGTCAAGAGAGGGACTCTTCGTGTCGGAGACTTCATTGTCGCAGGACCTACCTGGGGTCGAGTGAGGACATTGCGTAATGATGCTGGTCAACTTGTGAAGGAAGCTCGTCCGGGCGATCCTGTCCAAGTGGACGGATGGCGAGGTGTGGATCCGATTGCTGGACTCGAAGTTCTGCAAGCAGATGATGAGCAGCATGCTAAAGATGTGGTCGAGCTACGGCGAGAACGTGCTGATACGGCTCAATCCGCTACTGATGTTGCCGCCATTAATGCTGTGAAGGCATCTGAGGCTGAAGCTCGTGCTAAGCTCTTGGCATTGCGTGCTGAGACTACGATGAGACCACGACACGATGAGGGCTTTGTCGACGTTGTGAATACCTCCGGGAAGCAGCTTGTTCACTTTGTGGTTAAGGCAGATGTTGCTGGCAGTGTCGAAGCCATCGTCGCTATGGTCAGTGGCATCGGTAATCAAAACATACAAGCGAATGTCATTCACAGCGGCACCGGGCCAGTCACAGAGTCGGATATTGCCATGCTTGCCACAACTGGCGAGACTGCCTATGCTATTTCTTTCAACCAAGCTGTCGACATTGACGTACAAAATACTGCTGAGGCTGCAGGTCTTAAGATCCTCAACCACAACATTATCTACAGAGTCACAGATGACGTCAAGGAGAGAATGACAGCAGCAATGCCACCCGTGGTCAAGCACAATGTGCTTGGCGAAGCTGAAGTTGGTCAGGTCTTTACGGTCACTGTGAAGAAGGAGAAGATCAAGATCGCTGGTTGCAAGGTGAGCAAGGGTACTGTTAGTCGCTCGAATCAGGTTAAAGTGCTTCGAGATAATGAAGTGGTCTATACTGGTACTCTAAGCTCTCTCAAGAACGTCAAGAAAGACGTGACGGAGATGCGCAATGGCACTGAATGTGGCATGGCCTTCAAAGAATGGGAGGACTTTCAGGAAGGCGATCAGGTACAGTGCTACGAAGAAGTCGAAGAGAAGCGTACACTGTATTAGGCGTATGAGAAAGATCAGACAAAGGGCCTAGTCAAAAGGCTAGAAAGCAGGAACCTCAGAAGCGCTAAGGTAATTAGCGCGTGTCGCGGAAAGTGTCTGAGCGAATCAGGCCTGCATCCTGCTCACTAGTGCGACACCCAAATCTCTCCTTGGCCTTCAGACCAAACACAACTATCTTGTCAACCTCTTCCTGAAACACCTCACTTCTTGTGCCAAAAGCAGCGTACAGTATCTACAATATGTCTCGAAGCACGATCACGATGACTGGTGAACGCTGTCGAAACGAATTTTCATCTTTCAACGCGGCTAAGCGATTGAGCCCAAGCAGTTTCGCAAACAAAATGTCTACCACTTCCCAGTCTATGTCTTGCTGTTGCATCTTCCTGTCGCGTACACATCTCATTATCGATCTTTCTTTCTCGCCCTACATTCTTTCCTTATCTGGTCTTTCACTAATTTATACATCATATCAACGTGTGAGCTGGCTCATTCAAAAAGTGCTTTTAATCAAAAGTTCCCGATACCCATTCAAGTTAGCATTAATATTGACAAGAAGGTTATCTTTCGACAGGGCAAGACGCCCACAATGAGGTTTGCGACAGCAAGCCTGGTGCTGCTGTGCAATCTAGTAGCGGCTGGCCCACTTTATGAAAAGACGGATAGTAATGTTCTGCGACATGCGAATGACGAACATAGGAGATGGGTAGTAGAGAACTACGATCATGGAAAGAGACAAGCTGTCACAGGCGTGTCTGACCTACCAGACTCTACAACAATACTACCTATACCAGGCAACGCCCAGACATCTGAAGCTGGAACATCTTCAAGCTCGATACAGCAGTCGCAAAGCTTGGATACGGTCACTTCACAGACAACGATGATGACGACAGTCGGATCAACGATCCCAGTGACTGTGACAACATCGAGCGCAGCTCAGTCTTCATTATTACCGAATACCATTATACCTATTACGGAGAGCTCCGCTGCCTCATCAGCATCTATCCCTGAGTCTGCGATTTCGAGCTTCACGCCGCCAAGTAGCATCACAATAGTGTTTGTGACTGCATCGGCGACATTTAATGGCTCCACATCCGGCTACACCACGATCAGTGAAACAGCAAATACAGTTCAGCAAAATCGCAACGCCACAAAGGGGATCATAGTGCCAGGACTTGGCACGATCCCGGTGTCTACCTCGACGATTAGTACGACATCACTGTCTACTTCTGATAGTCAGACCACAGCAAATTCTAGCGTTGCTCAGACGACGACGGAGATGGTGGCTGCGGGGTTGACCTCAATACCCGTAGATACGTCAAATCCTGCTACGGAGACTGCAGCGACGACTAGCACGACCAGTAACGCAGCATCGTCTACTGTTACTGAAAGTATTGCAGCAGGCTTGACCTCGATCCCTGTTAATTCGACGACCTTCGCTCCTGTTGGTTCACAGCCGACAACTGCAACGTCCAATGGCATTCCGACAGTGCTAGCGAGTACTTTGACAAGATCTGATATCCAGAATGGCCTTAGTTCAATTGTTGCTTCACCATTTCCGCCGATAAACACTAGCGATCCAACGAGTGCAAGCAACACAGAAACGATAGTCGTGCCACCGAACGTGGGCGGCACGACTTCAGAGCCATCTGAGTCGACTTCTGCTTCGACCAGCGACTCTGGCGTACTCACCATTACAGGATCAGCTGCACCTATGACGATTGTGGCTCATCAATCGTCCATCGATTTGACTTCCATCGCGCTTGCAGCTTCCTCACCACCAAGCTCATCTATCGAGACCGCATCAAGCGTTGTTCAGAACACGATCATCCCAATAGGTGGTTCCACAACCGGTGCAGTTACCACCTCTGCAACATCTTCGGCATCAGCCCTACCAGTCGAGTCAGACAGATCGTTTCTGACCTCCGTCTTCGTGAGCACTCTAGACAGCGGAACAGGCACAAGCATCGGAATAAATTCAGTGAGCGCGTCCACAAGCACAGATGTTATTGTGACGCCTCCGCCCAGCGGAGCAACTACTTTCCAGACATCTACAAGGAGGAGACAATCTTCGAGCACAGATTCATCTTTAATCTCTTCGACCACTGACAGTAACACATCGTTCAATATTAACACTTTTTCAGGAATTGGTACCTCGACTACGGGCACTCCAAGTTCAGACGGTTCAAGTAGCACGCAAACTCGTACTCGACACAGAAATCCAACAGGCACGATGACTTTGACCAGTACGGCAATGGTAACTGTCACAGTTGACGGACCAGCTCCGAGCTCGAATACAGCATCCGAGTCCACAAGTACAGCCTCGAGTATTGTTTCAGTAACTTCTATCGATTCGACCTCATCGCAGACACCGAGCACGTCACAGGAGAGCAGCACTGCCACTACAAGCAGTAACAATGTCCAGAATGCACAAGCAAGCGTTTCAACGATGGTCGTCATGTCGATCTCCTTGTCTGTAGCTACTGTGACCGAGACGGTCAACTTCCCTATCATAATCACGGAAACAGTTACTCAACAAGGGCAGATCGTGACATCAATGATACCAACTACCATTGTCTTAAGTGGTCCAACCCAGACTGTACAAGTTGGAATACAGACCGTGACTGAAAGTGTTGTGCTAAGTGCAGCGAAGGGCTAGGCGCTAGACGAGGGGGAAGGAGGCGACTTGTCATACCTTGAACGTGTTTCCTTCATCTTTATTAGACCTAATATGGCATTGTATTGCATAGCATAATTTGCCACATGCCAGGATATCTACAGGCTTATGAACATCCCATCCGCGAACTTTATCGATGCTGGCCTTTCGATTGTGCAGTCGCGAGTCGGCGAAGAAAGGTAGTGATCGCAATTTGAATGGTACAGTAAAGTGCAGAGCTGTTGGTCTATCTAATTCTCGACTGAGAGCACTTTCAGTCGGATAGATATAGAGATGTATCTTGGGAGTTGGGTTAGCAGAACCAAGTTGGTGTTCGGAGTGGCTTGAATCTGTAAATCGACAGCCATGTCCTATTTCGAAAAGAATATCGAGATATAATCAGGTCAAAGACAGATCAGTGAAATCACGTTAATTGATCACGTTTCGACGAATGTCTACAAACGATTCAGCTTCATACTTAACCGTTGCTTCACCTCGGAATCTCCGCTCACGACTGCGATGCTAGACTTGAATTTAGTTGTATTTTGATACCCTTCATTTCACTTATATCGCACTTAGCTCTATCGAAAGTTGAAGCATGATGTGCACGTGGAAGGGAAATGTTGCTGCCAGCGCGAGGACCACGTGTATCGACCACAACCTTTCTATCCCCAGAACGCTAATTTTGTGTCTCGCGGCCAAGACATCGCCAAATTCTTTGGGCGTGACAGGCACGCGCCATACTGAGCTCTCCGGCCTCCACATAGGGTGACATCACGCAGGAACAGTGCCTCTGGCACTGATCTTCTGCTGAATAACGACTCATGGGTCGAACATAATTTTTGAGCAGCAGCACCGGCATTTCAGCAGAATTTGAGGCAGACGTTCTGTGTTGGTAATAGCGAGAGTCGTGTAACTCCTTTCGCATGGACTTTCGAACGAGGGTAACCAGTACGTCCTTTCCTCGTGGCGACTCGCGCTGTCGTAGCCGCTTGTGCCGGCGTCCATCCATCAACTAGATAGTCTTGATCCTGTTGTGCGATCAGCGCTCGCTGAGAAATCGAAGTTCATGACCTTCTCTTGCTTACAGCGATGAGACTTGACCTATGCAAGAGTGTCGGGCAATCTTTGCAAGATGCAGTCAGTCTCACCTCTTCGCGTGGCCGTGTCTCCGCAACACCTGTAGCTAACCAAGAGATGCTCTCTTCACCACCGACCGGCTCTGATGATTCTAACGAGCCACGTCGAAAGTCGGACAGACTGAGCCACTTGAGGAGCTCGGCCACGCCGTTGCTTCAACAATGACCAAAGTCTTGTACAACGAGGTGTACTGACAGATGTGGATGCCCAAGAAACAATCATGGAGTATGATTCCGTGAGCGTGCAATTTCACGCGAGTAGCAAGTCGATAGCTCACCATAGCGCGAAAGACGTTTCTTAGGTCAAGAGAAAATTGTCAGGTCAAGGCCTCTACCCAGTAGGAAGCATTATTAGAAGGAGATGTTCAGGATCTTGCAGATCTCCACGTGGCTGCTGCAAGGCGTTAGGCTAGTATCTTTTGAGTAGCACTAAACAGGATGTGGTTGCTGTAAAGGTCTAGTAACATTCAAAAACGGTTAAGCTTACTGCAGACTCGAGGTGTACGACACAAAATCAGCAGGAGGGGTCGGGACACGCAATCGAGAAATACTTATCAGTTCGGCAACCCCGACATATCTTTTGATTGTCCCGCAGCAAAGTGGGTGAGCACAATACCATCCAGGGCGATATTCGGCACTGACTTCGGATATGGCGGAAAGGATTGTGGTAACAGACGAGCTGGGAGAGAGCAGAGAGTCAAGAAGAACACTGCATACTAGAGTATGACTGCCTGTTTAAGAATTGTAATCAAAAGTACAGTTGCTTAATTGAGTGAGTGTGCATGATGATGTAACGTCATGCTACCGAAGGTAGATACGTCGATGGTAGTTCGTCCCAGATTGCTATGAATGCATGAGATGCTTTGGAGGTCCAACATGCTTTTCGTGCATGGCAGCAGTGCGCGGCCTTGTACAGATCTCCTTCACAGCTTAGTTCGACCGATATACTAGAAAGCACACACCTCTATGATTTCTGCGTTCGCGCGGTCAGATGACATCTTGACCACACAACCAATCGTGCTCAGAAGTACATGCTGATAAGGTTTTAATAATTCGTTTTTCCGTCATCCTAGTCTACATCACCATTAAATTCGTCCTAAGAAAGCATGAGGCCAGCTCGTGATAGAATTAGTATACAATGACCGAAGTAGCGCTTGGTAGGAGAGTCCAAGTGACTGCGATCAGAATGACAAGAAGATGCTATCTCTGCCTACGAATCCACGCCAGCATGCGCTCAAGCGAAGGATCTTCGTTCAGCCAGTAGTTCTTGCGTGCATCTGCAGACCTCAAGTCACTGACGACACTTTCGTCTGTAATGTTGCCCAGCTCCTGCAGAATCTCTGTTAGCAGGTGTTCATTCACGATGATCAAGCTTCCAAATAACTCACTTCTCGAAGCCGCTGGTCAATTCTCTGCAACGCCGTTGCTTTAGAATTCGGAGATAAGTTGCCGCTCGCTGCTTGTTGTCGAAGCTGAACCCATCTCATACCAGCTGCGGCACGCAGATAGATCTTATGTGCCTGAAAACGCCGAGTAGAAGCATCAAGAATGATTCTAAAAACATTAACTGTTTGCTTGTCTATTTTGATACTTGAGCATACCTTTGAAGCGTGGCCTTCTGCTTCTCAGAGTCCGAGACCTGTCCGGGCTCAATCCCAAGGTTACCTGGATTGTAGTGCGTAGCCAGGATCGCCTGTGCTTCGGCACTGCATTGACGCAAGACAACATAGCCATCAAGATAGTAAACTGATTGATCCGGAGGGCTTGACTCTGCCCTGGTAGTCAATGAAGTAATGTGAACCTGGAGTGTCCTAAAGTCATTCATGATCTCAAGCACTCGAAGAGCGCGAGCCTCGTTTTCTGCCTCCCTATTAGCGGAAGCCGTGGCCTGAGAGGAACGCGCAGACATACGGCCGTCAGACATGGAATCGATGGACGAATCAGTGGTAATGGGTTGGGAACTTGGAATTGTTGAACCTGATCTGCCAGGGACTGCTGGGGTTGACGGGCCTACGTGAGTACTGACAGCCGTTGGTCGGCCGATACTGGTGCGTCCACGGATAGCTATAGGGCCCGACAGTATTGGACCTTGAAACCTCGAAGATAGTGGTATGGCTGTGGCCTGTGTTGTCGTGCCGTCGGTGAGCTTCTGCTTTTTGGCTGGTCGTTCTGCTTCGTCCCGGGTACACTGTGTGGCCTCCCATGAGTTCGAGCTGGTTATGGAACTTATATAACTTGGACTGTTGGACGACATATCTGCTTGTAGGATATTGAAATCAATGGAACTGTGGCTGACAGCTTCTGCGACCATTCAGGAATCAGGAAGCTCTGTTCATGCTCGTGAACATGGTGCGGTCCGTAGCTCCTGCTAGACGAGCAACAGTCTCCAGCTTGATACATAAGGAGATGGAGTCCTAGAAGGTAGTGAGGTCTGTTCCTGCTGAATATCAGGAGTGATGGATCCATGCCACAATTGTGACGCTCATGAGGCTAAGGTATGAACAACCAGAGCCGCTTGAAAGCTTTGATGGGCTGAGGCTCAGTCAGTAGAAACGACGACTTCATTGGCGGCGAAAGAATGCACTTCCGTAGAAGTACAGACAGCCACGAGATAGGAAGCCACTTGTTGTGGAGAGTAGGAAGGGAGACCGGAACATGGCACGGTGTGTGTAAGCGATGAGCAATACTGTGGTTGAACAGCTGGTGATAGCATAGTTAGTCGTGGTGATCGATGAACGGCAGGCGTAGCCGCAGTCTGCCTTGTCTTGCATTAGGAAAGGTTAGATAAGCTTTGTTGCGTGACGCTAAAGCCAGAACGCTAAACCACGTTCGCCAGCTGAACCTCACAGCGCGCTTGAGAAAAGCTGCATGTCCTTCAACGCTTCAGCTTGCTAGATTCTGCTTGTGAGATCCATTGTCGAGTAACTTGTAGCCGAGCTCTCTAGCGCTATTTTGTGAAGTTCGGCTATGATGCGAATTTGTGCTCGACAACATATTATTGTGCATGCCATGCGCGACACCACGGCTAGTCGTTCCAGATGTGGCTTGCAAGAAGAAGAGCGTCTTCTTACTCCATCTGCATAATCTGATGGTGTTTGAAGCTGTGTGTGCAATCCTCTGAGATCCGCTTGAATCGGATACGGTAATAACGTTTTTCGGAGTAGCTGATAATATGCCTGCACAACATCTGTCCTGCAAGGCTATCATGTTAGAACACTCCACCTGATCTAGGATGTGCCCTGCCGGCCTGTGCTGCATACCTGCTACACTCATTGTCCATCCTTCCGACGTCGTCTAGTCCCATCGAGACCATGCTAAGTCGAGTTGATGGTTTTTGGCAGACGGTGAGTTCTTCTGAAAGCGATACAATATCCTCCACCATGCAGCTTAGACGCTTAGGTGGTGTCGATACAAGCTGAGCACTTGCGGGATCCTTAATCTTTCTCTGCAATCGCTTGCAGTCTTTCGTCGATCTCGTCTTCTGTTAGTGTCCGGAAAGCAGGGCTCGTCTCATCTGCATCTTCCGATATTGGTCCACCAACGATGCCAATTTCTAATTCATTCTTCTTGAAATCCACGCTCAATACAGTGCTCAAAGTGCTAATACCAAGCTCGACTACTTCTTCCCAATCGCCGGGAGCATAGTCCTTGTTTTTCAGCTTCTTTTCCAGATGATTTAGTGCTTCCTGTTGCTTTGGGCCCGAAGCTGTTGCCTTATAGCCGACATAGTAGCCAGCAGGGTCGCACTTGTATAATTGGGGTCCGAACTCGTCATCAACAGAAATCAGTGTGGTAGCAACCCCTAAAGGTCTCATGTACGCCTTCGTAGAGTTAGCAGGTTCTGCTCATCATTTGCGGGGATGACCTACTCTTTGTGTGTAGACCTGGTTTATATTGGCAAGTCGCTTTGCGAGCACATCACACGGCATTTCATAGCCATATTTGTACTTGAACTCCGCAGCTTCACCACGTGCACGGTCAACAGATGCTCTGGCGTCTGCTATTGACCCCGTCATGACACATCCCACGGATGGAGATATGTTGAAGACATGTGAGACGGAGGATGGATCAATGAGCTTGTCCTGCAATAGTCGTTAATGCAATGAGATTCTGTGAGATTCGATATCTGCAACTGACTGGAACTTTCTTCTGTGAGAGAACAACGGCACATTTCTTTCCTCTTACACCGACAGACGTTATATTCGCGGCTGTGATTGCCTTGAAGGCATATTCTACACCCTTTTGTTAGCACCAGAGCTCTCTCAGTCCTCGTCAATCATGGCTGCAAGCACTACATCTTGCAAAGATGTAGTAGAAAGATGCTCGTGGAGGTACCTACCAACCTGATATAGTCGACCTTGGTCAGAAAAGATGGTAATATGACGGTCGTATCCTGCGCTGCCTATGTTAAGCTGTCAGTTCGGCTATGCCGACACCATGTAGATCTTTCTTTACGAGGACGAACCAGACATCTTGGAGACTGAAACAGGAGGAGGTTATCAGCGTTTAGTCGCTTACTAGTCGTAGTACTCGTTCAGTAAAGCAAACGTGAGGGCCAAAGATCGCTTTTGCAGAAGTACTCTGGGCTCGTTACTGTACCATTGACGACAGCGCAGACGGACACGCGCGTTTAGTGAGTGCCTAGTGACCTTCTTTAAGCATAGCTTGAACACTCCCAGGCAGGAACGACCTGAGGTGTAGCCACATTGTGGCGCTGGATTGTGGCGCTGTTTTTCTCATTGGGCAGATAACTGCCACAGATTTGATTTCAGCTTCGAAAAACACAGCCCGTCTTCCAGAAGATACAAATCTTCGAGAGCTTGGCTTCTGAATTCGAACCGGCCAGTCAGATTGAGAACGTAGATACTCTGCTCACGATTTTTGTTGGCATGAGCACTCACTTGCCAGCATGGAAACGGCTTGGCCTGAAACTAAAGTATGCAAAGGACGTTCCCGTGACGAATGGTCAAGCTCAGAGCCATGCAAAAGGAAGAGACAATGAAGCAGATGATGCTGAGAGACCAACAAAGCGTCCCCGTTTAGCTGAAGCTCATCATGAAGCGTCCAAGACGCTTTTAGCAGCCTCTACCGAATCACGTCAGACTTCGCCCCACACATCCGATGGTGCTGTAAACTCGTCAGAGCGGAAGCCGCAGAGCAAAAGATCTGTAACATTCACGAGAGATACTAAGATCGAAGATGGCGACAGTCGGATCACTATTGACTTTCCAGCTGGATCATCCGCGGCCATGCCAAGTCGAACTATAGCAAAGCATACGAAAGACAAGTCTGGCTCCATCGGTTATGGGGAACACGAACGCAGTAATCTTTCTGACACAGGCGAGAAGCAGAGAAAACCCAAACCGAACAAGAAGCCTGGTAAGAAGGGGAAATCCACATCCGCTCAGCCCCAATCAAGCACCAAGAATACTCTCGCCTTGGACTATATAGATCAGCATTGGAATGCTCAAGATGACTGGAAATTCAACAAAAATCGTGATGTGTGGATCATGGCAAATGCTCTTCACAAGGACAAGATACCTGACTCACATGCCTACGCCTTAGCGGGCTATGTACGGGGTCTGCCTTCAGCATCAGGAGCCCGACGTCGTCTGATTGAGCAATGCGAAGCTGACCTCACACAAGCAGAGGGCGATGTCGCTGACATAGCAGATGACCGGAAGATGTTTCTTGAAGCTTTGAATACCAAGAGTCAAAACAGCGACCTCAACACAATTCTAGGGCGGTACTCAAGATCTCAAGTGCTGCTTTGGGCTCTCAATGTTGACACACTACAGAGTCAAAAAGTGGGTATGACAAAAGCGATAACGACATCCAACAAGAAGAAAAAGAGCAGAACCGATATCTCAGACATCTCCAGCAGCGACAGCGACAGCGACAGCGACTCTGAATCTAGTAGCGAAGATGATAATGGACAAAGCGATGGAGGAAATCACCTCGCGGGGAGTTGGGCGAAGAATTCAACCAGGACTAAGACGACTAAAGACGAAGACACTTCATCCTCAGAAAGCTCGTCAAAAGACGACTCTGATAGCAATTCGAGTAGTGGCAGTGACAATTGATCGATTTGGTAGTGCGATAGTCGATTAATTTTCATTGTCTCGCATAAGAAAAGCCTCTACGAGCAGACCTTGTTCTTGCATGCGATGTGTTCATCCTAGTGTCGAGCATTTTAGTCGACTTCGACAGACTTTTTGGCTCGTTCCCTTTACTTGCTCTCATCGAAGACATAAGTCAAGTGGCATCGACCGCAGTATTGTCGGTTGTGCATAGCTGCCATGAAGACACCAGCACCACAGTCCTGGTTTGGACACTCTCGTCGAAGTCGCTCGATCTTGCCATCACCATCGACTTTGTAGTACTTCAGCACAGCCAACTTAGTCTTCTTCCGCTTATGCTTGATCTTTTTTGGCGTGGTGTAAACCTTCTTCTTTCTCTTCTTAGCACCACCTCGGAGACGCAGGACAAGGTGAAGAGTGGACTCCTTCTGGATGTTGTAGTCAGAAAGAGTCCGTCCATCTTCGAGCTGCTTTCCAGCGAAAATCAGTCGTTGCTGGTCTGGTGGGATGCCTTCCTTGTCTGAGCTTCGTTAGTATGTTTGCGCAACGTTGCTCGAATGCGCTCTTACCCTGAATCTTTGACTTGACATTATCGATTGTATCTGAGGACTCAACCTCAAGAGTGATTGTCTTACCCGTAAGGGTCTTGACGAAGATCTGCATGATGAAGATCTATCGTCGTGTCAATGGTGCCGCGGCGACGAACTTAGGACAAGCTTACCTCGACAAAATGTCTTCCTCAACCTTCGAATGCAATTAGCTTGACGAAGAGTAGATTCCAAGATAGGCAAAATGTTCTGTGAATGTCGATGCGAAATCTTGGCGTTGTGGCAAGGCTTACTGTTAGCCTTATTAGCGGGCGAACGATGTCAAAGAAAGCAAGTTAACCGATTGCATGGAGCACGGAAGGAGCGTTGCTATGCGCGACTGCAGTGTGTACTCGGCAACGTCAGCTGCATCGAATGCGACTTCCTGCGACCAGTTCTTAGTCTCGATAAATCTGCACAACCCAAGTCTTCCTTCTCCACATCGATAGTATCTAGGACCTTGAGACACACAGACCTTTGAAACACATCTGCAGAAGAACACCTGTACAGGAAGAGAACTGAGAATACTTGAGAGACTTTTCTATACAGAGGAATATCATAAGACAAGACAACCACTACTGCTGCTGCTGCTGAGAACGATATAGCGACACCTGCTGCCCGGTTGGGCTGCTTGCGCTGCGCGAGGTGAGCCATATCAATCATCGCAGACTATTGCACCCGATGCTGATAAAAGCTGTAGTCTCGAACCACGAAGGACCACGGTCGGCCTTCAGACCACTAACCATTTCGAACTCATCTCGCCTAAGATGATGTCCATTCCACCTTCATCTCTTCAAAGTCGACAAAAGCTACACATCCGACAAAACTCAACGCCTGTAGCTTTCGAGGCCATGAAGGTGCAACTTCCTCCCACCCAGATACAGCGACACAGCATGCATAGACGAGGACAGTCGTTTGACCTCAATCGAGGTCCTGTTCGCCGGCATGCTCACACTGGGAGTGCAGTAAGTATGAATACTAACATAGGACCAAATCAGAGACAACAAATTTTGCGAGAAGCGCAGCAGCAAAGAATACCCAGGCCGGGCCAGCAAGCCATCCAACCACGAATTGATACCTCATCAGCACAGCAGTGTGGTATGTTTCAGCAATCCTCCCCTTCCATACCTTATGATATGACAATGAACGTGCCTCCACCCCATGGCATGATGCCATACACGCACATGCAACACCTGCAGCAGATACAGATGCCAATCTCTGCAGGCTCACAATCATCCTTTATATTGGATGAGAATAGCCAGCATTATTTTCAGGGCATACATCAAATACAAGAAATGCCCGAGATAATGCACGTCACAGACAGACGAATGTCGCAACCTGAGCTTCGCATCCAGACGGGTCTGCGGCCATACACCCCTATTCACCAAATACAGAGTGGTAAGCATCTCAATTGTGACGAAGTTATGTGCTGACTTCGAACAGCTCACTTTCCTTTAACACCAGCGCAAACACCTGCACAGCAGCATGCTCGACACATTCAATCGGTGCAGGCTTCTCCTCGACAACAACAGGACGAGACGATCATCTCGCCGAGGCCAGTATCTATGCAGAAGTCGCGCTCATTACAAGGCATAGCTGAACACGACATCATGGAATCTTTTGACCTAGTTCCTGCTTCGAACACGCTTATACCCTCACAGGAGCCAAGTAAGCTTCACGCAAAAACGTTGTCCATGAGTAACGCTGCAGCTAGCTCGGAGTCGCTATTCAATAAGGTTCCTCAAAACCTTTCCCAAATCGAAGACATGCCACTGGAAAAGCCACCGTCTTCGCCAGCAAGACCTGCTCTGTCACCTCGACGCATCTCTATTTCTGATCTGCACCTGGATCCTGGAATCAGTGCTTCTAGTGTTGAGACGAATGTGTCATTGGACGACATCGCTCAATTCATTGAGCAACCCGACCCAAACATCAACAAGTGGAGATGCGTCTACGAGGGCTGCAATCGAGAATTTGGTCGTAAAGAGAACATCAAGTCACACATACAAACTCATCTGGGCGACCGTCAATTCCGGTGTAATCATTGCAACAAAGATTTTGTTCGGGGGCACGACCTGAAACGTCACTCGAAAATTCATACAGGCACAAAAGCTTACGCTTGTCTCTGCGGCAACGCATTTGCAAGGCATGATGCCTTGACCAGACACAGACAACGTGGTATGTGCATTGGTGCTTTCGAGGGTGTGGTGCGAAAAGAGGTCAAAAGGGGTCGGCCCAAGAAGCACCGACCAGACATGGAAGAACGCCTCGACAAGGCATCTCGCACTCGGTCGAAGAAGCAGCGAAACATGCAAAACACAACTGGCGCGAATGACATCTACAACTCTTCAGCATCAAGTTGCTCGATGTCGAGCTGGGGATCTCCACCAACAGAGACCATGGACAATCTCAGTATTCGTGGTGACCCTCACTCTCCAGCCGTTACCTACGACGAAACCATGAACATCCTTGGCTTTCATCCTCAAGGACTCGAAATGCACACAAATACGACATTGGATCCCTGCGAGCAAATAGCACTACATCCAGGAATGTTCTCATTCACTCCTCCGGCCAGTCCTGATTACTCCACCGGCAACAGACCAAGTCCATCTTACCGTGAGCACTCGCCAGCAGATCTTGCCTCTTTCGAGCAGCACGCTCAGATGCCATCAAACATGGGGCAGCCAATTGACGAGCACACAGACAACTCAGATCTCTCGAACAACTCTCGCGTGCAAATCCACGTTGACGACTTCTGTCTAACAGCTGAGCAGGACACCAAAATAATGTCTGTGAACGAGTCCCAACCAGCTTCACTTCCAGCTCTGTCGCATTCGTCCTCGCCTCCTCCCCCAGAACCAAGTTCCGCTTTTGCTTACGACTTCGCGGATGATTTCAACCCACTACGGATGAGCACGATGTCGAACATGTCTTTCGGGCTCAGTGCGGTGAGCAAGACAATGGAAAGCAGCAACACAATTGCAGTGGCCGATGACTCGCAAAGGAACGAATTCGACAGCTTTTTGGACTACAACGACGACTCGCAGATGGGGTTAGGCATGAATATGAGCATTGACACTGCCGATGCCTTCTTCACCTCCTTATGACCTCGTTTGACTTTGGGTTTAACGGATGTTCTGCAGATGAGTATGTAGTTGGCCGACTGTCGTACGACAGTGCCCAAAATGTATCAACAAATAGACACGACCACAACAAGCACGAGCTTCGGATGAGACACGAATTGATGATAGATAAGCAAGGCGAATGGTGTTCTGTATGTAAGGCCTAACGTCGGCCTCTTGCGAAGCAGGGATGGCAGGACAATTGAGTCGGCACTAGCTTCGATAAATGACTTGTTCGATGCAAGTTTGTCGGACTAGAGGTTTTTCAGGATGGCTGGGGAAGTTTCAATACAACAGCTAATATAGCTAGAACAGCAACGATGCTGAAGATCAATCAGATAGCTCTTCGATGTTCCTTTTCCTAACATAACCCTCTGCCTCTCTAGCTGTCCGTGTCATGCGGCGCTTCAGACGAGTGCTATACTGCATGTAGGGTTTAAGCAACTCATCCTCGAACACTTGCGGATATAGCAGTGACACGAAGGGAAGCCGGTCTTCGCTAGCTTCATACAAGAAGCAGAGTCTCATGAACTCGCAGTGATTTAAGTTCCAGTGTAAGAGAAAGTGAAGCAAATTTTGCTTACAGCGGAAGTGATCAGCACTCAAAGGGCGGCTTGGACCATGTCAAGTATCGGAGCCCGAGATTCGGATTGTACAAGGCGGCAACGTCTCGATGTTGGTATGGAAGGCTACTGGTACGCATGAGAACCAAAACTGGGCAACGTTGAAGTTGTGTAGGGCGCGTGTATCTCAAGCTCCACTAGCTAGCTGTGATCAGAGGACGATAGCCCGGTAAAGTGGTCACCTAATCTGACTGGTCTCGACAGGGAGAACGAGGATGATGCATGACAGGCTTACAGCTGCAAAACACACCACAAGTGCCAAGCTCGGCCTCTGTAATTACGACTCGGGTGCAATTTGGGCAGCAGCAATGAGTTCGCCATAGTCACAAACTTTGTGCTGCGTCTCAAATGCTGATTTTGGATTATTGATGCCCAAGGTGGACCGTTGCATGTCTCAAAGAAGCTCGTGTGATGACACGCAGCACGGGAACTGGTGATGTGCAGCGTTTCGAGATCCCGTGACACCAAATGTTTCTAGTGCGTATGAGTTGATCTAGGATAACGTCGGCACTTCTATGTGAATGGATGTTGTGGTGCCTTGGTAGACCTTGGTGTAGCTTGATTGAATGACATACTTGTGACTGTCATAGATTCACAATCTGCTCACCACCATGCCTCACCCATACCCATTGCTGATCGATGAACTCTTAATAGTCTCAAAGCTAAGTGGTGTCCCTACAATGCAAAGTCCTTCACCACCCTTCGTGATGGCGGCCCATTAATGCTGAGGACTGATCGTCGGATTCAAACGAAAAGCTTGTAGCAAAGTAACGTCGTGCATGAGACCGCCAAGCCATGCGCGTTGACAGGCACAATCCATCGTGAACTTGAGATAGGATGTAGATTGTACAGTGTACATTATTGGCGGAATTGTGTCGATCCTTTTGGCGAGGCGTGATCGACATTCTGAAACACCACATTCATTCTATATTCTCCATCAGCTTGTGTATTTTGTGCATTTGAAGCTCTTATCGAATCTTTCAAGCACAGCATTGTTCAACTTGTTGTCGAGCAGCTGTTGGAATTGCCACGAATGGACGCTTACATGCAGCAAATCAATAGACGTGGCGAGGTGTAGTCCCGGTAAAGGAGGTGACAGCTTTATGTAGTACACGAACTGTATGCTGTGTGCCAACCAGATGCAATGAGCTACTTTGGGTAACCTCTATGCTGTCGGAAGCTGTTCGTGCCTCTCAGACTTTCCGTGACTTGTGTGTCAAATTTTGGTCGGTTCACTGTGTAGCCAAATTTCTTTTTGCTTACAGCACAAATTAAGTATTGCTCGACAGTTATTGAACGGAACCAAGATAATCATACATTGGCTCAACGGAAAAGCGTGGAAGCTGTCGTACGCCTTACCGATAGAAGGGCCAGGACATTCTTTCGGTGGCTGGTCAAAGTGAGGCAAGTGATGCACGTTTGTTGTGGATAGATCTGCCTAGTGGAGCCTTATTTACCGGGGGGCAACCTATCAGCATGATAAGTCTTAGGACACGAGAAGAGGACATCTTTTCTCGTGAAGGTTGTTGACCACAGCTTCAGCTTGTGCATTACACCCCTAGTCCAAGCGCGCATGTCGGCAGATCGGCGTCATGTAGTGGTTTGACTGTACCGACGCGAAGGCATATAGAGCTTTGGTAAACTCGCATGTTACCATTGCCGCAGGTCTTTTGCTGACACTGTCGACCACCAATAACGACTTCTAGCTTTCACAGTCATGACTACCTCTTCAATACCCGCGCAGGAATATTTCCTGCCAGGATTCGAGCTTTCGCGTCAAATAGTTCTGCGACAGATACAATACTTCCTTGGTCCATCAGCGACTATACGACCATATTCTCTCCAGGTACTGTCAAAAACCACTTTTAGATGATCCCAACTTTTTCTGATGCCGATCAAAGGGTCGTGAAGGGTATCTGATCTGTGGCTCCCCATTGACAAAGGCATGATACCTGGCCATGGTTTCTGGATGCAATACTCATGCTTTTCCAGGAACAAATAGAAGACTTGAAGCGTCAGTCGAAAGAGTACGAGCGACAACAGACTATCCGCATGCGATCAAGACGTACTGGTAGCGATTCTGAGGACCTGGACCCGGATATTCACAGTATTGTCGTGGTACCGGGAAGAAGACACCAAAGCCACCAAGCTCGGCGTTCAATATATCGCTGAGCGGAATTGAAAGTGCCACGATGGCTCAGATATGCCTCCTAATCCATCGTGGTCCCCTCTGAGTTGATTGTCTTTTGTTGAGCCAGTAACGACTCATTCCAAATACGATCCTATCTCGACAACCTTCTTCTGTTCGTCGATGTGCCTAGAATCGGACGGCTTCCCGATACAATGATGGGTCATGGACCGAACACGGTTGTTGCAGCTCTCTAGCCCTCTACGAAAACAAGACACAAATGATTGTGCTTGCCACACCGATCATACCATGGCCGAGATAGATGTGGGCCAGAGTTGTGGCACCGAACTCTGACAGCTCTGCTTGTTCTATACGTTGTGCGCTGCACGTTCGAGGTCTTCCTTACCGAGCCTCTTTCATTTACTATCACGAGCCTCTATACGTTGTGTAGGTCCATGGTCCGACGAGGCAAGGGACATGATAATGTCTTTCGCCTTTCTTCACGTAGAACTTGATCTCAACTTCGGGCCAGAAGCTCTCGATACCTCTCTCTTCATACCACGGGCCGATCTCAAATATTATGCTCCAAGCAATTCTTTCTCCGTCTGGAAATCTGTTTAATGCTGCTGCCAGTGTTGTGCCATTTGTTTCGCCCCATTCTTTGACTCTTCCATCCTCGTTGGTTGCAGCATCGAATTGTAGACCCTGCTGTAGTGAAGACGTGCCCGGATTGAGCAGTCTCAGATGCGCTTTAAGGTTTGAGGCTGGAGTGCCTGAAACGGTGTTGAGGACGTGACAGCTGATGGATGCCGACATGGTCACCAGAGATTTGCCAGTGCACGGGTCATGAAATCGAACTGCTTCGGAAACGTGTAAATGTGACCTAGCAATTCTTATCTTCAGCAACTGGTCGCACAGAGTGGTGGACAGAACAGAGTACCCATCGTTAGGCCTTCATGTCTGGGAGTACAACTGCAAGTCTAGGCACTCCTCCCCTAAGATAGCGGTACTCGTAGTGCTTATAAGCACCTATTACTTACCTAGGTAGGCGAAAATGCTAAACCATTATAAAAATGACGACGCGTGCTCTGTTCTGTGCACCGCTCTGGTCGTATATGGTCCACAAGACTCGAGGCGCAGCGAATTCCGATCAGAAAAATCAGGTACCAAAGTCTAGGCAGGACGGGAGCAGTCCAAACAACAGTTATCTTAGGCATGAAGCTGAGCTCCTAATGCACAAGACGAGACGGGACAATTTGAACAATTGCCGGTCTAGGATCAAGATCTATACTGCCCCGAATCCCATGTCGTGTGCCCGAACGTACGGCCTGAGCCACCACTGTGGAAAAAGCCTCAGGGACCAAGGACCAGAAATTTTCAGCGATTCTAGCCACCGAAAAAAGGAACAAAGTAAATCGATCGGCAATTTCGGAACGCGTCGATTAGAATAAATGATACAGATAAAGGAACGATAACATCGAGTCATAGACCTTCCCAGTACACTTCCACCTTTACCTTCCTGCTTCCCCAACCATCATTCGTCCAAAGTTGTAGCTGCTTTGCTTTCGTAGGTATCTTGTCAGCATAGAAAGTAGACCTATGCGAGGATCCAAATGTCATCCTCTTTGCGGCTTCAGTATGCTGATGACGAATGGAAGCATCGTTGCTGAGAATGCTCTGAAAAGGCAACTCTTGGGCACACGAGAAATACAGCGAGCCAGCGAGGTCTACATCTACCTCATCACCTGTGAGTTCGTGTGGTGAGAGTGGCCCTTCGACGAAAGAGCAAGGAGCAAAGCGTGAGGCGATTGTGAAAAGATGATAGTCCTCATCCTCGTCTACTTTAGATGGTGTTCTGGCATCGTCTTGAGCTGTGAAGATTGCGCAGGAGGTCAGACTGTTAGACATATACCACGTGCCTTTGCGGATCAGGCAGCCAGTATATTGGCTCGGAAGCGGTTCGATTGTGCTCCGATCAGATTGAAGACCTGGCTCTGTAGTCAAACTTTCATCCGAGATCACCTTGACCATCAATCGTCCCTTGCCCACGAACGGTCTGCTGCTCGGCCCGATCGTGGGTGTCGCGGTAGGTACAGTTCTTGAACGTGTGTGCGTTGGTGCTGGAGGATACCTTGCACCATTCTTCGGTAAGTACTTGATCCCAGTAGCAGGACAATTCGAGATCTCGCCTGTGGGATCGGTAGGCACCCAGGTATTCCACTGTCTATTGCCATCCCACCAAAGGTCCATTGCACTGCGAAGAGAAGCTCGAACGTGGAAAGAATACCAAATTTCAGCCAATTCGTTGTGATTACGACACCGTATGACAGCATCATGTCCGTGAGGTGAATCGAGAATAGCTTGCTTGAGGTGTTCAAGCTCGTACTTTCGGTCTTTCGAGGGCACGATTCCATGTCGCTCAAAGAAGTCATAGGTTGCTAAGGAGTTGAATAGAAGTGCCGCATGCGTAAAATAGTCCAGGACATCATTATCTGGTAGATATTCGTGCTCATGACCACTCACTCGGTCTCTAGCATAGCACTTCGGTTCCATCGTCGAGATGCAAGTTCCATGCTTGTTCCATTCATGCGCCCATAAATGTGGGTTGTAGCCATTCAAGGACAGCCAGTGCCTCGACATGAAATCTAACAAGCCTGGATGTGTGCCACCAGCTTCCTGTGCTATGCTCGCATTCGTCAAAATATGAGTAATTTCTTCGGGAGTACGACGTCTCGTATCATCGCAGAATTGGTCAAACCCGCCTTCGCAATAGTCGGGCCATAGTCCATGCACCGTCCAGGATGTAGGGGATCCTAATGCCGGAGAAGGATCCCAAAACTGTGTCTGCAAGAAGTGTCCCGATGGCTCATTGATACAACAACCGTCCAACTCAGGTACAGATTTGATAGAGCATGATACTGCAGGTATGCATAGAGGTGCCGTCAGTGATGATTGCTCAGTGGCTTGAAGACCAGCTTCAGGCAAGAGACCAGCAAAAGGGAGGTGCTCACTGAGTGAGGATATGGTGCTTTGCAGGAGAGACATCCTGCTTTCTCCGCTTCTAGCGATATTAATAAAATTGAGGATACCAGCACTGTTATCAACGCATCGTCAGATTCTAGTTGAGAATGAATGTGTCCGAAAAGGAATGTCGTATGAGCTTGACTGAGGACATGAAGGCAACGAGGCAAGGGAGCACAGGCCGAGAAGCACATGCATCTAATCTTGTGATCCCATCCAGGCACCAACATGGGTAGATGGCCGGATGACGGCAGCGGTACCTAATCAGCCACAAATCTGGTGCGAGATGCCTAAATATTAGGCTAAGGGACGTAATGTTCGGTAGGTACACCCAACAATGACTTGATGAATTTTTGGGGGAACGGCCATTCGATGTATGAGGCTAAGCAAGGTAACACTGCTCGTTTGCAATGAAAGAGAAGTCTCATACGGACACAAACGAATCGTATTTACATTGAGGACTATAATATCTACGTCAGACCCTGGTACCTGCCAACTCTATCTGTCTAGCCCATGTTTCAAGCAGATGTAGAGATACATGCAATAACCAATACCGACCAGATCATCTGAGTCCGAATACTCCGTAAATGCTGCAAACGCCTAACGATCTGGCTTTTTCCAAAGAATTCCGATTCCACAACGGTAGTAATGCATTGTCATAGTCTCATCAAATGTGTTTTGGCAACGACCTCCAGGTGGAAAACCGACTCCTAGTACGGTCGTTGGACTGGATATGGTGGTGGTCCGCCATTTCCGTAGTTCGCATAATTCTGCTGAAACCAATCACGGTCCCAGTATCCTGAATTCGATCTCATTTCACTTTGTACATTGGGTGGGCCCGATTGTTGTCAATCGTAGCCAGCACCACGCTGCCAAGGACTAGCGGCTCTGTCGGGTCCTCTATTGAAGTTCTGCGGTGCATAATTGCTGTGAGCAGAACGTGGAGGACCGTATTGACCTGGGCCTGGTCGGGCGAAGTTTTGTGCAGGAGGCCCTCTAGGTCCAGGAGCAGTATTCGGTCGATATCCAGTCTGCTGCATCTGAGGTTGCTGTTGAGGCTGATGCGGTGAATGTGCTGGAGACATTGGCGATGGTGGCGCTTGTTGTGGTGTGTACGTGTGTTGAGCCTGCAGATTCTGGTTCGATATCGCTGCACGATTGATAGACTCATTAGACGAGGTATCATCATCAATTTCTTTTGGTGCACTTGGGTATGGACTCTTTCCATCACCTCGCGCGGTTGCCCCCAGTGCATCCAATTCGGTGGTCAAGGCTGACTGTGACTTAATGAAGCTACCTCTATCATCGCGCATTGGCTGATATCTGGTCTCCGGGTTCTTTGAGGCAATCGCGTAGATGGACGATACTAGAACCATGACCAGTAGCACAAAGATGAAGATAATGTTGTAGACTGCAAAGATGACACCCATCACACCTGAGACCATAGCTGGCTGACCAAAGGCATTTGAAAATACCAACAAGAAAATAGCATTGAGAAAGTTAATGGCCGCAATCGAGATGTTGAAAATGTTTGTCTTCTTGTCCATCCATGGTCGTAGGACGCTCACAACGATTAGGAATGCCGCTTCCGTAATCAGCAAACCGATTGCTTGCGCGATAGGTGAACTCTGTGCAAAGGCAATGAAAATAGCCTTGACCAGAATGTAAGCGAGGAGAATGATGACGAAGTAGTAGGAAGTAGCTTTGTACGAGACGTAGAGGAAACCCCACTTGTTCAGACAGGTTGGATCGGAGTAGAGGATGTAAGCTGGGTTCTTGTGCATTTGCACTGATCGCTTGGCCAAAGTCATGACCTTGAACGATGCCCAGGCGAGAGCGGCTGCCATAGAAATGAAGACGATCAGCGCAAGAATGACTTCGGCAGCCGAGTCGCGCTCGACTAATTGCCACAGGCACAGGATGGACATCTGGACGAATCCAAGAAGCACCAATCTGAACAGGATACCCTTGATGACAATCCGCCAGCCGTTCCGGAAGTCTCTGAACTTGTCAGATTTCATGACACCGCCTTTTGCTAAGCCTTCGATAATAGCTTTCGCCAAGGCGACACAAATTGCTGCAATGATGACGATGCCGAGAAAGAAGATGAGCCCAGTCATAAAGATGTTTGTTTGTTCGATGTGTGCTCGGAAGCCAACACGGTCTATACCACGCACAATGACATTCTTGAGGTTGGTGTCAGTGCTAGAGCTTGTAGTGGATTGACGCTTCGAAAGCATTCTGCCACCCCAGGAAATAGCAGGTGCAAGGACTTCGAGACTTCTCTTGATCTTCTTCTCAACCTGAACGGAGACTGTGCTCAGAGTCGATAGATATGTGGTCGGTGTGCCACCAGTTGCTCTTTGATACCAGGTGGCCAGAGTTTGCAAGAAACCAACACGAATAATACCCATGCTCCATTGGAAATTTTGGGTCCAGGATTGCACGATCGGTGGCATTGTAACGGAAGTCATGCCAATAATAGCCTGGGCCTGGAAAACTCCAAATAGAGACACTGCGTTAGCAGCTACATGGGCGGCAGTGTTTGTGTTACCAAGACCAGAAGTAATGCCAGCAGCGATGAGTCCAAGGCCAGCAATGATTGCAGTTACCCAGCCGACAGCCTTTTGGTAGACGCTCTTGGTGTTCGATAAATCCGCCTCGAGGCACGCAACCATATTGCCGAACCCGCCGGATTCACTGATCGAATAGACTTTCAAGCGTACTACACCATCGAGATCGGGGACCGTATATCCAATAGATGGTATCTGTTTCAGGGTGTCTTCGCCCAAAGGGAGAGTGGAAGGAGCTAAAGAGAAAGCGCCTTTTGTCATCGGGCAGAAGCCAGCCAGATCCAGCTTACAAGGGTCGACAGTCTCGTTGACCACCGTGAAACCATAAGCGATGACCTGCACTATAGCGACAACGTTTCCTGATATCGACGAGAAGCCATTGATCTCAACACTTGCGCTCTGGTTTGCTGGTGTCAGAGTAAAATCGAACAGGTTGGCGGTAAATAACGAGCCCTCCATACATGTGTTCAGGGAGTTGGACTCGATGATGTATTCGGCTGAGGCGACTTGCGTCGAGGCCAACAGGCCCAGGGAGGAGAGCAGCGTCTTCTTGTTGACGCGCATGTTTGCGATATTGTACTTCCTATTTCACTGTCCTGCCGCCACGTTCCAAAGGACGATTATGATTATTCTTCAATAGTATGATAATTTCTTTCTTTCCTTTTGCCTCTTAAGTCAAGGTGTGATATAGAGAGGCTTAAAGCGATAGTCGTGTCATTGATCGTGACAAGTCGTCAAGGGTTGAAACGACTTTGAATCTGGGAAATGGAGCGAGTGGCCAAACGGATCTTGTCGCAACGATTGTCGTTCTCAGTGCTATTAGTCGACTGTAGTGTTGATGTAGCGAATGTGAGCACTTAGGAAACAGCGGTGGTCGGGAAAGAGGTGCAAGAATGCAGTCACCTCTGCTCGATGATGAGATGGTGAAGGTGCAGTTGGCACGGAAAGGGCTGGTTACACTGGATTGAGAGTCGCCCAGCGGCAGGAGCGACGGACCCAGCTTTCGACTTTTAGAGCAAGGGTGAGTTGCGCCCAATTCAGGCTAGAGGGGGAAAGAACGAATGGCAAGAATGCCAAGCACCAACGATACGTTTGCAGCGACAGGAAACTGTCCACACCAACCTTGCTTTGGGTTTAGCTTGTTTAGCTACCAGCCCACAACGACTGGTCAGGGGCCTTCCAAGCTCTCCGGTTCTGCACTGCCTCAACAGTACGCACAGAAGCTCGTGCTGCTGATGGGCAAAAACGAGATTGCGATTCCTTTCGTTTGAGTTTTTGGGTAACGTCTACGCAGGTCTTCTGCGGATAATGATCCCTCCAGGCTGTTGCAATGACAACAATAGCGTGACAACATCAAGATTCGACTGTTAGCAAACAAAGGACTGAGTTTCTGGGGAATGGATCTGCTCGATCATTTGTGGATGATCTCATCACTGTCCGATAGTATCCAGATGAACCACGATGGTACGCGTCACCGTGCTCCGGATGCGAGAGTTCACTTGTCGTAAATAAGTACCCACAATTGATAAACATGATTGCGCATCAAAAACTACGAGCGATTGCCTTCATATAGATGTGAACAGCGATGCATCTGTATTTTTACTCTGTAGCAAATCAGTAGAGTATTCATAATTGACCACAATATCGCCTGCCTGCGCAGCAAGCGCCTCCCGATAGAGATGCATCTCGAGGAAGCTTTCGATCATGCAGCCACTATACGGAATAGCTCAGCCGTTAACTGGGTTACATCAGCCACTGGAGAAGCAGATGCAGCAGCTTGGCTCGTGGTTGTCATGAAACTCAGCAGAAACATCACTCGTTAATGTTTGTGCTCTATTCGAGCTAGCAAATTTCAGCACAGCAACATGTGTTGTCTGATCCTACAGCAGCGCTTTACAACTTGCCTCTCAGGACATCATCGATCTTCGAGACTTGTACCAGCATTTTGCCTGTGTTTGCGCCTTCATACAATTTGACCAAGCCCTGTTCAGCGACTTGCAATCCACCTTCAAGCACAGTCTCTCCTCGCTTTAGCTTGCCCTCTTTCACCCATAGCGCCATCTCAGCTCTTGCTTGCTCATACTCCGATGCAAAGTCGAACACAATAAATCCTTGCATTCGAATCCTCATGCTAACAACCATCAAATAGTTCTTCGGGCCCTTCTGTACCGCCTCGTTATACTGAGATATCCCACCACACATTACAAATCTTGCAAAAGGTGCTGCTCTGCTCAAAGCCAGGTCAAGTATCTCTCCTCCAACATTGTCGAAATACACATCAATCAATTTGGGCTTGGTAGCCTCGCGGAACTGCTTGGAGAAATCCTTCTCCTTGTAGTTCAATGCCTTGTCCACACCCAGCTCGTCAGTCAACCATCTGCACTTCTCGTCGCTCCCAGCAATGCCGATGACAGTTGCACCCTTCAGCTTTGCGATTTGACAAACTACGGATCCGGTCGCACCAGCTGCTCCACTCACAACCACAAAATCACCTTTCTTAACCTCACCGATCCTTAAGATCCCAAAATATGCTGTAAGGCCCGTCAAGCCCAATACACTCAATGCATCGATTGCACTCCGTTTCTTGCCCTCTCCCGTGTCAGGCACCTTTTCACAATCGCTTTCCTTGAGCACAGCATATTCTGCCCATCCTGCTGTATTGCTAACAACAAGCTCTCCTGTTTGAAATTTCCCGGATTTCGATGCAAGGACAATTCCCACCGAACTGCCACGCATCTTCTCGCCGATTTTGACTGGCGGAATGTAGCTTCTGGTATCATTTAGCCAGCCTCGCATTGCTGGATCTAGAGATAGATAAAGCGTTTGGTAGAGGATCTGTCCATCTTGTAGCGAAGAAGTTGAAGGAGTTTTGTTGGCAGTGTTCGTTCTAAATGTCGTTCCGGGTACGATGTGTGCCTTCGGCCGTTCTGCTAGTGTTATTGTTGTGTATGTCTCTGGAAGATTTGGTGCCATGTTGGTGGTATCCTTTAGGTTGATAACTCAAGCTTCACTTTCCTGACTCTAGGGTACGTTTGACAATATGTTGCTCTCCTTCTTGCTCGGATGCTGCCTTGGTCGAATGCAACGTCGTATACAGAATATCTACTTCTCTGCAACCAGACGAATTGATCTACAGACGCTTGGCAAGTAGTTAATTCATCAAACGTGGCTCAGATGCCTCGGCACGATAGCAGTTAGTTATCACTCGCCCCGATTAATGCTGCTGATTGCTCTCCCCGTAGGTAGCGCAAATCAGTGTTGCCTAGTCATACTGTCATTTATGAAGAGGTGCCACATACTGGTACGAATTGCAGGCCGTACTACTCAAGTCGAGCAAGATCATCGGAGTAATGTTTAAAGAAATGTGGAGACGGCACGTCAAGCGTGACCAACGCAAACGGCGTCCTTTCATTCGAGCATTAAATCATTTTAGCATTACTAGATACCGAGAGCATATCTGTGTCCTCTTACCCTATGCAGAGAAGCTGTTGGCCTCTTCCTCGACAGGCTTTTCCAGCCATATCATCAATGTCTCTTTGAGCCTCGACAGGCTTAATGGTTTTGGCAGAAATGCATCTGTGCCAACCTCTTTACATTTAGCCTCGTGTGTCGGGCCCACCACGGCGGTCACAGCTATAATGATACGCCTGCTTCCATATGGTGTGCCTCGTAGTCTTCGACTCCCTTTCAGCTTGCCTTGCTCTTCCATCTCTCGGATTTGTTTTGTACACTGAAGGCCATCAATTCGTGGCATGTGTTGATCGCATAAAATCAAGTCTACCATTTCATCCTGCTCAATTAGCATATCGAGCGCCTCCTGTCCATCGTTGGCCACTATCACATCGTAGCCTAACTTTTGAATCATCTTCACCCCCAATTTTTGATTGATTTTGTTATCTTCAACAAGCATGATCGTGAAGGTTTTCTTCATGTGTTCTGTCAGTGGCCGTTCGCAGGTCGTAGCATTCGAGTTGGCGAGTGACAATGCATCAAATGCTGGTGTTGAATCACTCTCAACAATCTCAACGTCCTTGGCAAACCGCACAGAAGGTCTTCCTACCTCGGCTTTGAGTGGAAGATCCCTGATGTCTTCCAGACTTCTCATCATCTTGTGCCAGGCTATAGGCCGCCTTACCGGCACTATGTGCATAGGAGGGTGTGCGCCGAACAATTCATACAAGCTGTTCTCGTTGTCATATGGCACTATCACAATCCAGCTCGGATTCAGGAGTGCTCTCTTCAGCAGCTCAGGTCGTCCGATAAGCACGTTTACGCTGGCCCAAACATATTTGTAAGCATCTGTAAGACCGTCCAAAGCTACATCATGAGACTGGATACCGAAGATTGACCACGCCTTGTCCAATCCCTGCCACAACCTGTCGCGTGGATTCTCGAATATTGCGACTTTCGTGCCAGGAGCTGCCTTTGGAGGTTCATGTGTACCAGTAGGTCCTTCTACGAGCGGGATAGCCACAGTAAATGTGCTGCCTTGCTTCTCAATCCCGACACCTGGATCATCTCTGTATTTGCTGTCAACCTCGATCGTGCCTTGCATCTTTGCCAGTAACTGCTTGACAATGCTTAGGCCTAGGCCCGTACCTCTCTCCGCTCCTCTCGTTTGTGCTTGTTTGAATGGCTCGAAAAGATGAGGCAGAAAACTCCCAGGCACACCGCAGCCGGTATCTTCGACCTTGACTATTAATTTGCCATTCTCCACTGCCACAGTGAGTAACAAATAGCCATGAGTAGTAAACTTGCTGGCATTCGACACGAGGTTGAGGATAATGCGGGTAAGACTGAGCTCGTCCATGAATATTGACGATGGCACTTCTGGCGACACGGCTACAAGAATTTCAACCTGAGCTTCTTCGTTCCTATTTGGCAAAAGACCAATTACGGAGTCGACGACATTGCGTATGTCAAGGAACGTAGGCCGATGAGCTGATTCGCCTTTCTCCAATCTGCTCCAATCCAACACATTATTCGTGATTAGGGACAGTGTTTTAGTAGCATCCTGTATAGCGCATAGCAAAACCCGGCCTTCTTCGGTCATTTGTTCTCTAGACAATAGGTCACCATAGCCTTGCAACTGGTGTAGCGGCGTTCGGATTTCGTGTGAAGCAGAAGCAATAAATTCAGATCGCGCTTGGGCGGCAGCTTCGGCATTCTCCTTCTGAGCTAGAGCTGCCCACAGTTTCCTTCTCGTTCTGATTATATCGGTAAGCTTGTTTCGCGCTATTGTCGCTGAATGCACAAGCAAACCGTTCGCAGCCAGGCATGTCAATGTTGCAATTGTAACGATCGTTACAGGTAGCCCAGTCGGATAGCCACGTGCAGCTTGAGCGTCCAGCTCGGAGAAAAACCTGGCAGCGGCCATCCCTGTGAAATGCATCGCCGCGACGCCCGTCGTCGCTACGCCAGCAAACAGAATCTGTTGGGCAAGATGTGATTCCATCTGGCTCATAAGTATACAGCCCACGGTACAGACAACCCACGAGATAGTGCCTGAAAGCAATACTAGTCCAGGATCTAATCTGCAGTAGCCGTCGGGGATTTTCAAGGCGAGAATCCCAGCGTAGTGCATAGAAGTGATCGCCAACGACCAGAAAAAGCCTTTCGCAATGTTACGAAGAGACAGTCCATCCCTCAGCGCAGTAAGCATGTACTTTACCGGATTCGCTTGATGCTCAGATCCGGGCTTCCAGGTTTTTGTGCTGCTGAACAAACCAATTCCAAATGAGCTTGTCTCTGAACTTGCAGTGTCTGAATGACGTCGCGAAAAGGAGGAATTACTGGATGTTTCTGTATAGTGATCATCCACATCGTCTTTATCTTCGTCACCTACCTCGCGTGGTTCGAGTGTAGTGCCTAGGAATTTCGGCGTGGTATTCTCAATTCCACTTGAGTTTCTCTGCGCAATGCTCGGTCTTTGCGACATAGGTGGAGAAGGCTCTGAATCATCACGTCCTTGCAGTCTTAATGGTGCAAGGCTGGAAGATTCAGGTCTGCGCACAGGAGATAGACCGAGTCCATTTGGGCGCCATTCTTCAGATGTCCGTCTACTAGGACTTATCAAGGGCGCAGAACTACCTTGGCGTTGTAACTTCGGTCGGCCGTTGTTGTTGAAAGATTCCAAATATTCCGTCAAGCGACTTCTACGCGATTGCTTCCAGCGTGACCTTCTCTTCAGACGGGACCATCTTTCCAATACCAGATCAGACCCAAGTGCAACGAATGTGAAAAGGACGGCGAGGAACGCACTGAGGACGGTCAGAGGTATATCGAGACCAATAGGTAAGTCGAGCTCATATGCGAGCATTGCAACGAAATGGAGGCACCATATTGAGCAGAATCCAAATGTGAGACTGGCAAGGAAAGTCCAAAGAAGAACAGCAGAAAGATGTCGACTCAATCGTGCCTGACATACAAGCTGCGTCGAAGTGAATGTTCCGAGCAACGAGATAGCGATCGAAGCACCCACTAGCCCTTCGTTCCAATGCGGCTCTAGTTCTCGCATATCTTTTCTTCCAGGCTGTTTCTCGCAGCAAATCGAGGTACAGGCTCACGGCTGTGTTCGAGCGCGCATCAGGTCGCGCAAATATTCCCTATTTCACTCTTCCGCAGTAGCATTGTAAGACGTCGAGCCGTCGCCTAAGCACGTGCCTCACAACAATCCCAGAGCACGTAAGTGATAAAGTCCCAAGACACCGCTCGAGAAACCCATATCAGAGTCGGCAAGAGACGAGCTACCACCATTCTCCTTGTAAGTATGACAGATGTGATGCGCATTCTGCAGGAAGCCCGATCCAGATGCTGGGGTCCCGTCAAACGTTCTAGCCCTCAGCCATGAGCCGCACTACTGGCAGATACCTATCGACTAGTGTCGATGCGAACCGCTAAGAGCGAGCTAATGATTGGCTGTGGACCGACATGAGTCCACAGAGACCGTTAGCAAATCGGGAACTGGAGCAGAGAGAAACTCCAGGCTTCGTGCTGGATTTCGGAAGCTACATATCCTTAACTCTGGCGGCATACCTGTGCGTCTGAATAGGCGCATGAACTTGCAAACATGTGTCACTCTGCTTCGAATCTGGAGTATCGTGGCATCTGGTGCATGGCACAAGACTCCGCAAATCTTTCAAGCTATCGATAATAATGGACACAATTCCCAATCTAATCAGAACACTCACAACTTCAAATGCTTGGGAACGACCCCTTTTCCATGTCAAAATCTAGCAAAATCGTGTTATTGTACAGCAGACCTTTTCTCAACATTTATGTCTCGCCTGCCCATGACTGGCATTAGATTCGAGATAACAATCTCATAGCTGGTAAACAAAATGCCGCCAGCAAAGACAGTCCGTCCTAACCGCATCGTGCTGCCTTTCCAAAGTCCTTTGAAACCGTAATCCTCGATCACCCCTTTGAATGCTTCAACTGTGCCTGCACCTTTGGCACTCTGTGCTCGCGTCTTGACTGTGTCAATCGGCTGAGTAGCATAGGTCGTCACGATGCCAGCGACGGCACCATTCGCAAAGTTCATTGCGGTGTTTTCTGGCAGCCGTTTCTTTCTCGAGTATTCCTTGAGAATATTATATGTTCCCATACGAACAGACGTCGTACCCATCTGCTTGAGAGTTGTCGTCACGTAGCCACGGTACAACCCATACATGCCGTATTGCTTAACAAGTGTAGTGGTCGCGTGCCAAGCACCACGAAATTGACGTTCTGCAACAGACTTTCCGATAGAAGCAGTGTTTCGTGCGTCATCTATCAGGGCTGTCTTGATACGCTCTGTTGGCGTCACCGCAAATGTGCTCGCAACTACGCCAGCGCTCATACCAGCGCCGAGACTTCTTAGCGCGCTCAAAGATCCAGTTTCAGGATCAGCGAAGGCGCGCTTAATAGTATCGAAGCTCATGAAGCGGATGGCATCCTTAGCGATCGTCCCAAGGACAAGCGTAGAACAACCTAGATAGAGTGCACGCACGCCTTCCTTTTTGATGACCTGACCTACCACAAGAAATGGATTGCGCGGTGTCGGTATACCCCGTTCTGCTCGAAGTTGTACACGAGTTTTGGCGAACTCGAACGGATAGGTCAGAAATGATTCAATGCCACCTGCTGTACCTCCAGCAATCAAGGACATTACAGGGGTGACTCTGGGGTCTGCTGTTCCTTGTGGTGCCATGATACTGGCAGAGGAAGTTTTCGAGCTTCCAAACCAATGCACTGTCCTCAGCTGTAACTCACCAGACCTCTTTTGGTTCCGTAAAACCCTGGCTATATCATTGTGAAAAGGTGTAGATGCTAAATATCCTGTCGCTGACTGAAGAGGTCAATCTCTTGTAACTTGAGATCGAACGGCCCAGATCTGCGCTATCATGGAAAACAAGGCTGTACGACAACGACGTACTATTCACCTCGATCGAATTTAGCCCATGGACAAGACCCGTGCCGGGATATTATCCGAGCTCGCCGAGGTCATCGTTATCATTAGTAGGACAGAGCCTTTATCGATAGGTACGTTTAAGCATAAAAAGAGCTGAAGCAGGTCGTTGAGCTTAATCAGACAAATCAGCAGTGCAGCATGTATTGCCGAGAGAAACCATCTTCGATTATCGATGCTTTTGCCCTGGATTGTTCCGACGTCGTGCTAGATCTTCGATTATAGGCTGTATTCAAGCTTGCCCTTTTTATTGTCCTCTGCACCATGCACTCGGACTTGCTCACGATTCGAAATGCTGCCTCGGCTGGAGCTCTGTCGCGTCTCGCGCTCAGGGCAAGAACGTCTCCTTACGAAATGATGCTAGGCCACAGCGCCACACACACACAAAGTTCATCGAGCGGCCAATCATAGACTAGAATTTGGTCGACAATTGACTAAGAAAGCCATCAAGCAGCAACAACTTTCTGCCACTCTCTCCTCGTTCTTGTTCAAGCAGCATCCGAGAGATGCTGCTAACACTCCTGAAGCAGGCCTGTGGCAGCGCTTCGCACAAATCATGAACACGACATACGTTGCACGATGGCTATTGACTATAATTTCTACATACTGCTCAATGGTTCCTTCACGCCTCGGTTCGTCCTTGCTGATGCTGCTTTAGACCATCCTTGTTCAGCTTCTCCCAGGCCTTCGTGCTGCTTAATTTTATCAGTCGATAATCTGCCTCAAGCTGAGACTGGTATATAGAGCTCGAAGGTTTGCCGTGATGTCTTTAGCGAGACCAGGTCGATACGGTGATGGACGTTGTTGACCTGCACGACTTTGTACAGCGTTTCCCGGGTAAGAAGACCATGGCACGTCCTTTGGTAGCAAAAAGCGAACCACTCGGAAAGCTCAAGGATACCTTGGATTCAAATAGCTCTATCGCACTCCCTTTACCTGCACAGATGCTAGACAATGGGCAAGCGAGTGATATAGAGAGGATGGTGACACAAAAATCAGAAGCGCCTGCCACAACGACCGCGCAAGCGGTGACAGCTTTGGACTGGACAGGTCTCGATGATCCGGAAAATCCGGAAAATTGGTCCACAGGGAAGAAGGCTTACCATGTTGCATGTATCGGACTCCAGTGTTTTGTGATGTAAGTTTGTCGATTTTCTTCGTATTCTTTGGACTCACAAAGTGCAGAACTTTCGGTTCCTCCGTCTATACACCTGCCATACCACAAGTCGCAGAACGCTTCAACGTGAGCACGACAGCGGCTACGTTACCGCTCACCACGTATCTTGCTGGACTGGCATTGGGTCCTGCCATTAGTGCTCCCATCAGTGAGACCATGGGTCGCAGCATTGTCTATATGACATTGTTCCCGATCGCCTTGCTTTTCACACTAGGTGCTGGTCTAGCACAAAACTTCGGCACTCTTACCGTTTGTCGATTTTTCGCAGGAACAATCGGCTCCGGTGCTCTTGCTGTTGGTGCCGGAAGCAACAGCGACATGTTTCCACCATTAACACGAGCTCCAGTTGCTTCTATATTCCTGCTTGCACCTTTTGCTGGTCCTGCTTTGGGTACGTGTCAAATTCTGAATGTTGAATAAGCTAACAAGATTAGGTCCTCCTGCTGGTGGGTATCTCACTGAATACCAAAATTGGCGCTGGACACAATGGATCGTTCTCATGGTAGGCCTGGTCACCATCATTGCAGGTCTTTTCCAGAAAGAGACATACAAGAAAATCATCCTTCTCAGGAGAGCGAAGCGACTCGGCTTGCCACCACCACTAAATCCTATGGCTAGCATGAAGCCCAGGCAGAAAATCGAATTTGTGCTAACATTAACAATTGCACGACCATTCAAGATGTTGCTTACCGAGCCGATTGTAGGGTTCCTGGGAGTGTATACTGCTTTCAACTTTGGGGTGCTATTCATCTTCTTCACGTCTTTCCCTTTAGTCTTCGAAAGTCCCTACCCCGAGATTCAAGTCTACCACTTTAGTCAAGGAGAAGCAGGACTAGTCTTCATCGGTGTCGGCGTTGGTTGTCTGCTTGCAACAGCGATCTTCATCGCCACTGACAAGCTTTATTACCAACCCAGAGCACGGAAGGAAATCACAGACAAGGGTAAAGACCCACGAAGTCTGTTATTACCACCGGAATTCAGGGTCTTGAGTGCGGCTATAGGTAGCTTCATGCTGCCAGTGGGGCTCTTCTGGTTTGCATGGAGCGCGAAGTCAAGCATACACTGGAGTGTTCCTGTCTTGGCCACCATTTTCTTCGGGGCCGGTAACATGCTCGTATTTTTCACAGCAGTGATGTATCAGCTCGACAGCTATGGACCTTTGTTGGGTGCAAGCGCGATGGCTGCCAATGGGATTCTACGTTATCTTGCTGGAGCGATCTTCCCACTATTTGCACGTCAAATGTATCGTGCAATGGGTGTGGGCTGGGCTACGACTTTACTAGGATTTGTGACGATAGCTCTGATGCCGTTGCCATGGATCTTGATCAAGTTTGGATGGTGGCTGAGACGAAGGAGTAAGTATGCCACGTTCTCCAAGGACATATGATAGCGTTTGTGCAGATTAGCATTGCTTATTTTAATGATGATCGCCCACTCGGGCGTTTCGGCCATTGCTAACACATAGTCAGCAAGAATTAATATAACCACGTTGGTTTCAGTGGTTGGTAAACGTCGCAGGTTGTCTCATGGGGTCCATTCAATTGCAAGCTCGTTACTATTCCTGCTGTGCTTGAAACAGGCGAGACTCGTTGCATCATGAAGTCACAAAGCTTTACATTGGTCTCTTCTGGCATCGCACGGACCTCAGCCTAGTGGAAATTTACACCAGGCATTCGGCACGATCGACCAACAACGAAAGCTTGCAACTTCTCATTGTTAACTCCTGCCGGAAGCAGTATATTCGAGCACAAACCAGAAATGTGATCCAGACAAAGCGATCACGAAAAGACAGAAAACCACATCCCATTCGACTGTTAGATGTACTCTTCCTATACACCACAAGAACTCCTGCCAAAATGCCAAGAAAGAAGGCAACCTCGAAGAAACCAGCCAAGAAGGCCGGCAAGCAGAAGCCTGTCAAGAAGACCACCAAGGATGCAGAGAAACCGTCTGGGGTAGTCAAGAAGCCCGTTCAGCGAAAGCGCAAGAAGTTCTATTTCGAGCCCTTTCCGTTGCTTGACTTACCGTCCGACATCAGGGACGAGGTGCTCCGTTGTCTCCTTACTCAGGATGAGCCATTACTCAGTGTTCCGAAGGGCAAGGACTACATCAAGAATGGAAGCGACATGGATTTCGAACGTGCTTTCGTTCATCGCTACTACAAACTGGACCCTGCCATTTTGCGCGCATGCAAGCAGCTCTATGACGAAGGATCGCGTATCTTGTATAAGGAGAACACGTTCGCAATCACTGCTCCTTTCAACTTTCCAGAAGCCAGTGGTTGTTGTTATCCTAGCGACGAAAGTATGCATGACGTGTTTGTCCTAAACCACCGGCGCCTGGAAGCGCTCTTCAACCAATACCCAAAGTTGCGAGAGGCAGTCAAATGGAACGTGCATGTCTATGTCGGAGATTTGCCATACTCACCTGTTGACCGTGAGAGTCTCAGACGAGTCCTTACCGCTGCTAGAGGACTTCAGCAAGTTGTGGAATTGAGACAGCTCACACTGACTTGGTTGGACGAAGATAAAGTTATCCGTGCACCCCCACGCGGCACCTCTGAACCTGCTCCGCCAAAGTCAGAGGAAGAGAAGATGTACCCCAAAATTGAAGCTCTGCAAGCGGTGGTTAACTGTTTTCGCCATCTGGAAGCTGGCACATTCAGAGTCGAGACTGAAAAAGACATCGAAGGAATTGAAGGGATCGACACCAGCCACTCTACGAACCACAATGTTGGCAACTCTTCCTCAGGTCTTTGCTATACTACTGACAGAATCGAAGAAATACCTTCGTCAGCCGACGAGGCAGAGTCTTTTAAAGGCAGTAGTAGTGGAGACAGTGAGCAGCTCAAGCAACCTGCAATAAAGTCTGGTGGTATCAAGAAATCGGGGGCCGCGAAGACCGTCACCAAGAAAGCAGCAAAGTCCGATGGTGCCAAGGAATCAGCAGCCACAAGTACCACTACGAAGAGAGCAGTGAGGGCTGGTTGTGTCAAGAAACCAGCCGCAAAGGCAGCCACGAAGAAAGCTGGAACGAAGACGACAGCAAAAGCGAAAGCAAAAGCAAAAGCACCAGCGGCTGACAGCCGGATTATTAGAGAAAAAGTGACGAGACTACAAAAGAAGTTACAGGGCGAAGGCATTTGAGTTGATAGACCGCTTAAGATAATCTTACCGTGATGTTCATAATCCCATGTGTGTTTACTATTCGATGGTGCGTAGCAAGAATTTGTTATTCATCAGAAGGAGCAGTTGATTGGCAACCCAGTGGAGACGAAGCTTGGCACCATTTTGCGTTACTCCTAGATAGACCTGCCTCCCATCGTTAGTATATTACCATCAATGTGCTTCGATTTGTCTACCCGCATTCTCGAATGAGAGACGAACAGAGAGCCGGTCCAGTGGCAGATCCTCAGCACTGAAATTGACAACACCAGGCGACTGCGGCTTCGCAGGAATGTCAAAGATTGCGTTGAGCGTAACAGCTTCTTTGAATGGGGAAAATAAAAGAGGGAGAAACAGGATTACACAGACAGCATCATTTTAAAGCAGTCATTGCTGACATCTAGAATACGGTTAGCTGTGGGAGCGCCACATCTTGCAGCTGCAACTATCTGCACAAGTCAGCTGACTTCCTCTGCTTGTAATCTGGACGTGCTTACTCTACATTCGAGCAGCGCTCGCCACCATCCACCGTGACGGCCTCTTCCATGTAAACCCTTCAGATGTCTGCGTTTTTCAGTGATTATTCCATCAGTCCTGGGCTCGAACTAACCTTGTATCTGAGCAGCGCTCACCACCATCCACCACGACGACCTCTTTCTCTCTCAGCCTAGCAGACTGACACCTAGAAGGAATGCCCAACTCCCTTGCAACATCTAAAGGCCGTGCCACGGCATCGCTGACATGGTGCACCTCCGATGCCCAACTTCATCAGTAGTCACCAGGATGATGCCAGTCCGTACGGGAACAAATGCATTAGGATTAACTCCGAGAGCGGTCGGTAAGGTTCCTCTGCTGTACGCTAATTTCAGGACTCGAATGTCCGCCAGACAGATTTGACATTCCCTCTGAGCTGCTGCTCATCGTGTACACCGATGGTACACGGACGAAGGTCTTCTCGCATTTTGGTCCTGGCAACAAACTGAATCGGTAGCTGCCTTGCGGCTGTCTGTGTTTCAAATCTCAGAGCCTCCCACCGCGACTCCAACGTCAGCAACACATCCTGCTATCTACCGAATACCAGAGTGCGCCCTCACGTCCACACGATCATTGCCTGTGCGCTTCCTATCAGTCAAATGGTCACAAGAATCAATTGTGCTAGGCTTACCAATCCATACATTCCTCCTGTGTTTGTCGATCAAGCTCCCTGTTGTGTAATTCGAGAAGAAAGAAAGTTGAGAGTTGAGAAGAGAAGCGACCTCACACTTATACATGCTTGCGGGGCTGGAAACAAGGCATCTCTCTGTAAGTGACATGTGGAAGCAGCAAACACAAGGAAGGAATTGGGGTTGACGCGTTCTCATTGGTTGTTTCTCGAAGTGACACTCCTGAGCACGTGTTTGTTTAGTGCCCGCTACACCAAAATGCAGTGAAGGTCCTTTGTCTGCAACAAAATAGGTCTTCGTTGCCTGACGCTAGGCTGGCAGGGTCTATTTTACGTCCTGACCACACCTAAGAAGATCAACACAGGCTGTGACACGTGCAGGGAATTCACCAGTGCCTGCCACTGATTGTCCTGCACCATACAACTTTGCACAAGATACAAATCTTCCAGTGACAATCGCTTATCAATCAGCTATTCAAGCAGCCTTCTCGGTATAGCGATCTTGAAGTCATTTGTGTTCCTTGCGCATAGGACGACATACTAGTATTACCTAAGTTTAGGGTCCATCATATCGAATTGGGATCATGTCAAAACGAACCCATTATCAAGATACCGATGACGGTACGGCTGGCATACCATCTTCAAGCACAGTCGCACTGACTTGTATAGACACTCACATGGACTTTGAGAGCCGTTCGCTCAATAGTCATATCAATCCAGAACCACCATCGACAGCTCCCGCCCAACCGTCACAGCTAGTTTTTAGACCTGCTCCTGGTATCACTGTCCCATCACACTACCTTTCTGGTACGAACGCAATTTCTTCACAGCCGATCATACCCTTTACAGGGCTCGGTCAACCGCACGCTGGGCATCCTTCATCCACAGTCGCGAGGGCCGAAAACGCAAGACTGATGGAAATCATGTCACATATGGGTTTCGGCAAGTTTTCACAATACAATGTGGACTACTACGCACAAAATTTCACGTGGCCACCCCGAGATCCTAGTAAAGTTGAAATCACGTTTCAATTTTCGGTACTGCTTGGGAAAACGGTTCATTATTCGACTTACACCAGGACAGTTTCAGCTGATAAAATGTCGAAGCTCAGCGCTTTTCAAGCATTTGCCAAAGCAGAACGGAACAGAGTATATCAGTTTGCAGACCTGTTTCAACCTCAAGAGGAGCTTCAAAACATGAACCTGTTGATCGAGCTCCATTACGACCACGGTACGAACAAGGGTGAATTTATCACAATCGCTGGGGAGTCTTCTATATCGCGTTGGTATGAGGAACAAATTTTGCATGGTGCTTGCGAGGTGCTTCGTGCTCGTATAGCTTATTTGGAGATGAGGAATTGAATTGACGAAAGTGCGAGATGAGATATTTAACCTCTGGGAACATTGGCCGTGCGTTTTGAACTGCTGAAATGTCGCGTCCAGCTTCAAGACAATTAGCCGATATACCGAGGATGAGATTATCTAGCAGCTGTGGGTTTGGGTTGGTCATTATTAGGGATTTATATAGACACGTATGAACTAAGAAGTCCTTAAGCGGTGCCTAGAAATCAATGCCATTTAGGCTTGCACGGCAGTACAGAACCGGCATCTTTGTTTTAGCTTCACACAGCCCTTGTCACCCACCGCCATCTTGTCTGGAATCTACTTTTGAGGTTAGGTGAGGTCGTATTACTTGCGCTTACTTCATTCGTGCACCTGCTATCGAGCACTGCTCGGTGTGTACAAATGGCGAAACATGAATGCGCGGGCGTGAATTCCTTCTCAGATAGCTCATGCTGAGAATGCAGCATACCGCGAGACATGCTTGATCGACAAGTATTGCGAACAACAAGTGCCGCGAGCAGATATACTAGCTCGGCTTGAGACCAGAAGTATGGAAAGTGAATGCTACGTTTGTGGTGTAGGGAATACTTATACTTCAACCGGGTCAGAATAACGAATTCCTGATTGTCGATCGTGTGTCAGGGAATCTGTAAGTACGCATTATTGCATGGCTTCTGCGGATCGTGCAAAGCTGAAGCTCCTTGCGTGGTTGCTGCTGGTATTTTGTGCCTATCATTTGCGATCACGCTCTGGGCCGACAGGCCTTCATTTATGAGGTATTGAGCATCAAATTGAGCCTATCAATCGTCGCCACGATACCAGAGATGTCGTTTTGGACGCTGATCACATTGTAATCGTATCTGTCACCCAGCTGAACACTAGCATGACCAGAAACATTCGTGTGCCCGTATACATTGCCTATACTGGAGCGCGAGTAATCTACGAAGTTTTGATCACTGCGTAGCTGTGCCTGCTCCGTAAAAGGGCTGGACCTCGTTCTCTGGCGATTTCTGCCACCTAGCTGGCCATTTGCATTGTCCGATCTATCGAGGTTGGTTCCGAGATTGTGTGTATACGATTGCCAGGACACCACCCCATCTAGCAGGGTCTGAGAGTGTTCTTCGGTGTCCAGTGAGAATCCACGGGCAATGGAGAGCAGCTTTGACCCAGTCCCAGCCTGCCCTGAGGAATCAATGGCATTTTCGTCTGCCAGACTCGAATGTCTTGTGGTGCAACGCTCTCAGTCTGAATTTGTGCTGGCTGATAATCTGACGATCGATCCAGCGCAGGCGTCCCTGCCAACATCGTCGCTGGCTTCCTAGGATTGATTGCTGATGCTTGTACTTGCACATTGTGCTTAGCTAGATACTTGTGATAATTATTCCTTACCCTCGAACTCAGTCTATCGTTGACTCCTAGCAACCCGCCAACAATTGCGTAGCGCTTTGATATATCGCCCCAGCCTCTGAATACCTGCTTTGCTTGGACAAGGCCTTCACAAGTATGAGCTCTGCATCACCAATATCTTCGAAGATAGCCTTGGCCTTGGCTGGATCTGCCATGCGACCTGATAAGATGACTCTGAAGGAGGGCAGGATCGCCTGATATATGTTAGCGGCGTCCGACAGGCTTCGAAGCTTGATCATTCCGTTGACGTATGCTCTCTGAAACTCAAGCGTGTTGAGATCTGCTTGGCCCATAATTGTTGAGCCGGAGCAATACATTGGTAGTAGATATTTGCTGCTGTCGGGGATTGGTTCTATCCTGCTGCTTGCCAAGCAAGATCATGGACATTGTGAAGCCATTGATTTACATTGGCACTGTTCTCGGCCAGTCAAGCTGCGTGAATGTTTGCCAGAACTGATCTGGAGAGTATGATATCTGGCTGATCGCAGAGATCACCACTGTAGGCTATTTCGAATCTCAATTGCTCCTCGTGAAGCATCTCAGCCAAGTCTTGCAAACCGCTAGCGTAGAGAATTTGTTCGCCGACTTGGTCAAGATCTAACGTTGATGACTGCATGAAGTGGTGAAAGATAGCCTGAGGTCGCTTGACTAGCGCTACTAAGTTGGCCCGTAAATCCTTGGCCGATCTTATACGTGCCCTTCCGTCCATGGCAACGTCGCAAGGGTGCTCGCACATTCAGTCGAATCGATGAAACATGCACAAGTGCCACATCTTATCAATTACCTACCTTAATCAGTCTACGATCTGCTGCCCCGCCGAGATGTCAGCCGTGATTTATACAGCGCACAGTTATCGACTTTCTCAGGCTCGACAACGGCTATGTCCAATGGGGTCCTGCCTCATCGGAATATCCAGAAGCCTGAGGTAAGCACGTACGAGCGGACACCTTCTGCAAAATCTGGAGTTACCCCTTTCGGCAAAAGTGAGGAAGCATATGAGTTCCCGTATATAGCAAACATTCCCCCATTGGTATTTGCCACTCTGAGCCGCTATGAGCATCTCAAAACCATTCTGAGAGCCTGTTCTAGTAATATAGATGGCTATACTTAAGGCTAGTAAGGGTACGTTATCCACAACAACTCCAGTCCTAAAGATCAGCTACTTATAGCTGTAGCAACCACGACTCTAAGAAGGAACTCATAATCGAGTCCTCGCCGCTCTCACTTTTGCTGAAAAGGTTAACTCCAGATTTTGCAGAAGGTGTCCAGCGAACCTGCTTGTAGGGCAGGATCGTTCACTCTTGACTGCTGAATGGGCTCGGATATTTTACTCGATGAGGCCGGACTTCCCAGTACTCGGCAACCTTGTAATTCAACAATAGTTCTTGTGAACCTTGGAATTTATCGACTTTAGGAACCATTGTCGGGTCCTGCCGGTGGCGATTGAGCTCAGTTTCGCGAGGCAAGTATTCATAGTGTTGTTGGTATAGTGCTGTATGTATATGCTGGTAAGATATGTGTAGGTTGGCAAGAGTATGGATAGACCAAGGACAGACGTAGATGTAATGACCGTGGTTCGCAACTGCTCAACCGCGTCCAAAACCTCGGACATCTTCGTTTGCGTGAGCTGACGCCTTATTATTCCAACTACGGCTGGTTGTTCATTCGCTCAAGTATGCTCGAGGAGGCTATCTGACGACCTCTTTTTTGGCATTGTCTTCCTTGTTGCTCTCCTGTGGCCTGTTCTCAGGTCTCGAGGCTATAGAGTTGTCAGAGAAGATAAAACCACACGACGATATGCCAACGAAGATGCTTCCCACTGTCGCAGCACCAAGTCCTGATGATCAGTTCTGACGATTTTGGAAAAAAACATGCTCTTTACTGGAATCGAACCAGTGATCTCCTCATGGGCAGCTTACTAGCAAACTTGGTACTAGTGAGGCGCTATACCACTTAGCCAAAAGCTGCCAGATTGTTAGATATCATGTTCTCAGAGTATTAACTACGAACAGGACTTACAGCTTTTTTTACTGTGCGTTAATTGTGGAGCACCACTTTCAACGATTAATATATGATCCAATGGGTAGTCGCAGTCATGTGCTTATCAGCCTCGAGCCGTGATATCTACCAGGCGTCGTGCATTTTTCATTGGTTTTGTCCTAAGCGGTGTGGGTTGTGCATGGTCCGTCAATAAAATAGGAGAAGTCTAGATCGTGGAGTAGACTTGTACGAGAATGGTTTGACCAGAAAGACCCGCATCTAGAAGATGCCTGTCCGGTTCTTGTTCGGTGTTTCAATCTAGTAGTCGAAGAGAAGAAGAGAAGAAAGGGCGTGTTTGCAAGCATGGCCACGATCTAAAGGTGCAACGACGTTCTTGTGTGATCGAAGGAGCAGAAACCAGCAAGCACAAAACAAAAATGTCAGGCAGGTACGTGACTGCGGCTTTCAATGACCTCATAGCGTGTCATCAAGATAGCAAACGAAACTGTAAAGTAAAGGAGCTCAAGAATTATTGCTCATTGATAGTAGCACAGAGAACGAGAAGCACAAGGCAACATGTCAGGGATACTGCTGCCAAGTGTCTTGGAAGGTTTGAATATTCTCATTACAGGCGCATCAAGCGGCATTGGCCGAGCTGCAGCTATAAGTTGTGCCCAAGCTGGCGTGAACAGTCTCATTCTCCTTGCCAGGTCCGAAGACAAGCTCAAAGAAACGGCCGAATCAATAGCAGAAACTGCCCATAAGACTCACGTCCTGACTATAGGATGCGATGTTCGTGATGCCAAAGCTGTATATGTCGCGGTGCAGAAGTCTTTGGACGACTCCAATGTCAAGCAAATAGATGTGCTGATCAACAACGCCGGGTTAGCAATTGGCGCACCAGCACGGTTCTCGGAACTGAAACTAGAGGATATTGACACCATGGTGAGTCTTCTCAGGAACAGGTGTTGTTACTCTGTTCTCTTGGCTGAGACTCGGTGTCAGACCGGCCCAGGTTTCTGAGCTGACAATTAGGTAGGTGGACACAAATTTGAAGGGTATGCTGTACGTAACACATGCAGTACTGAATTGTAAATCTCAAAATGGCCAGTCGATGATGCAAAGGAAGAACGACACTATCCTAAATATCACATCAACCACAGCCCTTGAAGTCCCACGTAAGTCTTGTCCGGAAACACGTATTGGTGCTATGACCTTTGGGCTGAGGACCCGTGTCGAGCCGTTCTAGATTCAGAAGCTGACAGGTAGGATAGCGTTCCCAGGTGAATGCATCTACCATACCACAAAGGCGAGCCAAGAAGGCTTCGCAAACTCGTTACGAACAGAACTTCAAGGCACAAACATTCGTGTCTTAGCGCTTAGGCCTGGAGTTGTAGCAGACACCACTTTCCACAAGCAGCGCGTAGGTCATCGCAAAGACGAGTATGACGCGTTCATGGAAGGATTCGAGCCGCTGCTATCTGAAGATATTGCCGAGCAGATACTATGGGTGCTTGCCCAGTGTAACCGCAAAGAGCGGGTAGCCATCAAAGCACTCGATGTTGTGCCGACTGCCCAGCGCATGCTGTATGTCATTGACAAGGACTGGAATGACAGAAACGGTGTGCGAAACACGAAGATGGAAGATTCGTAAACATTTTAGCTGTCGTAATGCTGCCACCAAACACCCATTGCCGCTGCAACCACGAGATCACACATTTTGAGACCTTCGTCTTCGATGATCAATTTGCCAAGTTTGGCACTATGACCACGAAACCCACCACCAGCACGTTCCCGGCCGAGCTTAAGAGATATTCGATGCTCTTCGTCAGTATCATTCTCAGCTGTGACTACAGAAGACGTCCAAACTTGTTGATTGACAAGATTGTTCGTGGTTGGGGTTTCGATATTAGAGATGTCTCGCAGATACTCCTCATCCCTGTCCTGCTTCAATCGTTGAAAGCTCTCGCGACTTTTATTTCTGAAATTCTGAAAGCTCTTTCGAAAGTTCTCCTTTTTGCTCTCGATCAACTTCGGGATGGGTAGCTTATCAGGCTCAGTTTCTTTCTTCTTGATCCGCGCATCTTTGACGTTGCTCAGAACAGACCAGCCAAGATTGAACCTCAATTCGCCAAGACTTGCCGTGATCCCATCCATAGTGGACGAGTTGCTGCTTATGCTGTGCCTGATCTTGAGGGACTTGCCGTCGATCGCGTTGACAAAACAGCACGTACCATTCCACGGTGAGTCGAAGGCAAGTACGTTCTTCTCGACCGCTGATTTCCCATTTGACATCCCAATTGAGTCAGTAGAATTGGTTCTCTTAAAGGCTGTCCGTTTGAGATCCGACATTGCCATCCTTCTGAAATCCACGACTCTTGTAAATGGCATGCCTGGAGTGATAGGACTTGTCGCTGATGCTGGTGAAAAAGTCATATCCTGTATAGCTCTTTTCAAGGAAACGGCAGTCGACCCAGCTGATCCAGGTCTTGGAGTCTCGTAGCCCAAGCCTTTTGCAAACCGTCCGTACCCAGGCGTAGTTAGTTCCACACGAATGGGCTTGATATTGGAGCCCGCGAAAGTCGACTGCAAAAGACTCATCGTACCGATGTTCCATTGACTGCCTGAAGCTGGATCACGGCGGATGATAGTAACAAGCCCAAAGACCTTGTTAGGTGCAACGGAGGCGCCTGATACTGCAGTTACGTTTCCTTGGTGTCCTTGTTCAGAGACTTCGTGTAGATGATGTTCCTCACGTGTTGGATGTAGGGACTTGTTGGCAGGTGATGGAGTGTAATCACCAGTTGGTTGGTACAAATTGTGAGCTGTGAATGATACGGGCTTGCGCTTCGACCCACCTTCAAGAGAGGTGTCTAGCCTGAGCTGCTCACAGTTGTTACGTCGATTCTCCTGATTCGACGATCCAGGAGGACAGGAAAAGAGATAGCCGTCATGATCGTTTGCCTCCGGCAGTGGAGGGAGTGGATGATTCGACAAAGGAGAAGCTGGCACCGGTTTTCGTGTAACTGCGATTGGTGGCCGGTTAAGTTCCTCAGAATGTCTCTGTTGCTCGACGGACTGCTTGACTTCCTCATCGTTTTCGGTATTTACATGAAAGTAGTATAGACTAGACTGTATAGCTTCAATGCTTATTGAGGCCTTAGTCGGAGGTTTGAGTGGTGATAAGAAGACATCTATACAATGGTCAATGACAGCAGACGCATCACACAATCGTGTACCCACCTCTGCTACCAGGAACTCGTACTATGTATAGTACCAGGGGTTCGTGAATTTGATGAGTTGGGTTACGAGGATATTGTGGTGGGTTTGCGAAAAGGTTGGTCAGGTTCGAAAGCGACTGAGCCTCGATCGCGGTACTCATTGATCATAGCATGGCAAAGTAAGAAACCTGGAATTGCCAAAGCCTCCAGGTAGGGACATCTCGAGATGAGCGCGTGAAGCGTGAAGGAACAATGAGTTTGCCTGCGCCTACGCACCAAATGGTAAACGAGGTCGTGGCAACTATAAAGCGACGTTGCTGATCGACAGGTACCACTGAAAGACCAAATTTAGACTACAATTATTGAACTCAGCCACTCAACTACGCCTATTAGGCTCTAACCTGCAGGTTGGCTGGGACATACCTAGGTGGGAAGGATACCTACGCAAGCGTAACCTGCCCGCTACTGAGCTCACACTCTTCGAGGTTAATATACTTTGATAGCGCTGGACAGGATTCTGCACGTCGAGCATCTCTCCCGACCATCATGACGAGAAAGGCTGCCGATTAAGGGTATGGTGTGAGTTACTGGTACATCCGGACGACGCCCAGTGCAATCCATACCAAAAGCTCGGATTTCGGAAGCGCTTTGAGCCGTTATTGGCATGCTTAGCACTACTGATGACAGACAAGCTAAAGTCCCGTGCTGCTGAGAGCATTATTGGGCCCGCCATCACATGAAACATAGGCTCAACAAGCTATTCTTGACGTGCTAACATCAACAACTTTATAGTACATCGATACTCATGCCCTCTGCATCGATGAGGAAGCCTGATGAATACGAATCCATTCCGCCAGACTAAAGCACAGTCATTACCGCTTGACCAACAACACAGCTCGGTTTTAGCAGCCGAGCCCAGCCAAGAGAACAGTACTGATCAGAGACTGTCCGTAGATACTCGAGGTATGATCTATTTCCTCCTCAAGCTTCAACGTCTGTGCTATCTGCTGACAGTTCCGCTACAGCTGCACCAAGCTCTCTTGATCGTCACGTCACTTTTGCCTCGCCTCCAGTCGATACTACTATCCCAGCTGCCTCGTATCCTTCGTCACCTGAGTCCACAAGGTCACCGTCCTGGCACTTCGCCACACCTGCCACGCCTAATTACAGAACCGCTTTTCAGAACGACCCGTTCGAAGGTTTAGGCAAAGCGCTAGGCGACGATCAGGCGCTACAGCAGGCACAAGTCAATGCCCAGAGCAATACTGGATATGTTCAGGCTGTGCCGACCCAAGTGAAGGGCCAGCAGCACGATGTGAGAGATACATTGAGTCGCTTCGCTGCCGCTCCGGCTCGAAAGCAAGCCCAGGACGACGCTTTGTTGGCAATAGCACAAGAACTACCTGGGCGCAAGTCATTGGATGTCGATGCGTTCAAACGCTTGCTGCTTACTGGCGAACACGTACCTTCACCAGCTGCTGAATCTACATCAGCTTCCATTATCTCAGACAGCAACAGTCACGGTTCTGATGCAGCTTCGACCACTTTAAGTCACGACGAGAGTCGTACATCATCGCGGACTTATGCTCAAAACGAAGCAGATCCTCTTGCAAGACCGCCTCCACCAGCCCCTGCACCTCGACGAGGCAAGTCGATCACAGTGAAGGAGAAACCAGCTATCTCAAACGAAGAGAGCTCAACGCTAACTGAGCCAAGTGTGGAGAGAATTGAAAAGAAGCCACCAACACCACCCCTGCCACGACGCCCCGGAAAACAAGCACCCGAGGCCACAGATCAGGATACCGTGCCATCATCGTCCACCGCATGGGCACCAGCGGAAACTGCAAAGCAAAGCACTAAGCCTCCACCACCGCCTATGCGGCGGCAGTATTCAATTGCTCAGCGGCGACCTTCTCACGATCTCGCTCCCACCATAGAAGAACAGGAGCCTGATATACATCCATCTGTAAGCAGTCGTAGATCCTCCTACGAACGACCTCCGGCGCCGTCCTCAAGAAACTCATCAGCCCTATCAACAAAGAGACAAAGTCTGGGGTTGCCGATTCCGCCGCCACCTCCGCCAAGACGAGGTCGAGGTTCAAGTCGTGCTAGTACCGACAGCTTTAGACCTTCACTGTCGGATATTTTGGGTATTGATGCCGATCAAGAACATCTAGTGTCTGCCTCGGATTCTCGTTCAGCGGATCAGCAAGCACAGCGTGATCTAACGTCTTCAAATGCGAACGATATATTGGTGAAGCTGGCGAACCTGCAGAAGGAGGTTGATGCAGCACGACGAGGAGGTGCTGGTTGAGGTGACCCCATGGGTGCTGCTTGGAGCCGTACCTAGACGAAATTACGCACAACTTATGGTTTATTTTTGAGGCTCTGCTCAACCCCTGGAAGCACGTGCATTTGGTCGAGTGGACGATCACGAACTTTGAAACAGGACATGACCCATGTCTACGTCATGGGCACAGATCCCCGCCATTTTTGAGGCGTTAGCGCATTGATCATCCCGTGCTCGCGGCCTGAAAACACAGTAATGCTTGGATAACTGAGATATTGAACGCGAATTTGAAGCCTCAGCGCTGCAAATCACTTTCTCTTTCCATGACTTACGAACCGTCCTAATTCGCGTCCGCATCGCCCGAACAAATTGTAATATTACAGGGTCTTGCTGTACCTACCTAATTTTGTTACAGCTCGTCTCTCGTCCCTCGTTCCAAACACACACTCGCAGCAATACCTCTTCTACCACCTTCAATCTAGAAGCACGTCCTGAACTTAGACGCTATCACCTTTCGTCGAACTGATATCTTCCAAAGCAAGCACCCTGTTAATACTGTTCGAGTTACACCCTGCCTGACCATCCTGGTCTATTTGCGCGTTTAGCACCCACATAGTCTTCACCATGAGCAACCGACCCAATATGTTGATCAATCGTGAGCACTACCCTTTCACCACTCTCGCTAAGCTAATAGCTATAGTGCCACCGCCACCTTCGGATCCTACAACCCCTAACGAGCCAGGCCCTGGCACACCCAATTCCACAACTACGTCGCTCTCTACTCTTAGCGTAGTCGCAATCAAGGACGGCGCTGTAGGTCATGGCAGCCACCGCCCATCACCATCCGCAAACACTTTAGAAGCAGAGCGCGCAGACCGTATTTCGCGTCTCGCCGGTCTTGAACGAGTCGCTACCGTAAGATCAACGCCTTCAGGGCACCTTATTCCAGGCGCAGGACCAGCAGCAGCAGCACCACAGTACATCAAAGAGATTAGCACTGTGGGTAGTGCAAGCGCGACAGGAAGTGTGGGCGGAAAGACGACTTGGGCAAGTCAAAGTGTGAGTCAGAGCATGGACTATGATGATGGCGATAAGATGAGCGAAGATCAGGAAGCTGATGTTGGTGATGGGGTCAGTAGTACTGGTGGATTCAGCGACGAGGACAAAGCTTCTCTAGTAGGGTTTGGTGAGGGCGCAGGAAGTACTGTGTCTGGACCAGTGAGTACGGCGAACAGAAGGGCACAAGCGCAATTCGCGGCGAGACAACAGGGATTAGGGATGAACGCTTACAGCCCTGCCACACCTAGGACGCGGCCAATGGAAGCGGGATCAGGGAGTGGTGGAAGTACGCCGATGAGTGGTATTGAGCGTGGAGGTACGGATCCGAAGATGATGGACGGCATCAGTTTCGATCAAGGAGTCATTGATACGACGGTGCAAAGTCCTCCACCAGTTGAGCAGCCTTATTCGGGTGGGCGATTCAGTGGTGCTGGTACCGACATGGCTGAGACTATGATGCAAGACAGGCTGGATGACCGGGATTTGAGGACTATGACCACGCCGCCGAACAACCAGTCCTTAGGTAGCTTTGGATTTGAGAAGGAGTGATGTTGACAGAGTTTCAAAGGATGTGGTTTATGATAGCGTGGTGTTTGGGAGTGCAATTGCTCAGAGAGAGCATATGTTACAATATACAGGAAGCTGATGTCCAATCTTCTGAGCTAAGGTGACGCACGAGCTCGATCAATGATATCGTCGAACTTGTGTTATCTATGTTAAGCTCTAGCACTGCAACTGGTCATTCTAAGCCCACATGATGTACTAACGTGTCCCTGTCCAATAGCTTGTATAGCATTTATGAACGTCCGTAGTACGGTGAGCAAGACTGCTACAAGTGAAGTACATCCACTTCGTCATTTATTAGTACATCCGAATCGTGCCTGGCCCTCATTCGGTGTCTCCAATTGAAGCACAAGCCAAACGCGGCTTCTTATCCAAACGACTTGTTGGCTTCCTTGCTTGCACTTGCTACTTACATGTCAACGAAATCAGAGTCATATTTCTCGAGCTTTCAGTCTTTTGTATACTTTGTGCCTCTGGTAGGACTTTCCTCAAAGCTGACCCGTCGCTCGATCTACGGTCAGTTCTCATGAAATCGTTTTAACCGGCTCTCCTCAACCCTCGTTTGGTGTTACCGTGTCTCGATTGCTGACTCTCACACTTGTCACTTCACGCTGCAGCCGAAACGCTAGCTTGATTTCACAAATCGACAAGGTCTGCAATAAAGGTGTCTTTGCTTGTGCTCCCTGAAGGAGCACAGGCTCACCCGTAGCCATTACGCCGCCACTTACCAGAAAGAGGAAGGCCACGGATCAGAACCAATTCGTGACAGGAACCAAGAGAGCAAAACAGGACGTGACCGATAAAGAGAACCAGATATCTGCTCGGACACCTATTTCCGAGCCAGATCAGATTACGACGCCCAGCATGGACTCGGAGGATGACATGATCTCTGCCGCCAGTGGCGACGAGATGGATTTTGACGATGGGACACAAGCCAGCGATCTCGACAGTGGTAAGTACAACAGATTCATAAGCCGTGGTTTACTGACTGTCAAGCAGACTTTGGCGAGCAAGACGCGGGCTTCGGATATGAGAAGGAGATCCTGACAAATCCACAGAAGCCCTACGAGGTCGAGTTCAAGGTATTGACTCCACAAGAAATACAGGCACAACAAGACGTGCAATTCCACGACGTCTCAAACATTATCGAGCTGCCACCAGAACAAACAGCTATATTGCTTCGTTTCATGCGCTGGAACCAAGAAAGGCTGATCGAGTCGTACATGGATAACCAGAAGAAGGTCTTGGATGATGCAGGTCTGGGACAGACCTTTTCGGAGTCGCCCAATACAATAGCTGTGCCAGGTTTCGTGTGTGACATCTGCTTTGAAGACAGGGTCGGTCTTCAAACATACGCTCTGAAGTGTGGTCATCGATTCTGTGCCGATTGCTATGCCAGCTATTTGGAAGGAAAAGTGAAGGAAGAAGGCGAAGCCGCCCGAATACAGTGTCCCCAGGAAGGTTGCCACCGGGTTGTGGATGCAAAGACTCTCAGACTACTCTGTGATTCCGAGGTACAAGCACGATATGATGTCTTGCTTACAAGAACTTATGTTGATGACAAGGACAATCTTAAGTGGTGTCCTGGAGCTGACTGCGAATATGCCATCGACTGTCCTGTCAAGAAACGAGACTTGAACCGAGTCGTACCAACAGTGCGATGCAGAAAAGATCACTCATTCTGCTTCGGATGTACCCTGAGCGATCATCAACCCGCGCCTTGTGCATTAGTTAAGAAATGGTTGAAGAAGTGCGAGGATGACTCTGAAACCTCCAACTGGATTTCGGCCAACACCAAAGAGTGCCCTAAATGTGTCTCAACCATCGAAAAGAATGGCGGGTGCAACCACATGACTTGCCGAAAATGCAAGCACGAATTTTGCTGGATGTGTATGGGTCCATGGTCGGAGCATGGAACTAGCTGGTACAATTGCAACCGATTCGAGGAGAAGTCCGGCACAGATGCTCGAGATGCTCAAGCAAAATCCAGAAGTTCACTAGAACGATATCTACACTACTACAACCGATACGCCAACCACGAACAGTCCGCTAAATTGGACAAAGACCTCTATCTGAAGACCGAAAAGAAGATGCAGAGCCTGCAAACACAATCTAACATGTCGTGGATTGAGGTTCAATTCTTGGATTCAGCTTCAAAGGCTCTACAAGCTTGCCGGCAAACACTGAAGTGGACTTATGCTTTCGCGTTCTACTTGCAACGAGAGAACATGACTGTCATTTTTGAGGACAACCAGAAAGATCTGGAGATGGCAGTCGAAGCTTTGAGTGGCATGTTCGAGAAGCCTGTTGCTGAGCTTGCTAACCTGAAAGTGGACATTTTGGATAAGACCACTTACTGCTTACGAAGAAGAGAGATTCTGCTGATTGATACCGCAGATAATCTCAAGAGAGGTATGTCAGAACTTGTATGCGATTTGGCGTTTTGGAGCTAACCGTGAAATAGAGAAATGGCAGTTCAACACAGAGCTGTGAGAAGCGGACCGTGCCCTCGCCGTCAATAAGTCTTTGAACATGAAAAGCGAATCATCAAGCACCGAGCCACTACAGACAGACATTCACTTACTGGTGCCTATGTGCACAGAATAAGCGCAATCTTCACGCGAAGCAGTGGTGCTATATCTGTCGACAGGAACTAACTATACTGTAGCACGTGCTGAGGCTGATGCGCCGACTGTACCTTTTGGCGATGGTCGCGTTGACATTAACGATAGAAACGACGATTACAATAATGAAGGTGATCAAAGACTTGTCCCGAGGCAGAGGCCAGGTTCGCGCGTCGACGACATGTGACCGTTAGACGGCTCCGTCAAATAGCTGCAGCTGTAGCACTCGAATTGATGGAGGGATAAAGACTATTGCTTAGATGGAACCGATTTGTCAGAGAGGATAACAGAGTGTATGGTTAGCATTGGCGGGAAAGTCCAATATAAGTATCAGCCAAAGGCTATATCAGGGCAGAAATTGTATCGTTCTTTTTATACTACATTCAAGCACAGCTTTCTGCAAGCGACGAAATAGCGTCGTTCGACGTCAAGATGTGTGCTTTATCTTTGTTTGCCGAGTCCGTGCCTACTCGATCAAGATTTCTTTGTCCGCAAACTGTTGTCATCCGAGAGTCCATATCAGATAATCAAAGTCCATCAAGTGTTACATCATTACCAGGTTCTATCTGCATGGAGCCTAGACTCAAGCCCGTCTCGCCCGCGAGAGGTTCCTGCACGGACTTCTGAAGCCCGAGCCAATGATCCAGCATTAGTTCGGTCTCTACACAAATTATCGCTTGTAGTAACAACTATACGGACGCTGTCTGAGGATGGACATGTAGCAGAGATACTAATTAACCTTGCATCTACACGGCCAATTCTGTGGTTTGCAAACAAGAGCGATTGCTCGAGCAGATCAGGTCTGGGCATCTGCAGTGCTAGTGCTGCAGTGCAATCGAGAAGAGTGGTGGGCGTCACTGCGCTGCCGCTAATAACTTTTTTGATCGAAGCTTGATAGATCCATCGCAGACGAACACCACCATCTCTGGCTTGGGGGGCAAGCGTGTATATCATTCAATTCTTGCATTGCCTCTGATTGTCCTTGCTGGTTACTTGCGGTAGTCGACTTTCGTGCGAATACGCCCGTGGGATCCGCCAACGCGCGCTGCTCCATCAGTTTGAGTGTCAGATCGGGAGAAATTCGATACTGGGAAGCAGAATCGCTTCGTTCATCTGCGACAAGCCACCAAGTGAGATCTTAGCCGCAACAGGATAGGCCTGAGCACTGGTCTGCGCTCAGTACGACGGGAAGACGGTCAGCTGTACATACGAGAAGCAGTATCAGCATACACAGTGGCGACGCAAGCGAATTTCCCTGCCGCGCTCCAGCCGGCAGAGAAGATGTCCTTGCAGACTGTCGACTCTGCTAGTCCTGATGCAGTGCCGGGCGAAGAGTTCGACTACGAAGCGCTACCTGAGGGTTATGGCTTATCACACAATATGCTTGCTGGCGCATTTGCTGGTATCGCAGTAAGCTCGTAATCACCATGTACACACATAAGATGAAGCTGACGACGAATAGGAGCATACAGTGATGTATCCGGTCGATCTGATGAAGGTGAGCAAGCCAGATGGGTTGGCGAGCAGACATGCTGACCAGACCTAGACCCGAATGCAAGTCATACAACCCACGTCAGGGACAATCTACACAGGCATATCGAATGCTTTGTCGACGATATCGCGGTTAGAAGGCATACGAACGTTATGGCGGGGCATGTCTAGTGTGGTCGTGGGAGCTGGTATGGAAAGGATCTGCGGATGAACGAGCCAGAACTTACTCCGATTTTAGGTCCAGCGCATGCTGTTTACTTCGGCACTTACGAGCTTGTAAAGGAATCAATGGGTGGAAACGCCTTGGACGGGAAGCACCACCCGCTAGCTGCTGCTTCGTCTGGAGCATGCGCTACAATCGCCAGCGATGCGCTCATGAACCCATTTGATGGTGCGCATGTCTTTCTCTCGCCGACAATTCAGGCTAACACATTTCAGTGATCAAACAACGCATGCAGGTTCATGGCTCGACCTACCCATCCATATACGCATGCGCGCGTTCCGTCTTCCGCAACGAAGGTCTGACGGCATTCTACGTCTCTTACCCCACGACCCTCACAATGACCGTGCCTTTTACGGCATTCCAGTTCATGGCCTATGAGTCCCTCTCAAAAGTTATGAATCCTTCGAAAGCTTACGATCCTATGACGCATTGTGTAGCAGGTGGTTTGGCAGGAGCCTTCGCCGCAGGCGTAACAACACCATTAGACGTGATCAAAACATTATTACAAACAAGAGGCTTATCCGATAACAGGGAGATCAGGAGCGCCAGTGGGCTTATGGCAGCGGCGAGGATAATAAAAAGGGAATACGGATGGGGAGGGTTCTTTCGAGGGTGGAGGCCTAGGATCATAACAACGATGCCTAGTACAGCGATTTGTTGGTCGAGTTATGAAATGGCGAAGGCCTATTTCAGGAGAACTCTAAGGGAAAGTGAGGCTGCGCGGCGTTTGTAGGGAGAACACGAGCACATGGCAGTGTACAACTGACCTGAGCACGAGCAAACTGCTCAAGCCCCGACGGTCGAATTCGCAAATAGAAGCCGAGACTTCGCGCTCGGCACGGCGAGCATCACCAGAACAACAGACGATGCAAGTTCGAATGAGGATGAGGCAAGAGCGTCGACAGTCCCAGCTTCACAAGGTCTGCACACGACTATGCAGATGCTGCTAAGAGAGAGGTCTTTTATAGAAAACGGAACAAAAGAATGTGGGCTTGTGCATGTACAGTATCTACACAGGCAACAGCAAAACGAACGACGTGGTCGGAATGCGCGTGTGGCATGTTCAGCGTATACTTTAAACAGGAAGAGCAGCTCACTAAGAATGGTGGTCAGGTATCACAGCTTCAAGTTGGTCAATGCGTCGAATGCGCAAGGCGTATTGACAATGCTGAGCTCCTGATCGTTCCTGCCACGTCGTGGTACTAACGGGTGAAAAGAGATAGTCCGCAAAAGCCATCGAACGCTGTTGCCTGAGGCACTCGGCATAGCTCGAGCTTCACTTCAACATTTCGATGGCAGGTTCTCCGTTAGGGTGTGCTCTTCTGAATAGGTAACAAGTCTGTCACTGCTGGCTTTCCTTGAAGTTTACGTCGCTGGATGAATTCACTCAATACTGATATTCCTGCTGGGAGGCGAGAAACTAAGTTCGTCAACCTCTGATCAACACTAATGCGATAAATGTGTTTCGCAATGCGATGTTTTAGCATGCTGTTTCAGAGCGTGTCATAGCTCTCTGTGTACTATCCGATCGCTGGTCTTTTCGCAGGATCTAGCCATGGTGCAGCTCTTGTTCCTATCAAGACCACATCACATCCCCTCACAAGCTCAGGTATTGGAGAAACTAGACAGGGGCCAGCTCTACCAGTAATCTTGGTGATGTGACATTGCTGAGTATGTAATCCAATCCTGAAATTTCATGCAAATATCTTCACCTGTTCAGTTGGTCCTGACGAGAACCTGCCAAGTCCAACATGAAGACTCACAGATACGACCTGCCTAAGACCACAATCAAAGAGCTTGTACCCATCCTACAGCGCGCCCTGGCTTCGGACTATGCTGAGGTCGAAGTCGAAGTGACAAAATGTCCCGATTTACGAAATGCACCATTTCACCTTGCGGGCGCAGGCTTAGGGGGAACACCCATCGTTGCAGATATTGGAGGTCAGCCCAATCTCTTCCCTACACCAAAGACGGATAAGAGATACTCGATGATCGACATAGCACAAAATCAGATGAATATGTCAGCTGCGCAAGGCATGATCATTGGTGCTGGGGCTGGACCTTTCCACGTTCTCGGCCAGAACTCAGAGCTCGCACCGAATTTTGCCTGGCAAGGTAGCTTTGACAAGGTAGATAACCAAACAAGATACACAAAAGTAGTTGATGGTAGAACGCCGTACTGTGGAAATTCCGAGTCAACCGATTGTGCACTTATGATGAATCTTTTCGGCTCCGAGGGTCGACGCGATCCCGTGCTCAGAGTACGCGTGAAGACGAGTAAAGCCAAGAACAAATCCTTCACGGAAAACATTCGTCACGCACTTTACAAGCATTTCGGTAATCAGCATCCTGTGTCATTAGGAGGCACGTTTGTATTTCGAGGAAAGGTGAATTTCCATATCATGCCTGGTTTTCCGCCCGAAGAGGACCTACCGTTCAAGGACCCGAAACAGCTCAACGACTGGCTTACATACCACGACTTCGCGGTGCAAGGTGGCGGCGACGAGATCGTATGTCTCAGTGTGCTACACTCTGCTGACCCTGAAAAGAAAATGGGACTACGGATGGAGCATACGCATTGCTTTAGCATGGATGACAGAGGCGGACATTATCACCATGATCTCGAAGGCGAGCAAGCTGAGTACGAAGGCTATTTCAATGTTGCCGAGACGATATATCGTGTAGATCGACCTGAAGTCACACTCGAGAGGGATCTTCACGACTGACCAACTGGATGATAATATCTTGTGCTTATCAGCGTTTGTGTCACTAACAAACACCCGCCGGCGATGCTCCGTCCATTTATGTGCAACCTTTCGTTATCGGTCGTCAGCAGACTGCATCTTTCACCAGGTTCAGGAGGTTTACTATCCCAGAGGTAATAAATTCGATTGAAGTTGACCTCGCCATCCCATGAGCGGGGACATAGGGTCCATGCACCATTCAGTAGGCCCTTGATACTGCTGTCGACTATATAAGTGCCGAGGACTTCCAGGTTAATTGTTCCTCGACAGGTTGACCTGTTTCGACACATGCGAAGTTCAAGGCGTTTACCCTCAGCTTACGACATGCTACCACAAACCTAGAATATAGAGCTTCCTCTTCAGAGAAACTATACCTACACACCTGACGACCACATGCGACCCATAGTTTTGCAAGCTCTGGCATTTCACGGGTGCTTGCACGAAGAACGAGCACTATCCACAGTTTACACGCTGCTGCACGGGCAGGCAATTGCAGTGTATGGAAAGTGGAGCCCTTCGACGTCAGGTCGGTCCCATCGGACCCACTTCCGCTTCTCAGCCTAATCTTTGCCTGATACCTCTTTCACGGTCGATACAGCAGCTCCGCGTGGAAGTACACAAACTGCGAGAAGCACGACCATGAACATTGTCGACGTTGTAAATCTGAAGGTCAAGACTCTGCTCAACTGGCTCTTGGTCTCAATTCTCCGCTGTTCATGCTCTGTGCTGTTCAGATCGCTTTGGCTTCTAACCAGAACTCGATGCTCCTCTTTACGTGGCTTTCAGGTCCTTGACCCATCTTCGCAACCAATCATGGTGCCAGAGAGACGACTTTTTTTCGACGCTGACTTGCTACCATCCCCCATTGTTTTGGTTGCAGCGCATCTACGTTATGTCCTTTGCCACGGGTCTACACGATCGGACAGGTTCTAACGTGCTCAAAGCATCGGGTATGCTGATATATCGTGTTGTTGAAATGCTGCTCTGTTTCGTCCTGTTTCTGCTCTCCCCTTACACGTCTATATTCATACACAGAATGCTATTGTATATTGCCTTCTATTGAAGCCTGCCACAGACTTTGGAATGCATGACTATTTCATTATGCACCAGTATAAGATTTGAGCTGTGTCATTAAAGGTTCGCACTCCAGTGTGTTGCCACTCCATACAACCTCACTTACAGCTGATATCTGTCATCATGGCTGCAAGATATGTTCCGCCACGACGGAGATCGGACCCACCAAGAACCTCAGAGAGTAACGCGGAGCTCTCTCAGAACTGGAGGCAAAGATCGTTTCCTCCTTCGTGTCCAGCCTCGAAACAATGGAGGACAGAAACACCAGCACAAGCCTCCACTACCCCAACACAGCGACAGTGGAGGTTGAAGTCAAAGTCAGACCCACCCCTACCGACGAACTTCGGTGATAGTAAGTTGTCGAGGGAGCAGCTGCTAGCTGCCAGGAAGACCATGCCAGGTACCACCCCCCTCGCTGTAGCCACGGAGGCTTACAAGCAAGCCGAATTTGACTTTCGCTTCTGGCTCTTCAATCAGGCCTCAGAATTGCCTGGCATCCCTCGACTACACCACCTGGCCTCTCTTGACTACGAAGGTCATATATCTCAGAATCTCACTCCGATCCGTGAGATCGTGAATGAGATGTACCGGACGGGACGTAAATTTCCGGATCATTCCGTGGCTATGCTGACCAAAGTCATCGACCTGCGTGAGATTGCGCAGCAGAAATTCCATGCAGGTGAAGAGGACACTGAAGCTTACCAGAACCACGAACACTGGGTCAATGAGCTGAAAAGTATCAGAGAGACAATGCAAGGAAAGGGTATTGCGCGGAGAAAATCCTTGGAGGAAATCGAGAAGTGCACGGACTGGAGACAGCATTGACGTGTGATGCTCCGTTGCTGTGCGCCTTGTCGAGCTCAAATTGAGATATATGTCACCATTTTCAGAGCAAAGTCTCAAGTTGAATCGCCTCGGACTTTCACCAAGAATACACAGCTGCTGACTGCATATTGCGTCAGCAATTTTTGCTGCCATCTCAGGAGTACACTTAATATCGAAAGAACTATGTCAGCATCTATACATCGAATGAACTTTGTGTGTATCAGTGTTGATGCTACACTCCTGAAAGCTCAAAGGGGATGACGTCTGCAGCACAGACCGGACACCATATTTTGACATTTGGAAGACTTCATTGGTCTGATTTGCAGATTATACAACAATACTGCCTTACCGTCAATGATGAACACCGTAAGGCGTTAGGGTCGTGCATCTCATCGAGCCGGCGACATGACAGAAGATGGCCTAGCGGCAGGCTCACCACGACCAAGTTTGTCAACTCTCGAGTTCACAACAACTCGATGGTGAACGCAGAGTTGCATAGCTACGATCTAGAGCGCTATCGACCAATTTTCACATTGTGACTTACTGAGATGTCTCAGCAGTTTATTCCGCGAGCGAACAGGCTTAATGGACCGGAGATCAGAGGGTTGATGTTCTTTACACACGTCAGCGACAATCTATGCTTGAACCGGGCTGAGTACCCCAGCTCCATATGTATGGATGCCAATGTATCACGAGAAAAACTACTGTCTAATATGGGAGTGGGCTATTGGAGAAATGGAAAGGTAGATGAAGGACTTGAGAGCATCTTGGGACATGGAACGTGAATTCAGAAGGAATAAATTTGGGACGACCACGACAGAAATGGAAGCTAGTACGACTAAGGAGAGGTTGAGAACTTGGAACACTGATATAGTGGCATGATGTGGTGAAGCTGAATAGCAGGAATTTGAAGACAACAAGCATACTGTATAATTCGTCTTAGTCTACTAGTACCTGGTAGTATCTACAATAACAGGTCCCCAGGACCCTGTTTCGTGTTGCATGTTTTGCTTTCAAGCCCGTCATTCCAAGCTTGGCTAGGGGTGAAAACCCCAGCAGCAGCGTCCCTGGATCCCTAACTTCAAGTTCCACAGCTACCTAGGTATGTATGACGCAGTTTTGCGTACATGTGCAGATGTACCTTTTAATACTCACTGTAGCACTTGCATGATAAACGAAGCTTACAGTATATCATCTATGTCCAGAATGGCATCGTGTATCTTCTGTAAGATCATCAAGGGTACCTCTATCCTTTCAATATACGTCGCCAGCACAAATTGACCACGTCCAACAGGCGATATCCCGTCGTTTAAACTTCACGATTCGCCAAAGGTCTTTGCCTTCCTCGACATTAACCCTTTGGCTAAAGGACATGCTGTACGCTGCTCGCTATTTGCTATACAACACTGCCTTCGTGCAATGGAAGCTTGTTCCAGACATCCGTGAAAACTAACCAGGAATGTAGCTCGTTATACCGAAAACGCATGCACAGAAGCTCACAGAAGTCCCAGACGATGAACTAGCTGAAGCCATGCCAGTCGCAAAAAAGATTGCTGCAGCACTAGGAGCGGATAATTACAACATACTGCAAAACAATGGACGATTGGCACATCAAGAGGTTGATCATGTATGTCTAAGTCACAAGCAGGATGAAATATAGCTTGTATCGGTATGGCAGCGGCAATTGAGCAGAACTGACTGTTGATCTACAGGTACACTTTCATGTAATACCTAAGCCAGATAAGGAGCAAGGACTCACAATTGGGTGGCCACAGCAGAAAGTCGAAATGGATGAGTTGAAGCAGCTGCACGAGCAGTTGAAGAGCAAGATGTAGAACATGGTAAGATATTTACACGTCGCATCACTCACCTGATAATCACATCGCGATCATTTTTCTGTGGTGGTCTCATGCTACCAAAGTCCAATTCCCCAAGTCCAGCTGCAACATCGTCCACCGAGGAAATGTACTTACCGATAACATCACGCCGTTCTCCACCATCCACCATTTCTACCTCTTCCTATTCCGCCGAAGCCCGTGCCTAGTAGACCGACAACTATTCAGAAACGCCCAACTCCCACACCGGCTCGGAGGTATGACGCCGGCGAGGTGTAGGACCAACGTCATTCTCATTAATTCGCCCGGGAGAGCCATTCAGTCAGCACCTCAGCCGACGGGAACTGAGGCCGTTACTGACTCAAGTGGGTTCCTCTGCTGTACACTAATTTCAGGACTCGATTGCCCGCCAGACAGATTTGACGTTTCCTTTCGAACGCTGCTCATCAATCTCCGCAGAGACTGGACGAAGGACTTTCTCGAATTTTCCGGCACATGCTGAATCGACAGTTGCCTTGTAGGCTACCAACATCAAAAGTTACAGGAGTCCTAAAATGGTACTTCTGCCCATCGCCCCTCGCTGAAGTCATTGATGTTGGCCTTTAGCTGGGAATACAGCATGCGCCAGCCTGTTCATTGGTTAGTAGACCTAAAGTTAGTGACTTACCTTTTTGACGCAAGTTATGGATTTTACCTGTTCACATGTTAGCAAAGTTCTGTCTTCACACAAGAGATTGTGATAGACGATGTTGCAGCTGGATTGTGGGTTGAGGAGACAGAAAGTAAAGTAACGAAGTTGGAAAGAGTCATAAAAGATATTTAGATGATTGCTATGCGGGACGCGACCACTCCGTATTAGACAACTGACAAATCACAAGGTACAAAGCAGACAAAAGCAATGCGAAGAGGACAAGGAACACCCTCTCTCGACGACAAAGGCAGTTGTAGATGACAAAGAAGGTGCAAGACACTTCCAGCGTACTGGCAATGAAAGTCCTGCAGATTCTTGACTTTAGAAACAGGATAACGCCTTGCATTCCTAAAGCCGGACCGAACACAAGTGCTCTGGAATAGCCTAGATTTTGCGATCCAGACTAAGCCTGTGCTTGCACTAAGGCAATCGAATGTATTTCAGCTCGACAGCATGAAGGAATATGCAGGTTTGTGGTTTAGACATGTTGGAACGCAGTAGAAATCGACTGAAGGATAGACAACGTGCTTGATGTGCGACCTGACATGTGCGCTGAGAGAAATATATTTGTTGTTTTCTGGAAGAATTGCCTAGCAACAATAATCACGTCTGCTATATTGCTCGGGGACTGAACTCTCCCAAGCATTGATATTCTGTTGCAAGTTACTGCCGGCATGATGTCTTCCTCGTCAGCCCAACATGCAACACCAGGCCGCAATCAAGAGTACAATTCTCCTGCAAGCGGACCTTACCCCTTCATCACTAACAACCAGATCTCAAGACAAGTTGCAAGTCCCCAGACTCCACCAGGTGATCTTCAAATATCGCCTCGCAGATCATCGAACGTCGATCCTCGGCCTGATGTGATCGATCTTATGGGTGAAGGCATCAAATCTACTCATGCCATCGACTTCTACAGACGCCAAGGGGTTTGGCCGGCACGCAATACTGCAACAATTGACATCGAGCTCCAATTCGTGATCTGCAAGCATATCGGTGGAAAACATGAGCACTCTTCACTCTACAGGACGTCCTATCCTGCTAACGAATGTCGAACAATGAGGCAGCTAGTAGCTATTGCCACCAAGGAGCGACGGAATGCCTACTACGGGGCCGGTATAGTCCAGGCTCCTACTTCTGAAGACGGTTGCCAGTACTCCTTTCGCTTGTGCTGTGCGCATGGGCATGATAAAGGCAGAGCTATTCCTGCAGCTACAGATGACTCTGTCCTACGCTGGTTTGAGGTGCAGGTCAAACACGGTACCCACACTACTCCTCGAATCAACGTCTATTATATTCATGGATACGCATAACTACCCACAGATTCAATGTTCATATCGCAATACTCTACATGAACAAGGAAACAGGAATGGAAATATTGCTGCCACGTGTCAGTTTTTTTACGGGAAAGGAGGCGGGATTGGGGTCAAACTAGATTAACAAGGCTTCCAAACAATCGTGGAAGACAAATCTCAAGATGTGATACCAATCTATCAGTTAGAATGTAAGATACTGACATTTTTTTCGGTACGGCAGCGAAGGGACTAGAGATTTAGTCCATATGAGGCGCATGCAGCACGTTGCTACTTTGTGCAACGCTCAGAAGATCACAAATACCAGTATTGATGGAATTGTCACTCGTCTATGGTCGTCTTACTGGTTTGCATAAGAACAGTAAATTAATCCAACTCGCTATGCAACATCTTTCAATCAAATTTCCATGCTCGCTCGTCAGGGTATCAAAATCATTCCAGATAAATCACATCACAATCTGGCAAAGTGTTAGCACACCGTGGAGACACATGGGAGAAATCACTTACACAATCCTTATCCTCCTTCGTAGCCGCAATGCCCATCTCATCAAAAGTCTTTGGTCCTTTTCCAGGTGGTCTCGTAGCAGCTTGACTGGCACTGACACGCTGAGGGCTCATGGGTGCTGCTTGATCAGGTGGTGCAGCGGCGTTAGGTTTACTAGGCCTAACATTCGCGGGTTGAATACCAGGACCATTTGACATAGGCGGTCTACCACTCGGCTGTCCTTGCCCCTGCTGCTTTGGTGGGGGACGCGGTTGTGGTGTTTGCTGTTGCGCTCTACCTGGACCAGGCTGATACCCTTGATTTTGTGGCGGGGGGCGTCCCTGCTGTGACGGAAGACCTGGACGACCATGTTGTGGTGGCGGTCTTGGACCTTCGCCGTTACCTGACGCCTTTGGTGCCCAATTGGGACGATCGGCACCTTGAGAATCGATTGGTGCTGTGAAGCCGAGATTAACATTAGGTGCAGAATTCGTTTGCCCGAGAGGTCCCGGACGTGGTGAATGTTGGGGTGGAATATTTGGTGAGACATGGGGCGATGCAGAGGGAGGTCGGCCCTGCGGTGGAAATCGTCCTTGAGGGGTGAGCGCACCTGAGCCTTGACCTGAAGGTCTTCTGCCGTAGTTGTCTTGAGGGTATTGAGTTGGGTAAGGTCTGCCTTGGCTTGGAGACGGCCCACGGTATGGGTCTTGGTAGTGATCTTGTGTCTGTATTGGCATTGTGGCGGCTGATAGTGGCCGAAGATTTGGGTTGATACCAAAAGCTGAAGTAGGTCGAAAATCGGCTTGCGATATTTTAGGTGATAGAGATGGACCAGCTGGATAAGGAGCTGTGCTTGTAGGTCTGTGTGCTGGAGACTGATCGTGTAGATTCAACCTGCCAGGATCTGGCATATCAAGTGTAGCTGCAGGAATTTCGGGTAGGCTCGGCATAGCTGGCTCCTGTCTGCCATGACCATGCTGTTTCTGTAGTTCTTTGACGTATACTTTGTCGTGTTCTTTCCTGGATATTGTCTTTGATCTTGAGACAGCTTCGATACGCTTCTTCGCATCCGTATTTCCCTGTTCGGCGGCTTTTCGGTACCACTCCTTTGCCTCTTTCAGATCCACCTTAGTATAGATGCCAACTTCGTAGAAGTAACCGATACCGAATTGAGCTACATCGAACCCATCTAGAGCTGCCCTCTGAGCGTAGGTAAATGCAAGCTCTTCATTTTTCTCGAAGATGCCTTCGTAACCACATAAGAACCATTTACTGATTGCCATCTCAGCCTCGACTTCTCCTTGTTTAGCTGCCAATGCATTATAGTGTAGCGACAAAGCTGGATCGAATGGGCAACCCAGATCACCAAGCTCGTAGGCTTTTCCCATTCGAAGTTGAGCTTTAGCGAAACCAAGGAAAGCAGCTCTTTCTATATTGCCCTTTGCCAGCTGGACGTTCCGTGGCAAATACTGCTCAGGCACGGATACCTGCGACAATTCTCCTAATTGAAGCATACCAAGCACATATGCACCTTGCGGAGCATTATCGTCAGCAGTATGCGCAGCAGCATATATCAAATTTAGACCCTCCTCATAGTTCTGCTCCTGCCCATGCTGGCCTTGCAAAGTCATCATGCCGAGCCTGTAGCAAGATGCAGAATCGCCAGCATCTGCGGCTCGTCTGTAGTATTTGATAGCTGAAAACGGGTCGTTCCCAGTTTCAAATTGCATGCCAATCCTATACCATGCTCGAGCATATCCTCGATCTGCGGCTCTCTTGTAGCATTGGTAGGATTCAGGCTTGTCCAAAGGATAGCCAAACCTTGAAAACTCGTACCATGTTCCACGCATGAATTGAGCTTTTGGATGGTATTGGTCTGCCAAAAAGTTGACCACCTTCATAGCGTCTTCTCTGAGCACGTGTTCTATCCTTGGTGTTCTTGGTCTTGCAGGCTGTGATCTGGAAATCCTTGCTTCATATTGCATAGCGGTCTCGCAATATGCAAGAGCGTCCTGTGCCCACGTCAATTGCTGATCTGGGTCATTACATGCTAGCACTGCTTCTCGAGCATTTTCTAGAACCATCTCTTTCTGCTCATCTGTAGGAGGAATGTTGGGGCCAGGATTTCGCAAAGGAGGGAACGGCGAGAAGTTGGGCACTTCTGACAGGCCATTGAAGCTGGATGACTGAGGTAAGGAAGGCGAGTTGTATACTGAAGTCGGGGTAGCAGTGTTGTACTGTGTCTGTTGTGGCTGCTGGTTCTTGTATTGCGGTTGTTGCGGTTGCGCTTGCTGCTGCCAACCACCAGGTGGGGGCTGCCCATTGCCATGTTGCTGATACTGACCTTGATTTCCCGCATACTGCTGAGAGGATCTGTCTCGCTGCGCTTGGTCTTCAAAGGAAGCCACATTCTGTTGCATGTTTGTTGTATTCTCGCCGATTCTCTGCGGAGCAGGCGCAACCACTTCTGGCATGTAGTAAGAGTCCTCCCCTCCAGGCACAAAAGTAGCGCCGGTATTCCAGGACATTTTGAATGTCTAACTGCTACAGCGGCTGACGGCTTATTCTGGTTAAATACTCCAAGCAGGGCCGATATCTAGGCCATTGATGATAGTGAGCGGTTCCTATGCAGATGCATCGCAAACACTTCAAGTGGTCTAGAAAGATCAGCGGCTGACCGGCGACAGAACAGGGCGATGACGAGCTTGTAAATCGCTTAGGTGCTTGAATCAGGGTGGAAAAGCCGAGTTGGACAGTGCTTGAGTTCGTGCAGCCGAAATTGAATGATGATTCCCTTTCGAAAGTAGAAGACTCGCGGCTGCATGTAAACGAGGTGGCTGACTTTATTGCTCTATTTTCATGAGACGAATCCGTGATATTATTGACCTGACCATATGTAGATGCCCCTCTGAATGCTCACAGAGGCTAGGCTGTTTCCTCTCGCGTGCATCTAACCCTCGTGGCTCAGGTCGATCTCGGCAGCTAAAAGTGCCTGATTTAGAGGCGAAGCTGCACGAATCGGTACACTGTCACTCCACTAAATGGAGTGGTTGGCGGTGGTGGCGGTCCATAACGAAAGCTTGGTTAGGGTGACTTTCGGCTGCTGCATGCAGTAAGATTTGAGCAGCCTGCAGTCACCCACTCCTCTAGTCCTATGACCATGTAATATTTAGCCAGAGAACAAGCCAATGGTCAATGGATTGTTACTAGAGTAAGACGACACATATACGTGGTGGTTATGCGAGACACTTACAATCCAAACCCTCGGTGAAGATTGCGAAGCAAATTTTAGACGTGATTCGTCTCGCGGACATTTGTTAAAATGCCTTCGTTCAGAGACTGCCTTGTGACAATTGGCCCCAAATATGGAACCGAGCAATGACAATTTCAACCATCCTTACGAGCCTTATGCCATTCAGCTTGATTTTATGCGGAAGCTCTACCGATGCATCGAAAGTGGCCATGTTGGTATCTTCGAGTCCCCCACAGGAACAGGAAAGTCATTGAGTCTAATTTGTTCTGCTCTGACATGGCTTCGTGACAATGAAGATCGTGAGCGATGTGGCGGAGTATCTGAGGAAGGTCTAGACTGGCTAGAGCTTGCCGAACGGAAATCTCAAAGGCAGCAATTCGTTGAAGCTCGTCGAGAGATCGAAGAGAAGCTCAAGGCAATTCGTGCCCAGAATGCTAAACGGCCCAAGCAGCACCAACCAGCAAAGAAGGTGAAAGTCGACACTGGCATCGAAGAACAAGACCTTTTGCTCGAAGAATATGATAGTGACTCAGCTCAGGTGAAGGGCAGCAATGGCGATCAACCACTATCATCTGCGACTTTGGCCTTGTTAGAGCAGCTACAACCATCAAAGACAGAACGAGAAGAAGAAGTCGAGCAATTAAGAACCAAGGTCATCTTCTGCTCACGTACACATTCTCAGCTCACACAATTTGTCCACGAGTTAAGAAAAATCTCTATTGATTCATCTGAAGAAGTGCCCAACACTATCAAGCATCTGCCGCTCGGCTCAAGAAAGAATTTATGCATCAATTCCAAAGTGGCAAGATTGTCTTCTGCTACGGCTATCAATGAACGTTGCCTCGAGCTTCAAAAGCCCGGGTTAGCGAGAGACCATAAGTGTGAATTTCTGCCCGCGAAAGCAAATGGTGAAGATGCACAACGATTGCGCGACTTCAAAGACCATGCTATTGCTAATATACAGGACATTGAGGACATCGCAAGCCTAGGTCGGAGAATGAAACTATGTCCGTATTATGCAGCGAGGAGTGCTGTATCTGCTGTCGAGGTCTTAACATTACCTTACCCATTGCTTCTACAGAAGACTGCGAGGGAAGCTATTGGAGTAGATCTAAAGGGCAATATTGTGATTATTGACGAAGCCCACAATTTGACGTCCGCAATCGCTGATACGTTGTCTACGGTTGTACCCTTGGCCCACCTGCAGCTGGCTCAACAGCAACTAATAGGTTATTGTCAGAAATTCAGAAACAAGTTGAAAGGGAAGAACCGTGTTTACATTGCTCAAGTAATCCGGATCCTGAAAGCTTGCATCTCTCGCGTTGAAAGAGCTAAGCAGAAGGAAGTGTTAGAATCGAGTTTTCTCGCCAACGAGCTCATGACGGAGTCAGGTGCAGATCAAATACAGCCACACAAGCTGGTCAAGTACATCCAGGAAAGCAAGCTCGTGTTCAAGGTGGAAGGTTATGCAATGTTAATGGACGGTGAGACTATCATCAACAGCACGAAGCCCGTGCAGAATCAGCCGAAAGGAGTATTGGCTGAGTTTCAGAGTCTGCTTGTCGCTCTGATGAATCCAGACCACGAAGGTCGATTCTTCGTCAGCAGGAACGACAACGATTTTGTTGTCAAGTACACGCTACTGAACCCACAAGCACACTTTGAAGAGATTGTGAAAGAAGCACGATCGGTCATCCTAGCTGGTGGCACAATGTCGCCCATGAACGAATGGTCAGATCAATTGTTCTCATATGTTGGCGTGGATAAACTGGAGACTTACAGCTTCAGCCATATTGTTGATAAGGGCAATATTCTCGTTCAACCTATCGCCTATGGAGGCGGTGGTGCTAAGTTCGATTTTACCTGGAGTAAGAAGCAGGACTGCGACATAATCATCAACCTAACAGCGGCTATCGAATGTCTGTGCAAGGTCATACCGGATGGTGTTGTTGTATTCTTTACCAGCTACCAATACCTGGCATTCGTGGTTGACAAGTGGAAGAAGAGTGTTATGTACGAGAACACAAGTAAGCTGAAGCGAATTTTTCAAGAGACCAAGGAATCAAACGTCGATGAATTGCTGAATGACTATTCTGCCGCGGTCAGATCAGGAAAAGGTGCTCTGATGCTTGCTGTCATTGGTGGCAAGCTCTCAGAAGGTATCAACTTTTCGGACAAGCTTGGAAGGGGTGTCATCTGTGTGGGTTTGCCATATCCGAATAGTCTTTCTGCGGAGTGGAAAGCAAAGGTCGAATACATTGAAAGGTTGAAGTATGAAAGCTTGACAGTCAAGGGCTTGTCTGATTATCAAAGGAAGCTGGAAGCTGAGGCTGCAGGCCGTGAATATGCAGACAATATCACCATGAGGGCAGTGAACCAGAGTATTGGACGTGCCATACGACACAAGAACGACTATGCTGCAATATATCTCATCGATCAGAGATATGATATGCCACGCATACAGTCAAAATTACCTGCGTGGTTGAAGAAGAGTATCAGAAAAGTTGACCAGCTTTGGTATAAAGGACAAGTTGTGCGTGAGTGTAGCGAATTCTTTGCGGAGAAGCAGTAGATAAGGCTTGCCAGTATGGAAGCTCAATGTATTCCTTCTCTGATTATCATCATGTAGAGCATAGTCTTGTGCAAGTCATCGTGTGACGTAGAAGTGAAGCTGCTCGTGGAAAGTGATGGTATACTCACGTGACTTAACCAATATGTTTGACCCCACTCGAAATCTTGGCGATCGACCTGCGCTATCCAAAACTGCGCACAATTTTAACCTCGTCGTCGCTACAGGTACCACACTATCTTACACATTTTGTCCCCGCCAATACATCCGACAAAATGCCTACCCGTCTCACGAAGACCCGCAAGCAGTATGTTCACACCTGAGAAAGAATGCGACTCCGCTTCCATGTCGCGCAAGCACAGGAAGGCAGCTGGGTAGCGGACTCCCCAGCCTTCAGTCGGAGCTGACAATATCCTTCACAGTCGCGGTCATGTATCAGCCGGTCATGGTCGTGTAGGAAAGCACAGAAAGCGTCAGGAGATCCAAAATCACCCCCCTGTGGTTATGCTAACCTTCCCACAGACCCAGGTGGTCGAGGTATGGCTGGTGGTCAGCATCATCATCGAATTAACGTCGATAAGTACCATCCGGGCAAGTAACGGGATCGAAGAATACACGATACAAATTGCTGACAGATTCCAGGTTACTTCGGTATGTCACCACAATGTCAAACTTAAGACACGAAACATCCATCTGGACCTTGAACAACTCTAACTATACACAGGAAAGGTCGGGATGAGGTACTTTCATCGTACACAGAACAAGTTCTGGGCGCCAACGATCAATTTGGAAAAGTTGTGGTCACTGGTGGATCCGGAAACTCGAGACTCGTACATTTCTGGCAGCAAGAAAGACACAGCACCAGTCTTCGATCTCCTTGCACTTGGCTACGCTAAGGTGCTCGGCAAAGGCCGTTTGCCTGAAGTCCCCATTGTCGTCAGAGCCAGATATGTCTCAAAGGAAGCCGAGCGAAAGATCAAGGAGGCCGGTGGTGTCGTTGAACTCGTTGCATAAGTTACTTGCCACTCTACACAGTTTTAAGAACGACAATCCACGAACCGAAGCACCGCTAATACCAGTAACGTCAGATCAGACAGGGAGCAATGCTGTTTGGGGGAAAGGAAAGGGAAACGAGAGTGCTCAGATATGCACACCGTATATTATGACCACCTGAAGCCTCAGCATCCATGATACACTACGGGTCAACGGTATGATCAGGTCACATAGTATGATCAGCATTTGCCACGAAGGTCACGTCCCAGATGGCTAGTCATAGAATCAAACTCAAGATTCTCATTCAGCAGTAAACCAGGCATAAGCCTTCCTTTTGTGATAATGATTCTGGTATCAATGTTTGTCGTGCTAATGCTTTTTTTTCTCATGGTTGCGCTGTTATGGTGGAATGTGGATAAAGACATCGTATGAAGGTGCAATATGAGACCTATATCAATGCCTCGATGGAGTTGTGGAGCCTCGCAGCGTCCACTGAGCCTCGGCATGATATTGCGTAGCATCATGACAATGAATTACTAGCTCTTCAATACACACAATCAATGCATGTTTCCCAAGCTACGCAACAATCTCAGTAAGAGGAAGCACTCATCATGCCAGTAACAAACCCAGTCCACTACACATTTACATCGTCTACTCAAAATACAGGCTCAACAGCCAAGTCCATACCTCATCCGCCAGCAATATCAAAGGTCGAACACGTAGTCTCGGGTTTAAAGACAATCACATACGGTTTGGCGGAACTTCCGCCAAACATTACTGACGTGGCATGTCTATGGATGCTTCACCCTCGTCTGCAGACACAAGAATGCATGGCGCCGTTCGCGGCACAATTCATTCACAATTGGAACCAAAGACAGTCTACCAAGTCAGGAAAGAAGGGACTGATAGCAGTAAGTTTCGACCAGAGGAATCACGGCACCAGAGAAGTCTCGACCATTTCAAATGAAGCGTGGAGGTCAGGAAATGAAAAGCATGCTCAAGACATGTTCAGCTGCTATCATGGAACTGCATCAGATACAAGTCAACTGCTAGATCACATTTCGAGCTATATATTTCCTGAAGCAGATGATCATCGTAAGGTCACAGAAAACATTGTGTTTGGTATCAGTCTTGGTGGACATGCAAGCTGGCATGTCGTGATGCAAGACCCCAGGTTTTCGAGTGCGATCATTGTGATTGGCTGTCCAGACTACACACGTTTGATGAGTGACCGTGCCAGATTGAGCAAGAGGAAAAGTTGGGTCGAATCGAAAGGGCAGGACTTTGTTGGAAGTGCTGATTTTCCCACTGGCTTGGTCGAGGCGGTGAGGGCTTACGACCCTGCAGGACTATTGCTTGGCACATTGCTTGAGAAAAGTCCAAGAAGGAGGAGAGAGCAGGAGCATCTGTACGATGATCTGACGCAGGAGGAGAGGGACATGCTGTTGCCATTAATGGCGAAGACGCTGGGGAACAAGCGAATTATCAACCTTTCTGGTGGTTCTGACAAACTTGTGCCGTATGCACAAGGAAAACCGTTCCTGGATTGGCTGAAATCAAGTATAAAGCCTGGAGGTTTCTTCGAAGGCGGCAATCTCGTATTCGAGGATGTGGTTGTTGACGGCGCTGGACACGAAGTCCCACCTGAAATGGTGAAGCAAATGGAGCGCTTTCTCTTTGAGACACTTGAGGATGAACGTAGGATCGTTGCAACCAAGCCGGCGAGACGCGACTCTAGGATATAAAGAGCCTACGAGCATGTTCGTCTATCATTGCTTTCTTCCACATTCTCGCGTTGTACCAATCGTATTCAATGTTCCACCCTAAACTTCGAGTGTTGTGATAAAACCATGGAGCAGCTGCGCAGTACTTGTAACAACCAGGAGCACTCTATACCACAATCTTTCGTCTGTGTATCAAATTGTGTCGAATGGTTTTTTACCGCAAGAGCTCGAGATGGCGACCACCTGATAAGTGGACTTTGCGAATATGACAGTTCGTTATGACGCCCGAACACTTCCTCTCAATCTCTCTGCAAGTCGCGAAAAGAAGCTTCTTTGAGGAGCACGCTCACTTTCTTCCAGTATTCGATCATAGTGGTTCGGTTCACTCGCGGGGTGGCGCAGTCGATCGTGTAGAGGACTTTCAGAGCTGAATCTGTTTTCCAACAAAGCATAGAGAGCATTTGTCTGCTTCATTTGCTGCTTGTCATTCCAAGTCAAGTCCACAGGCTGTACATTGGCTTCATTCGACTTGAACTTTGCTGATTCTGCCGCCGTCGAAGGATTCTGGTACTTTGCTACTCTCTTACCTTGCACAGTCTGAAAGGATATTTCGGCTGGCCTGAGCTTGTCAACTGGCCATCTTGAGATAATCCGCTGCCAGTGCTTTAATGCGATCTATTCCTGTTAGTGTGGAGCCGCAGACAAAGAGAGCCTGTCATACCGAGTTTGCTGCCATAGTGTAGAATCTTAATGACCCGAACAAGTGTATATACCAAATCGCAAACGTGCTATGGATGCAGAGGGTGGTTGTGGAAGGATCAACTGTTGCAGCTGGACCAAAATCGCGACTACCACGCATCTAAAATGCTGACATCAGTAAATTAACCATTACACCTTGCAAAGCGCCTAGACGATAAAGGTTAGCGCCTAATCTCAAGCCTAGAGCCAAATCGCCACTTCCGTGCTCTTCGGACCAATTCTGGGACCGGCGGCTGTGCTGTCAGTAATCCAGACAAACGTACGTACCATCCACTTACCAACGACAACGACCTTCTCTCCTTGTTATATTCTTCGATAGCCGCAGCATACTCTTTGCTCCCGCCTCTTCTACTTCTGGCGACTCTTGATATTAGTGGGCAACATGCCCGCTGCGTACTCGAGGGTGAGTAACCTCCCGTGACATTGTCGCCTATCCTGACACATCACAGGTCAACACACAAGTTCATGATAACGACAACGATGATTCGCCTATAAGCCCAGCGTCTGTGTCTAGGGGGATTCCAGCCTCGCCTCCACCGTCGTTTCGAAGTCGCGCTTCTTCTCCACCAAGCAGAAGGTTACTGAGGGACGACCCATTAAATAATGATGCCGATCACGAATTGAACGACGCTTTTGGCGATGATGGCACATCCGACGATGACCAGGAGCCAGACGATAGACAGCGCCTCATGCGAGCAGACACTTCACGGTCCGTGTCGGTAGCAGAGAATGTCGCGCCTATGTCTGCCTCAGATGCTCCCCGTCCACCCGTGATCGAGCGAAGAGTCACTGAACTGCCAGCCTTCAGACCACAACCGACGTCCACTCGAAACATCCCAGGTGTGACGGCACCCAAGCCAGCAGCCGACGGTGTCTTCGCCAATCTCAGTGCAAAACCCTCCCCGGGCGAGCAGAATGAAGAGAAACCACCCACATATGCTGAAGCACAGGCTGATTCAGTACCACCGTACTGGGAGACCACGATTCTCGCCCCTGGCATGTCGAGCGACGAGGTCTACATCAATGGACTTCCGGTTGGCAGTGTTTTCAGCTTCATCTGGAATGGAATGGCAAGTTCTCACATCCTCTGGCCTCAAGCGAAACACTAACATTTCTCAGATTTCACTATCCTTTCTTTTTCCAGGCTTCCTACTTACGTATCTCCTTCACACGACACATGCCGCCAAGAATGGTTCCTTGGCTGGTTTGGGATTGACTCTAGTTCAGTACGGCTTCTACATGCGAACAGGCAAAGACGCAGCGAACCCGGACGAGGCCAATCCAGGTCAATTTGCAGGCGGCGTTCCTGACCCAAATTCTCACAATTTTGACCCAAATGCACCAACCGGTGATCAAGGTGGTTCAACGAGCAATGGCGTGGGGAGCGGTGATTTTATTTCCTATGGTTTGATGATTATTGGATGGTTGATTACATTGAAGAGCGTGACTGCATTTTTGAGAGCGAGGAGGGAGGAGCAGCTTGTGCTGGCTAGTCCCGCGAGAGGGCTTAATGTGCCTGTTGTTGCCGAAGGAGAAGGTCAGAATGCTGTATAAACAGGTATTCTGTGTATACACGACTATATGTGTGCTCCGAAACTATTCTTGTCATCCTTGACCGCCTTTGCTACCCTGCTTCATGAATCTTCCTCGGTGAACGGAGAGCATTACGACAGGTAGACCAAGCAGCGGACAATGTGGCGAAAGGACGACATGCTTGCTTTATTTTAGCACATCTTAACCTTCGTCTTACCTGCGCTGACCATGATCGCATCCGCTGGTCTTCGCATATCTACGCTTTGGTTGACATCGGCTCGTCGCATCCTATCATCCCTCCCATCCAGTCTACAAACCTACTCGGTCAGATCAATCTTACTTTCCAGCTTTCGGCAATCTCTCAACTCAATCAGCCGTGAAAGGACCTTGTCCAGCGGTACAAGTGCACCCATCTTCTGTGTAGCTGGATCATCTCGGTTTCGAATATTGATAGTTCGAGTCTCTTGTTCTTTGGCACCAACAACTAGAACACGTTAGCACTACACCCACGATTCTGTTCCGAAGCACCTACCAAATGTGAAATTATACTGCTCAATCTGCGCATTTCTGATCTTCTTCTGTAAGGTGTTGCCAGATAGATCAACATCAACATACATTCTCGCCTTGTGGAAGATTTGTTGCAACTCCTTGACATAGTCCTCAGCACTCTTCATGACTGGAATAATCATGATCTGTCGTGGTGAAAGCCAGAAAGGCCACTTTCCAGCAAAGTGCTCAGTCAAGATTGCAATGAATCGTTCGAATGATCCAATAATCGCACGGTGAATCATGACTGGTCGTGCCATGCCAGTAGTCAAAGCATTTGGATTTTGTTCTTTAGCCTTGGCAGCAGCAGCTTTCTCTGCTTCGGAAGCAATTTCGCCGGTTCGATATTCAAGCTTGAAGTTCTGTGGACCTTGAAAGTCAAGTTGGATCGTGGCGCACTGGAACTCTCGACCTAGGGCGTCAGAGATGGTGATATCAATCTTGGGACCGTAGAAGGCACCGTCGCCTGGATTGAGTTCCCAATCTTCACCTCTGAAATCAGTGAGCGCCTGTTTCAGTTGTGCTTCTGCAGCATCCCATTCGGCGATCGTACCCATGTAGCCTTCTGGGCGGGTAGAGAGCTTGAGTTTGAAGGGAAAGCCAAAGAGACTGTAGACGCTGTCCATGAAGTCGAACAGTCCTTTGATCTCATCCATGATTTGGTCTTTCGTGCAGAAGATATGGGTATCGTCTTGCTGGAATTTGCGAACACGAGTCAGGCCGGAGAGAGCACCGCTTGCTTCGTTTCGGTGAAGCACGCCGAAGTCTGCAATTCGCCATGGCAACTCACGGTATGAACGTTCCTCATCACCGAAGAGGAGGCAGTGTCCCGGACAGTTCATAGGTTTGAGGCCAAAGACACCTTTATCCTTATCTTCCTCTTTGATGTTGGCTACTGGTGCACCTGATGGCTTCTGGTCGGTTAGAGGCATTGGCTGGGGTGGTTCGGAGTTGTCAGATTTAACCTCAACTCGGAACATATCATCTTGATAGTGCTGCCAGTGACCGCTGGTCTTCCAGAGTTCGACACTGTACATGTTTGGCGATTGAACTTCTGAGTAACCTCTGTCCCAATATTCGTCCCGCAGCATGTTTTGCAGAGCATTGAATATCCTAGTGCCGTGTGGTAGAAGGAAAGGCGAGCCGGGCGACATTTGTGAAAAGAAGAAAAGTTTCTGCTGTTTGCCGATCAGCTGGTGATTTCGCTTCTTGGCCTCTTCCAACATATGCTCCCAGTCCTTAAGACCTTGTTTCGTAGGAAACGCGACAGCATGTATACGTTGTAGAGAATCATTGGCTTGGTCACCTAAGAAATATGCGGAAGAGTTCTTCATGACCTTGAATGACTCGATTTTCCGAGTGTTTTGGATGTGTGGACCTTGACAAAGATCAACGAGATCGCCATTGCGGTATACGGTAGACTTATCGCCTTTGACGAGCTGATTGATGTAATGAGTCTTGTACTTGGAGTAGCCAAACATTTTCAGCAGGTCATCCTTGCTAATGTCCAGCCGCACGAAGGCCTGCTTGTCCTTGGCGAACTTCTTTGCTTTCGACTCTAGTGATGGCCAATCTGCCTCCGTAACTGCTCGTCCCTGTTCCAGAGCCATGTCGTAGAAGAAACCCATATCTGTAGGTGGACCGTGTGAAAGTCTGCAGCCATACTCATGCTCCGCACACTCACCAAGAACGTGGGCAGAAGAATGCCAGAAGACATATCGGCCTTCTTTGTCGTCAAATGTGTAATACCCTACTGAGCAGTCTCTCTCAAGTGGTCTGTCGAGATCCCATTCCTTGCCATCGACCTTCGCAACCACAATCTTGGCGGCTCGATCCTTCGGCACATCTTTGAGTAGCTTACCAGGCGTAGTGTCCCAAGCGTTACCATCGATCTCCTTTGTAGTACCGGGTTCTGGAGTAAATCTAATTTTGATTGGGGTCTTTTCTCGAGATGCCAATTCGTCATCATACTTTTTCTTCAGTTCATCGAATAGATTGTTTCGTTCGATGATGAAGTCAGGTAGTCCTTGGCTGCCGGCAGGCTTTGCAGAGGCTTGGTCAGACATGTCTTTCTTACCAGCAGCTTTCTGGTTTCCCTGCACGGCGGTGATAGTTTGTCCTTTTAATGCTTGTGTCTGTGAGTCAGGGGCAGCAGGATGTGTGCCGTTCTGTTGACTCATTTTGTCACTGCCTAAGGTGCCCCAGAGATTGTGAGGTCGTAGTCCTAGCGAGGGAGCATTCTTCTTGTGGCTCATACTGAAATATCCATGAGATGAAGTGGAGAAGTGGCGGTGGATATTGTTCTTGTGAATGCCTGTGTGGTAGTAGTGTGGTAGAGACTCAAACTCGGTGAATTTCACAATGATTTTCCGACGAACCAAATAATTCTGCATCAGTGCATGCACCCTGACATCTGAAATTATCTTCTACACACCCACATCTATTTTCACCTTATCTCGATTACACAGTCACGATGTCGTTCCGCGGTAATTCTAGAGGTGGTGGTAGAGGTGGGTTTGGAGGAGGAAGAGGAGGATCATTTGCAGGTCGAGGTGGTAAGATGGAAAATGTTCCGGCGCAAAATTGGGTCCTAACAAGAAATCTAGGACGAGGCGGCTTCCAACAACAGAGTTATGGACCACCTGCGCAGGTGTTAGGTATGCAAGAGATGGTGCAGAAGTTGATTACATGCTAATAGTTTTCAGAAATGGGCAGTTTCGTGCATGCTTGTGAAGGTGAAATGGTTTGCGAGTCGATAAATCCTAAGATACCCTATTTCAATGCCCCAGTATACCTCGAGAACAAGGTGCGCGCACACATCCATGTTTATGGTCGTCGCTGACCAGGACAGACTGCTATCGGCAAGGTCGACGAGATATTAGGACCAATAAATCAGGTCTATTTCACAATAAAACCACAAGAAGGTATACAAGCTACATCTTTCAAGCAAGGTGATAAGTTCTATATAGGAGGCGACAAGCTGTTGCCGCTCGAAAAGTGAGAAGGAGATAGCAAAGTATAGACAGGATGCTGACCAAACTACAGATTCTTACCAAAGCCAAAACCAGTCGGAATAGTCAAGAAGAGATCAGCGGGCGCTGGACGTGGTGGAGCTCCGCGAGGCCGTGGCGCACCAAGAGGTAGAGGCGCACCCAGAGGTCGAGGAGGCAGTTTCGGCGCACCAAGAGGTGGCAGCTTTGGTGCCCCGAGAGGCGGCTTTGGCGGACGTGGTGCTCCAAGAGGAAGAGGTGGTGGCTTTGGTGGTTTTGGTGGCAGAGGGAGGGGTCGTGGTTAAGCTGTACATCAAACGTTATACGCAAAGGGTTGGCGTTCATGATATATGGTCAACGGCGTCCTGGAGATACCCTATGGACAATAGCCGTGCACGAATTCACGAATGGGCAGGAAGGCATGGAATGAACCTGAGGACTGAGCACAGATTTTCCAAGTCGAGCTTCAACTCAGTCGCATTTCAGCAATCCAGAACCACAATAGGACAGTTGCTGATCAGAAACAATACACAGACTCAATTCGGGATCGAAACAAAAAAGACAAGTATATTTCAGAGCAGAAGACGCTTTCAAGACGAAGCCGAGTTAGCGGAGTGGCTAGAGAATAAGAACAAGTCATGTGTCAAGCTCTTGTTGGACAGAAGAGACTCTCCCTGAAGTGTCAAGGAAAGACAAATCCAACTACATTGGAGAGCGCTTACTGCTTGTGGTCAGGGCAGCATTCCTCTCAGCTTGGAAGCTAGGTCATATAACTCACAATCCAGAGCTGGACCCTACCTCTATGTGTTTTGTCTCAACATCAACATCAACATCGTATCTGTTCATGCCTGAGGCAAAAAGCTGTCTTCGGATGACGTAGAAGGTAACTTGAAATATACAGTAATACGAACTCGTTTTTGGTATTGCTTTGGCTAGTGTAGGTCCCTTATCAAATAATCAACTTCCTGCCAGTTCTTTTTTTCCTGAGCAGAATTAGGGACATTTCATAACACTCTCGGTGTGCTAAACATTGCTCTGGTCAAGGTCAAACGTCTGCATATCTGGATCTAGTCGTGCACTTTGTAAACACGAGGTTGAAGATGGGAAAAAGCGACATCGTGCAGCAGGTGGTCCTGCCTGCAGACATGACATCTTCTAAGTCAGGTACTTTCTGCTTTGCATTCGGCTCAAACCTTTCACCACATCAAGTATCATTGCGACTAAATGCTAATCCGAAGTCAAGCCAACCCGTCGCAATAGCACGACTTGACGGGTATACATGGATCATCTGTGAACGAGGTTACGCAAACGTGGTGTCTTTACCACCGAACAATCAGCCAAGCCACAATAATGTTGTGTGGGGGGTAGTGTATAACCTATCGGCTGAAGACGAAGCAAGACTCGACATGTATGAAGGTCACGATGAAAGGCGCAACCCAAAGCCAAGGGTGAACCCAGATCCATCGAAGCAACAGGAAGTGCCATTCCTACAAGGCGAGTGGGATTATAACAAGCACTATTTGCCAATCACTGTAAGTAGATGGTTAAGAGATCCCGCTGAATACGGGATCAAGGTGGAGACGTGGAAGGATGAACAAACACAACCTGTCTCGATACGTGCGCTGGTCTATGTCGATGAGCTCCGGACCAAGCCAGGGAAGATTAATGAGGAGTATATCGGGAGGATGAATCGTGCTATTCGGCATAGTGTTGAGCTTGGATTGCCAAAGGACTGGGTCGATGCTGTGATGAGAAGATATATACCACCAGGAGTTGAGGTCGATCATGAAGGCTATATAGGCACTGATCAAGGTTACATCGAGGCTGAGGCAACAGAAACAGCTTCAAATCTGAAAGAAAGGGTCTTACGAGAAGCCAAATAACTTGAACCACAATGAAGAACAGTATATCAGTCAGTGATTAAGAACTTCGCCTATATGAAGTGGAAGGAGAGTAGCCAGTCAAGTGCGAGTCTGACTTTTCGTCTCGGCTGTGAGGCTAACCATATTTGACATCGCGTCCACGTGGTCGCATTTATCATTTTTACCTCTTGTGACTGTATGCCTGTGACTTGGTTTTAGACAGCTTGTAGACAGCATCTGAGAAGCGCAAGAAGATTGAGCCCTTTTGACTGCGCCATCGAAGATGCCGTCTACCCATAAAAAAGACAAGCCTTGGGACACCGATGATATCGATAAGTGGAAGATCGATGAATTCAAATCTGAGGACAACCTCGGCGGGACATTCGCAGAAGAATCTTCTTTCGCCTGCCTTTTCCCGAAGTACAGAGAGGTCTACCTGAAACAAGCATGGCCAATGATCACCAAGGCACTCGAAAAGTATGGTATTGCGTGCACATTGGATCTTGTAGAAGGTCGTATGGAGGTGAAGACGACTCGAAAGACGTTTGACCCTTCCTCAATCCTCGATGCTCGAGATCTAATCAAACTCCTCAGTCGAAGTGTACCTGCGCCACAAGCTCTTAAGATCCTCGACGATGGGATCGCCTGCGATGTGATCAAGATTCGTGGTCTGGTAAGAAACAAGGAGAAATTCGTGAAGCGGCGCCAGCGCATCCTTGGTCCTAATGGTAGCACTCTCAAAGCCCTCGAACTGTTGACAGAAACATATATTCTGGTACAAGGAAATACTGTATCTGTGATGGGACCATACAAAGGCCTCAAGGAGGTCAGACGTGTCATTGAAGACTGCATGAACAACATCCATCCGATATATCACGTCAAAGAGCTGATGATTAAAAGAGAGCTAGCTAAGGACCCAAATCTGAAGAACGAAAATTGGGCTCGCTTTCTGCCAAATTTCAAGAAGCGGACACTTAGCAAGAGACATATACCTTACAAAATCACAGACAAGACGAAGAAAGTATATACACCATTTCCTCCGCCACAAGAGAAGAGCAAGGTCGACTTACAAATTGAGAGTGGTGAATACTTCTTGGCAAAGCAAGCTAAGGAACGGGCACAACGAGTTGAGAAGTTCGAGAAACAGAAGACTAGGAAGGAAGAGCGAGATAAAGAACGCGCTGCAGCTTTTGTGCCACCGGCGGAAACTGGCGATGAGCCAAAGAAGAAGAAGAAGCGGAAACTGGAAGATGGTGAAGAGGAGAGTCGTAAGGCTGTCAAGGTTCATGGTTGATAGTTAGAAGCAGAATTCGAGGTCTATTTACCTTCTAGTACGATCTCCAGCACGTTACTGACATAGTCAATCTGTCCAACTGGCTTTACGTCATGCGATATCTCGATTCCCTATATGCATTCCTAATTGAGCACAATAGTCTAAACACCAATCCTAATTTATACCAATCTTTGAGACCGAGCAGGCCTGACAGACGCTGCAACCTCCTCCGTGAAACCATACTTGACCCTTCCATCCATGGCTCATGGATTAAGAGTAGTGTCGTGGTCGAAATTGGCGTTGGTTGGTGCTACGAATGTCCCAACCTGCTGCATGTCAAGACTGATGTATCCACGCAATACAGTTTGCATCCGACACTTCTCTTTTCCAACGAACCTTTTGTCGTTTCCACACAGGCTGAACATCTGTACAAGACAGTACCATACACACCACAGCCAGCTGTACTGCACATTATCCACTAACCTTCGCACAAGCGTATTTAGCCGTCACACACCGATGGTGACCAGCGCCGTGCAGCCTCCGTCTTCTTTCAAGGCCTAGAACTTGAAAAATGGAATAAAGTATCACCGATGCCGAAGAAATACCATCGACGCAAAGTGGCTGCCCAACATGCCACCAAAGCGTGCAATAGCAGTTACATTCCTCCTATGCTTGCCAAGAACCGGTCTCTCAGAGTTCGAGCGGCGTTCCACTTCGAAGCATTGTCGAAGCACTAAATGTGTTCTACGGCGTTTCTCTTATTGGTTTGGCGTTCGAGGTAATCGAGCTTTCCTCATGCATCTCTCAATCCTGACCAGTAGATGTCACTCCTGTCCACAAACAACGCCGAATGTGACTCTGCAATTCCACTCTTCTACGACCTTGACCACCGCGAGCGCATGCTCTGGCAGTGGCAGAGCTCCCGCGCCAATCACAGGATCGACAGAATTACCGAAGCTGACCCAAGCAGACTGATGCTGTACCTCTGGCTTCCGAGCTATATCATGAGTTTGTCTGGGGATGACAACAAAGCCAGGAGTGGCCTCTCAACGAATCTGCCAGCAACGAGCTAATACATGCGGGTGTAGCACGAAGCATCTCCATGAGCACCGCACGATGCATGTTTTTGGCGCGATACGAAGATGCCCAGTTCGTATTGTCCTAGCGATCGATCAGACCGCTGAAAGAGCATTTTGTGACGTCTAATAATTAAGGGTTGGACGAGAACGCCGACAAGCAGTTTATACCAGCTTCTTGAACAATGCTCATGGGAACGTCCTGCACTCCTGTAATGAATGCTCGTTTGCAGCTTTGCTAGCAGTCGCGCATTGCATCATCAACATGATGCTGCAATACCAATGGATACAAGGTTCTTTGGTCTATTTCGTTTGATCGACTACAGTTGTCAGAAACACGGGAGCTTCAGAGCAGTCGGTGCATTTGACGAATGAAAAGTCGTCGCTTTCATTGGAAAATGCCAGGATTTCCACTTAGCCAAGAGATTTTCGGATTTTGCTATTCGCTGTCAGAGCTTGCTCTTCGCTTGCATTTGCTCGCATTGCGCGATCGACGAGCTTCGTCCAATAAGATTGTGAGGATCCAAACTTCTGTGCGGAGACGACTAGCTGCCCAGACATTTCGGCCAAATTCAAGACACCAGAACTAAAGCTGCATGTACTTTTAGCGCAACGAGGCATTTCGAAGTTCATCAGATTCTGAGCTGGACTAGCCAGAAGACTGCCAATGGAGTCAAACTCATGAGCACACCACTCGTGCTGGCAGAGCCAGGCGGGAGAGAGATCGACAACTGATGATCTATATAATCAAGCTGCTATCACACGACTACAGCTTCTCCTCATCCAGCTTTAGCATCGATCAACACAATACCACACCTCGCAGCTGAACATTTCCATAAAAAGCTGTCTGCATTGAAGTCTCTTGTCACCAGTAACGGATTTTTCCACTGTTCTCACGAAAGATGTCTGAACCAACGAGGGAAGATGTTCTTACACAACGACAGCCTTCTGCTGCTGAAGGCGCTGCCAACACCGGACGCAGATCGGTCGTCAACAAGGGCTTGACAGGTGCTTCCGCTCTTACGGTGCGACAGTCAATCATCCCGGTCGCTTTGGTCACCGTTCTCTTCTTTCTGTGGGGGTTTGCCTACGGTCTGCTCGATGTCTTGAACTCGAAGTTCCAGACTGCACTCAATATCACAGCTGCTAAAGCTGGTGGTCTTCAAGGTGCATACTTCGGCGCCTACTTTATCGGTCCTCTCACATATTCCGGATGGTTCGTCCGCAGATTCGGATACCGATGGACTTTCATTCTGGGACTTCTCATCTACGCTGTTGGTGCTCTAATGTTCTGGCCATCAGCTGTCTATGAGTCATTTGGTGGCTTTTGCGGTTCTCTCTTCATCGTCGGAAGTGGTCTATCGACGCTTGAGACCTCTGCCAACCCATTCATTGCTACCTGCGGACCACCACGACTATCTGAGTTCCGTCTTGAGCTGTCGCAGTCCTTTCAAGCTGTCGGTTCAGTCGTTGCCCCGCTTCTCGCATCACGAGTCTTCTTCAAGCAAACCAATTTGAACGATCTCAGCCACGTTCAGTGGACTTACGTTGGTATCGCTGCCTTCGTTACGCTCTTGGCTGTTGTGTTCTTTGTAACACCCCTTCCTGAGGTAACAGATGCCGACATGGCTCTACAAGCCGAGCAATGCGCTGATCTCACCGGTTACGAAGAGAAGCCTCTGAGCAAGCAGTACAAGCTCTTCTTTGGTGTTGCAGCTCAGTTCTGCTATGTTGGTGCTCAAGTTGCAGTTGCCTCTCAGTTCATCAACTACTCCATCGAAACTGCCGGCCTGTCTCATGCTGTTGCTTCAGACCGATATGCCATTGGTCAGTCACTGTTTGCCATTGGTCGATTTGCTGCTGCAGGTCTGTTCATGTTTGTCAAGCCGAGATACGTTCTCATGGTCTTCATGACGATGATCATGATATTCATCGGAGCAGCTATGGGGTCCTGGGGAGAGAGCGGTTTCGCTATGCTTGCACTCGTCCTCTTCTTCGAGTCGTGTATCTTTCCTACCATATTCACTCTGTCCATTCGAGGACTTGGTCGACACACAAAGCGAGGTTCCTCCTGGATCGTCGCCTCCGTATGTGGTGGTGCTCTGTTCCCATCACTCACTGGTCTCCTGGCTGACAAGAAGGACTATCATCTGGCTATGGGTGTGCCACTAGCTGGTTTCTTCGTCTCTTTCTGCTTTCCAATATACCTCAACACTATCTGTGCTAAGGAATTGGACGGTTTCCGAGCTACACAGATTGGTTACAAGGATGAGCGACGAGGCACTATCATTGGTGACGCTGATGATGAGGAGACTGTTGAGGCTGTCAAAAGAGCATCCATTTCATACCAGGTTGAGAAGGTGTAAGCTTTGCAAAGGGATCGATGCGTAATGATTCACGTAGTAAAGATAGACAATGATACCCAAGATACTTATCCATAACCATTTTCCACTGTATTGATTTCGTACGATTTCCCATACTTGCGCTCGTGCTTGATGTGTGTTATCAATTTGTTGTTCCTAGATACCTTGGGCACGACTTGCAAAGTTCAGGACCCAAACAATTCAGCGGACGAGTTTCGGCGTCCGGAAGCGTTTCTGCATGTCGTGCACATAGTCGCTTGACCTTGCCCATATGCCAACCGATCTGGCTAATTTTCGTGTTGTCGATCACAAGCAAACCTAAAGCAGCCATGGAGGGGTCAGAGTTTGATCGTCGATGTGGTAACTTCTCCGGATCGACCAAAAGATCGCTGTCAGATCTTGAATTACTTACGTACTAGTAAAAACTACTTAGGAAGCCAAGCATATTTCTCTGCAGGCAGATATCCGCCAGTTGTGGCCTTACCGCCTGAGGCCTTCAAGGTTTAGGCATTCACGCCATGTTGGCCGCACCTGCTGCCAAGAGTTCGCGACGAATTTCTGAGGAAGCGGGATCCTCTTGCCAAAGATCGCAATAGGCCACGTACACTGTTGTCGAGCCGCCGGGAAGATCAGCGCTAGTTGCGCACCCAGCACGACTGTTGTCAAACGTGAAGGCAGCACTCAAAGTTTGACGGCTGAATATTCGAAATGTCTTACCAAAATGGCACTCGACCGCCTATCGACGACGATGATGTGGAGGAAGAGGCTATGGTCGCAGATTACCAAGAGCAGGTCAATTACGAAGATCAAGACGGCTACGATGTGGGAAGGACAGAATCACTAAACGGGCCTGCCGACCTCAAGGCACAGCTCGAACAAGCAGCAGCACCACTCGAGTACGCAGCCTCTTTGGAGGTGAAATTTCAGAGTTACGACAATTATTGCAGTCTCTTCCACTACATATTAAACTCAGACGGACCTGTTGACATCGAGCAACCCTCATACTACTGGGCTTGGGATGTGATAGATGAGTTCATCTACCAGTTCGAATCATTCTGCAGATACCGAAATAGAGTTGCAAGAACAGCACCAACAGAAGAGGAGGCACAAGTACTACGAGAGAACCCACAGACCTGGGGCTGCTACTCAGTGTTGAACGTCTTGTACTCTTTAATACAACGATCACAGATCAACGAGCAATTAGCAGCACAAAAGCGAGGAGAAGACCAGAATACAGTCGCCGGTGAATATGGCTCGAGACCTCTATACAAGATGTTGGGCTACTTTTCGATCATAGGGCTGTTGAGAGTGCACTGCTTGCTCGGCGACTTCAGCCTGGCTCTTAAAACCTTGGATGATATCGAGATGAACAAGAAAGCCATGTTCGCACGAGTAATGGCAGCACACCTCAATACCTACTACTACGTAGGCTTCTCTTACATGATGCTACGACGATACGCTGATGCTGTACGAATGTTCTCACACATCCTCATCTATGTTTCGAGGACAAAGAACTTCCAGAAGGGCAATACTCAATTCGATGCTATCGCCAAGAAGACCGAGCAGATGTACGCACTGATTGCTATCTGCAACTCATTTGCTCCATCACGTCTGGACGACACTATTCACACTGCTTTGAGGGAGAAGTACGGTGAGAAGCTCTTACGCATGCAGAGAGGTGGACCAGAGGCTCTACCCATCTACAAGGAGCTCTTCCAGTCTGCTTGCCCGAAATTTATTTCACCTGTTCCACCCGACTTTGATAATCCAAGTCTCAATATCGACCCCGTCGAGCACCACACCGAAATCTTTATGGACGAAGTCAAGACTACTCTGTTCAACCCTACCGTCAAATCATACCTCAAACTCTACTCGACGATGGACCTCAATAAACTTGCAGGATTTCTGGAAGTGGAGCCAGAGAAGTTGCGATCGTGGTTGCTGGTCAACAAGCAGAGGACGAGACAAATCCGGTGGACTGACGGTGGCCTCCTCGAAGGTGAAGTCTTCAATAACACGGATGGTTTGGACTATGCTATTGAAGGCGACTTGATTCACATCAGCGAAGCTAAGCAGGGGCGGAGATTGGTGGACTGGTATCTGCGGAACTTGGCGCGTGCATATTAGAGCTGCGACTTATGTACCTGCTGTAGGCCTAGATGCAACTGACGGACCAAGGATGCTTCGAGTTGCAACATTGAGTACGTACATGGTTCCAAGCAGGAAGAGAGTACATTGTCGAAGCGCCGCTGCGAACAGAGAGACAATGCGTACAGCATCGGGAGCATTTGCAAGAATAAGAGTTTCAGACAGCACTCTCCCGATCAACTTGAAGCATCATACGTACTTACTAGGTACGCATGAACGATGTAGTACTGTCAGTCCTGAAGAGAGCTAGAGTGAGCATGCTCACTTGTTAGTAATTCTTTGACTACGTACGTATGTACGTAGTCAGCCAACTTAGGAGTCGCGCCAATTTAGACGGATCAGGATTGAAACGCTCAAGAAAATTTCTTAAGGTTTCCCTCCTTCTACCTTCTTCTATCTCGTCTACCCTTACTACGTACCGTAGTAAGCCGTTCTTCTCAGCTACAGCACATCAATAGTACGTAGTTGCGTGTATCAACATAGGCTGTATTAGGAGTTCGGATTTGAGTCTATTTAGGCTGGGTTTGAGGTCCAACTACTATGGTGCGAAGCGCCTTCTTGTTAACAGCATGTCAACATGATGTCAACATATATACTGACATGCGTTTGACATACTATCTCTCTGTCAACATTGTTTAACTACGAGACATATGTCAACATTCTGTTAACAAGAGAGCGCTTAGCACCATAGTAGGCTCGTTTTAGGGTCGAGTCAGTCCAATCCGGTTTTCGAGTCCGTATATTATACTAGTATTTTAAATAATGTCCGGGCAACTTCTCATTCGCCCAGGCGGCTTCGCGGTGGGCTACCTAGGTAGTACTGGATTACAAGGGCAGGCAACTGCTCAGCCGCCTGGGCAACTGAGAAGTGACTGGTCTATGGCCTGGATGCGACTTACCAGTCGCTTCGACTGCTCAGTCGCCTACCACATGCCAACCGCCCTTTTTTCAACAGTATATTGATACGTGTGTTGACATAGTGCTGGCATTGAATGTGTTTAACAACATGTTGGCTGTGGAATACCATCTAGATACCGACATGGGTTTAACATGATCTTGACACGTACTTAACATTGTAAAAGTGATGTTAACGACAGGTCAATGCTCAACGTTGAATTCACATGGTGCTGACAGGAAGGTACGTATGTTGGCGTCCCCTGAACAGTCGCGGCCACTGCAAAGCCACCCAGGCCATTGAGAAGTGGCTGGGCAATGGCCTGGACACGACTTGGCAGTGGCCACGACTGTTCAGTAAACGCCAACATTGATTTGGTACGTATGTCATATGTGCAGGGATTGTCGTGGACGTGTAATGTAGCACGTACGTAGGTAAAGTACGTAGCGAAGTGACGGACCCGCGCTCAGAACCAAGCTCCACTTCGTTGTTGATGCCAGCAACACTTCGGCCGAACAATCTTCTAACACCGACATACTCCACGAGCTTCAGGGCTCGTGTCCTTCCACACCAAGTAGCCGCTGTCGTTGTTCAGCCAGAGTTGTGCTGTACCGACGTTGGACTGCCGGTTTCATTTGGTTTCGATGCGAGAGCCAGAGCTCGTAACTTAAGTTGCTGGTGAAGACAGCTGCAACAGCTGTTGTAGGCAAGTAGCTAGTCAGGCAACTATCAGTCGCCTAAGGTTGTTGAAATGACAGTACGTATCAATTTCTCGACCTCGCCGTCGATGATCTCCTCGTCGATCTTCCTTCTCTCTAGTATCGATCCTGTCTTTCTACCTACTATAACTAGGTATTCGGTTAGGATTCGGGTTACATTTCGACTTAGGTTTCGAGTCAGGTTTCGGGTTAGTTTAGGGTCAGCTAGGTCTTTATGTCAGTGTATTATATTTCGAAAAACGGACGTTAGGCGACTACTTAATTGCCCAGGCCACCAGTGGTTCAGTTGCCCAGTATTGCTCGGTAATAAAAATCGACTGGGGAGTTGCCTAGGCGAAACAGCAGTCCGCGAGGGCAGGTTTTCAAAGCTCTTTGTCATCTGCTCTCCAGTCGTTCCCAAGCCATTCGCAACTTGGATTTGTGTATTGCAAACCACTAGACTACTAAGTAGTATGTACGTAGGTCTCCAAAACGTCGGGCTCGATACACGACATCTCATTGTACGATTTGATGTTGATTTCGAAATTTTGGTAGTTCGTCTTGGGTGTGTAGTGTCGTTCTTTTCGGTACAAAGTGCTCCGTGGTGTGCCCCTCCGTTGCAGCCGCGTGATGAACTCTGGTAAATCTGAGGCCAATCTATAACTATGCGTTGCCAGTAACATGTGAATGCGACGCTGACTCTTCTGAAGTTACGTATCGATGATGTTGCCGATATGTGTGTCTTGGTTGCAGATGTACTGCTTCCCCTGTCAGTCAGAGTGTGGTTTAGGACTTCTGTGCAGACACGCTTCTCTCATTCAATATACATCGACGGCTCATATGGAGTATCCTTGAATATTAGTACGTAGTGAAGGTGCTGAAGTCCCGGGAAGATGTTCAGACCTTTTTCTCGTGCTGCAATCAGATTCCGAGCCATTGCTGTATGTCCACAGACAGGCTGCATCGTCTTGCAATATCTGGTCAGGAAAGGGCATCGAATGTAAAATTGATCTGGTAAATGCTGTGAGACATGAACATAGTCTGCTCGCGGTATGTCTCTTTGCCGAGTCGACACAGTGTTCTACATGCGTGAAGCACAGCGAGATTGTGCTTAGCACGGTAAGCAACAGGGTTAGTGCAACGAGGACGACTGGGCTGTTGTCTCGTGTAGTGCAACTGGTTCTCTTTAAAGCTGACCTTCACATTTGTAAAAGACGTACCTACTTAATTGCACAAAAATCTTTTGATAGATTCCGAAAGTCTGTGGGACAGTTGAGCAATTTCGTCATATTGCTAGATCGTTACTACTGTCAAGCAGAACGAGAGCTCAGTGGCATCGAGCAAGAAATGTCAAGGTTGTGGAAGGGAGGAAGTCTGCAGGCTGCAAATCTTGGAAGAATCCCCGAAATTATAGCCTTTTTACCAACTAAGAGTGAAGGTGCGACACCGACCCCACTTCTTCGTGCCTGCCACAAACGATAAGAGTTGCCACGACATTCAGTCGCACCTACATCCCACTTGACTGCTCTGTATAGTAGTCTAGTTCGTTCATATGAGTGCCGCAGTTGCCCCCTCGGTATGCTGGGCTTGTATTTTGGTCAATGTTACGTATCCAAGCTATTAATTCACCATAAATCTGCTCGATCGACTGCTAAGCAAATTTGGATCAGTCAGCATCGTCCATCGCGACATCCTCGCCTCTTTCTGGCGCATCGTTGTCAATCTGAGCTTCCATAGCAGCCTTGACCTCTACCTCAACGTCACCGGCACTTTCTTTCTTCTCCTCTTCAACCTGTTCCTGCACCTCTTCTTCCGGTGGGGCCTCTGCCATCGCCTGAGCATAAATCTCTGCGTACCTCTCAGCAAACGCTGGATCGAGATCCTCCCTCTGTGAATACCTGTGATACATCTCGAGGTTGCTCAAATCTCTTGGCTGAAGCATTAATTGATCTGGCAGCTCCTCGTCAATCACACTCTGCACTGCTGCACTATGGCTCTTGTTCTCTGGGTTTATTCGGTGAATTTGGTCAATCGTATAGTATCGAGCTTCCCGAGACTCTTTAGGGAGTGAGAATACTATACGTCTAGATGCGTCTTTTTGGTCTATCGATGTTGCTTCTGAGTAAACTCGCTCCTTCTGTATCGGAATCTTGAGGATGTCATTGTCTTGTTCATCGGGTTCGCCAACACGGGCGAGTAGACCTTCAGAATCATGCTCAGGGTCACGACTGTTCATGATTTTCCGTACCAATGGAGTCGATCCTTGGTCTTTAGGAACGTACAGGGTCCATATACTTGGCTGATTACCTGGATTATCGAAATTGTTCGGATCTTCTTGATATGCTTTGAGTTGTTCTTCGTAGGCTTTGGACTTGTCTGGGTGGGTCGAGACCATCATATAGCCACCATCGATACGGTTGTCACGACCTCGAGGTTTGAGCGCAGGTAGAGGTGGTTTCTCGAAGCGCAACAAGCTCCATGATAGACCTGTTGCTGTTGTAGCGTCGAGATCTGGAAGGACAGGATGAAAAGAGATGGGTTTGGCTGATCTATTTGTAGGATGAACCGGGTTAGCCCAAGCTGTGCGCTCTTGTTGTGTCAAAGGCGCAGCATTCGAGTCTGGCTGTTTGGATTGTGGGTAGGCAAGATCGAAAGCTTTTTGTATGTTTCGTTTTATGTTCTCCTTGTCTTCTCTTGCAAGAGCTTTCTTTGAGTGTGACTCTCTGCGCTGCCGTGGCCGTGTGACGTGTTGCACACCACTGCCTACTGCGGATGAGGCAGTGAGATACTGTGTCTTTCGCAAGAAGTTGCTGGAGCCTGTGATTGCACCTCCTGCCTTGACTTGCTCAGGACTGAGCATTAACAACTCGTCTTCTGGATCTAATGGTGGCGCGATTTCAGGGAACATAACCGAGGATTCATCACCGTCGAAATAACCGTACATGCCTATTACATCTATTGGCATGCCTCCTTCTGCGTCTGCCTCAATATTTGGCTCTTCCCTCTTCGCGATACTAGCTGCGAAGCCTGGATCGAGATATTGCTGTAAACCACCTGTATCGATGTCTAGTAGCTTCGGAGGCATAGGCGGTGGAGGCAGGTCATTCTTGTAGCGTATGCTGATAACCAGATCCTGCTTGTACGACTCTTTCGAAGCCATGATGGCTGTGAAGGACGGTCTGCCCTCTTCTCGAAATTCCTAGTAGTGTCCAAATGCTTGTGATATATCAAGAATGAAGCCTATCCTCCCTCAGGGCTTTCGATATGCCTAGAACGACGACCGATTCCGTTATGCGACGTTTCTGGTATGTAGTAAATACTGCTAAACTTTTGGAGACGCGATCCGGCTGCACTTATGACATGTGGGCCTACTCGGCTGAAGGAGCCAAGTGGAGAAGCTGAGTGAAGTGCCGATCGTCTTTGAGACAGACATCATCATGCTATGGATCAACTCCTCTCTTACTTCACCTTCAGCATCGAACAGAGAGGTCCGAACAACAGGCGCATTCACTTCTACAGACACAAACCTCTCGCTGAACAACGATCAACAATGGGCTGGTTCTGGGCCGACAGCCCAAAGACATCAACGCCTCCAACGAATCTCAAGCCGCCGCATCCAGTGCCTAAGCCAGGCGCAACTCCTCCTCCAGAATGTCCCATGCATAAGTCAGATCAGCCATCACCACTACTGCAACGTATAGAAGCAGCACAAAAACAAGCAACATCTCCATCACCTCAGCAGGCCGCTTCGTCATGTCCTGTCAAATCGCCATCGCAAGCATCCAGATATCCAACATCGCCTGAAGTATCAATAGACTCACCTAAGCGTCAACAGTCGTCGTGGACCGCATCGCTAAACCCTCTGAACTACATGCCAACCTTCAAGAACGAAAGAGTGGCAGATTCACCACAATCCATGCATCTTCCACTTGAGCGCGAGATTTCGTCTATACCAAGAGGTGATGCAGACTCGAACTGGGAATATCCTTCTCCACAGCAAATGTACAACGCAATGTTACGGAAAGGGCATACGGACACTCCAGCAGAAGACGTTGAAGCAATGGTCGCTGTCCACAATTTTCTCAATGAAGGCGCATGGAATGAAATCGTTGAATGGGAGAACATCTTTGGTCAAGGTCTTTCCGTCGGTATGCAGAAATGCAGAAACGGTGAGAAAGGGTTGGCACTAGAGCGCGCAAAGAGAGAATACCTAGCTGAACTTCGCGCTGAAAGACAGCGGACGGCTGGCATGCCTGCATCTGTTCAGTCTGATCAACCAAAGCTTCTTCGCTTTCAGGGCAGACCAAACGAGCCTACACCCAAAGCGCGAATACTGCAGCAACTTGCGAAAGCATTTCCAGGCCAATTCGGCAGTGATCCGCCGTTCGATCGACATGATTGGTATGTGGCACGGAAACAGGCTGATGGCAGTATGAAGGAGGTGAGATACGTGATTGACTATTATGGCGGAGGGCTTCAGGCGACTGGAGAGCCTGTGTTTTATCTTGATATTCGACCTGCGCTGGATACTCCCACTGCAGCGGCGGAGCGGTTCATAAGGTGGGGAAGTGATGTGTGGTATACGGCTACAGGAAGTGGCATAAGGGAGCAGATACAGGCACAGGAGGCGGCGCAGAGAAAGTCGGCTAAGGCTGCTTGAGAAACTGAATTGTAAGGTGTTTTGAAAATACTTGAGCGAGTAAGCGTAATGTTCATGTTCAAATGGTTAATGGTGATTATGGGTTATGAACATTGTTGACCTTGTATAGATACTCTCCCCTTCTGTGAGCAACTCGTGCCCGCAAATAAACATAATTGTACCTCCAGACATCACGTCGGTTGAGCATGATAACTGCCGAGTCGAACCCAAGCACTTCTAGTGACTGGACTAGCAAAAAGGTTCACTGCCGAATTGAACAGCTACATCCTTGTTGTTTTGTTTCTACGGCCTACGATATCAGGTACTGGCAACCTACGCACGCACTCTGACGAGGTTTACCGTGGTGTGACTAACTCCAGTTTTCTACCACATTAACTTTGTGGGTCGTCTGATGATGGGAAATTTGGGAACAGTGAACATAAAGAGTAGAATGGAAGGTAACGAGTTGGGAGAGCAAATGAAGGTGGGACAGCGAATGCACTGTGAAAATGACTAAAGAGGTAGAGCAAGCTGGACTCGGACCTCGAATTACCTTAAGATTGCTGTTGCGATGCCACTAGAAGTCGACGTATGATCATGCGGTACTTGACTATCATGCTGTTGCTCGGAAGATTGGGTCCTGAATACAACTGGACCGAAGCGAATCTTCTGATAGGAAAGCGAATTGCAATGTTCATAATTTGCGTCAAACTGCGGTAAGTCCACCTAGACAATCACTAAATTTAGAGCGATATAGTCCTTGCAAGACCAAAACAGCTCATTGTGCCAACAAATAGCAATCCAAGTCCTAGCTAGGTATTTTCGTCTCTTTCGTAATGCGCTAGGCCAATGCTCTCGTTATACAAACAGTTACACATCAAAGACAACCCAAATTCTCGTAGCTTCATGATTTGTCGAGCATTAGTCGTTTCTTTTCAGGACTTCCATCTCTCCCCTTGCTCGAACTCTGCTCATATTCCAACTTGCCTTGCTCCTGCCACCCAACAAATTGCTGGGGTGCATATGGCAGACCGGGCGTCATATTGTACTGGCCCATACCCTGACCTCCATACCCAACAAACTGTCCTTGCTGATATCCGGTAGGACCATGTCCGTGCTCCTGACTCTTTCTATACAACGTAAATGTAGCATTATTGATGACTAACGCCAATCCCACAATCACAACCGTGAAAACCATCGTCTTCATGCTAATAGGCTCAACAAAGCTGTTAAAGATCTCCGCGAAAGTATGAGCACTAAGTCTCGCTCTCCTGACTGCACTCGCATCTCTGTTCATGCACAACTCCCAATTCGAGCATGGCCCCTCCAGTGCTGGAAGTCGATTTGCAGCGTTGCATCTGTTGTCAATATAATGTCTATGACAAGCTGTGATCTCGGCTAGTATGTCCTGATACGCATCTTCCGAGGCTTTGTCCACATCTGCTCGGATCGTAGCATAGAAGGAGTAGAACATGAACAGTACACCAGAGAAAATGAGTGCATTAAAGAAGACTTGAAGGTATTTGGCGATGATGCTCGGTGCGTCCGGGTACGTGTGTATGAATGTGAATAGACTCGTCATGTAGCCGATTTCGTGTGGTGGTGTTGGTGGCAGATCTTTAGACGATTTCTTGGATTTGCGCTTGCTCTTAACAGGTGTATCCTCATCATCGTCATCTGTGCTATCTTCCGGTTCTTTGCGTGCTCGAGCGAGTTGTTTCTCGAAGGTTTGGGCTTGTCGGCGTTTCTTATGGACTCGCTTCTCGACGGCGTCAGTGTATGGACGTTTCGACTTTATGCCGCTGCCTGAGCTCGGTGCGAAACGACCGAGGAAGCTGGACAGGGAATTCCGCTTTTTTTCCTTCTGGAAATTGATGGGGATGGCTGGCAAGGGTTTGGCATCAGGGGTGTCATCTCCTTGAGTTTTCATGCCAGGAGATGTGTCTGGTCCAGAAGACATAAAGTCCACTTCGTAGGACGATTTTCGGGGAGTGGTAAAGGCTGCTGAGTTTCGATGTGGTGAGGGAAGCACATTGTGGTTAAATAGGAAGGCTTGGTTGTTCGGCTCGCTCAGCTTGGGAAAGTTGTTCTTTCCTGGAGAGTTGAAGGCATTGTATGATCCTTCGCCCTGAGTTAGAGAAGGATTCGAGAAGTTTGACGTCGAATCAGTCTTACGTTTCTTGTCATTGGCTGTTGATTTCAGCCAAGGTGAATTAGGATCGACCTGACCTCTTTTGTTCTGATACTCGAACTCCATGGGAGACTCATAGCTTCTATTCATCGTTACAGTATTCTATGTTCGAGTATCGAGCGAATATCGAAACCTCGAAGTTCGATCCGAAACAAGGCAAATGTTTACTGATTTCGTGCGGGCCAACGCGACGCTTGCACTTTGTTTTAGCGTCGCCTAGTCGCGTCTTTGGGGCCGCCTAAATCTACGCGTTGCTTGCATTTTGCGGGGGGTGTGATTGAAGAGTCACTGCTCATTGTACATGATGCCACAAACCGAAGAGGCTGCAGAATGGTTTTCTGCTGTCTATGAAGCAGTTCAGCAGGTCCCATACGGCAAATGTACAAGCTACAAGCACATCGCTGAGCTCCTCGGCTTTCCAAAACGAGCCAGACAAGTCGGAGTATGCTTGAAGCACCTACCTCATTATGATGAGAGCGAGCCAGAGAAATACGAATACCATGATCAAAACGTGCCCTGGCAAAGAGTCGTGAATTCAAAAGGAGGCATTAGTCCTAGAGGCGACGCTGGTTTGGGTGCAGGCAGACAGGCCGAGAGATTGAGAGCAGAAGGTGTCCAAATCACAGAGGGCCGGGGTGCGGATGAAGCTACTGTTGACTTCAGCCAGTGTGGTTGGTTTCCGAATGACTTGCCCAATGAACCAGGAGATGAATCATAGACAGTACAACGTCTAGCAAAAAGGCTTGCGCAATGAAACCACATATCAACCGGTCTGCTGGTGTTTAGAGTCACAATGGGCATGATGCATGATTTTGCATAGGTATAACTAGTCCGCAGTCACCATCACTGGTTCGAGCGAAGCCAGGCTCGGTGTCAGCCAGTTAGCTGGCCACGACCACCTTCTCGTAAATACTAGGTACCTTTGTCATCCTCCCGAGCAGAGTCAGTTATGCGCGACCAGGCTGATTTACGTCACCACAAGGCTATGATCGTAGCTATCACATGCCAGTGCTTTGTACTGTCTCTTGTGTCTTGGTCACAGGACGTGTTCGAGGAGCAAGTTCTCCTCATGCTCTATTGTGTCAGCCACTCGATAACGACTGACCTCACCACAATACAGGCCTCCCAACCCAACCATCGGTACCAAGATCACAGACGTCTGGCTTGACAGCCGAACAGCTTAAGGAGTGCTCGGAAAGTCGCGCCCGATTGGCCGTCTAAAGTCCATGCTGGTCGCTTCCAGCTTACAATTGGTCCTTGCATTGTTGCCAAACAAAGCACCTGTGGCGTGCCTGCAGCAAGCGGAGCTCGTCTCCACGTTTTAGTGCATGAGCTCGAGCTCAATTTCAGGCCTCGGGAAGCTTATGACGAATTCAGAGTCATTCCGTCAATTGCGCCGCTTTCACCCGCCGGCCTTGATTGATATCAGCCACTGTACAAGCAAGCGCTGATGAGATAAGAACATTAGCAGCACTGACCTCCCACGCGTGACTCCTCCTCCTGTTTGAATCATCTAGCTGCCTTGATCCTGACTCAATCATCCGTCACTACCTACTCAGCCTGCCTATCGTGATAAGTATCTATCATTGTCTCGTCCATTCACCTTGCCGTCTTTGTCCTCCTGCGACTCCTTGTTGTTACCTGCTTCGATCGTGCCTTCTTTTCGTTGTGGCACGACTTGCTCGGCTAAGCACACGTAGTGCTGTCAAATACATCCTACTGCTCGCCTTATTCCCATCACTATCAACACAACTCTACCTATATACACCCCTGCACGGACTCATTACGCCTATAACGATCAACAACAAAGCCAGTCATGCCAGCACTACCTGCATCTGACCTCCGAAGCGAAGCAAAGGCATATAGACGCGACAAGACTCACACAGCAAAGTGGGCTCGAGGTGGACGAAACGCTCCTGGCAGAACATGTGCTCATGATCAGCCAGGTGCTGGTTGCACTGAGTGCGTAGCACGACCACTTCTAAGAGATGGAGCTCGCAACTACAGCAATCACTTTTGGCACCGAGCTGAGAGAGCCCAGGCACATGCTAGTGGCCATCGCCAGGGCAGCATCGCAAAGAAAGTCCTCCAGAACGATTTGACAGAGGCAACAATCAACTCGGACACCGATCGAAGTGACGAAGAGGTTGCGGCTCTGTCTGAGGCTCCTTTACCCGGAGCCGAGATTCTTTACAGCTTCGATGCCCACGCTGGACCAAACAGTGGTTCTGATGTACTGAGTAATGCAGTCATGCAAGCTGTCAAGAGATACGAGAACAAGGAGACTGAGAAGCTCGTCAAAGCGGAGTACGATCTCGTCGATGGCAAGGAAGCCGAGGATGCGGATGACGAAGAGGACGACTTCGAGGTTATTTCACACGACGAGCACCTTCACTGATCTGTCAGCTGCCGTTTACATGAGTGCTGGTCTATTAACTGGTTACACGAAACTGCTTTTGGTGTATTGGATTTCGGATATTGCTGCTTACAACATATGATACCCCAGGATGTTCATTAGGGAAGGCAGAGTCTTGCACTGTTGCAATTAGTATTGACTATGGCGTCTTCTCAAGGATATGAGACATTGGTCTGGGTCACAATTGCTCCTCTTGGTGGCATAAGGTTTGAGCCTGCTTAAGGCATTGGTGCCTGTTTCCATCATTAGCTAGTCACAATCTCAGCATAGCTGAGTAACACGAAATGAACACAATTTAGGCTGTGTCAGACGACCAGTTTACCACCCTAGCAAAGTAGCAATGTAGCTGATTGTTTCCAATATTGTCAATATGAATAACGTAAGGTGATTCCCTAAGTCGCGCAAGATCTATGGAGCACGAGTGCCAAGCTTTTCATGCTTCTCCTGCCTTTTGCAACATCCCTACAGACCTCATTTTCTCTCTGTTTCGTCTCCGTAGAGCAGACGAGAAACTCAACGGAAATAGTTTGAACAGATGCTTGAGAACCTCGCTTTGTAGAGCCACAACCAGCCATCTGCTGCAGCTATTGAGCACACTGCGTCAACTGCATTCAGAAGGGAAGTTGAAGAGTCACTGATAGCCGGACCTGTCGCGGCCTAGGCTCGTGGCGTAGCCCGGTAGTGATTCGAACGAGCCAAGAAATGGTCTTCCAGGCTGATGGTGACGAGGTCATCAGGGCTGCAAACTTGTAGAATGTACATTCATGTGTGCTCACGATGCGTCTGTAGCAGCCATTTTAGTATACGTTAATGCCTACAGACGACATGCCGTAGGCAGAGTCATTCGGCTTTTCGTTCCTCATAAGGTCGTTGATTTCTGCTACCATTCGTGGTAAGTCGTTATGTGGCACGATACTGTAAGGTGGAAGGTTCGCATCAATAAACATTTCTGTTTCGTCAAAACAAGTAGTCCCATAAAGGTTCCCAACCTCCAGCACGTTATTCACTCTCTTTTCGAACAGTTTTTCTTGCCATGCTGCAAGCTCTGCAGTGACTCGAAGAATATCGCCTAGCACAACATGCGCACTTTGCGACACGTTGCTGACTTGTATGGCTTTCACGCTCGAGGCGGCATTTCCCATCGACAATGCGATGAATCCTCCAATCAGCTCAGTCGGAATTCTGTCCACAATCGACCTGACCCAATGTAAATGTCTCTGTAAATATTGTGGTATTTCCATCAGAAAAGCATCAAGCCAGTCAATAACCTCGTGCAGATATTGTCCAGGTGGAAAAGACCTGACCAGGATTGGAAACCATCTACACGGTAACAGAATACGATAGATTAGCTGTACACTCATAAAATAAGCCAGGAGCACCAAGCTCATGCCATGGTTGGCTCTGGTTAGAATCCTCAAATGTGGTCCCGCCAGTTGATACCACAAGCCATACATGTCCAGGCTATTCAGAACACCGACGCACGCTCCAGCATCGAAACTTCTCAGAATCATCTCGACGGATGTCCACAATCTGAGCTCTGCTGGATCTTGGATATGCTCTTTAAGTGTCTGAAAAGCTTGTGCGGCCTCATCGAGGAGGTCCTCGTATCTTGCGCCACGCATGATAGGCGCAGTCGTCTCCTCAAGTTTTGACTGCATGCGTCGCAGAGATACGTCGAAGTGTGTAGGCAGGTCCTGCTTGCGAACGTGCTCGGTAATCAACTTGCAGCCATTTACCATGACGAGGTAGTCGTCTAGACCATCGGACATATAGCTCGCTTGGAATGTCAGCGCGTAACAAATTGCCAGAGCTGTGTCTGTGTCTTCGATCGACCAGGCAACAGAATGTGTAACCAGATCACTTAGTCCGCGTAGCGCTTGACCTCGTCGCTGTAGTGCTTGACCTTGACCTCCTTTATATCCAGTTAGACTCGACCGATGTGACGACCCAAGAGCTAGTATAGCATCCATGAGACATGGCCGGTGACGTGCCAGCTGTGGAATTTCCCCAACCCAAGTATTTCGATTACCTATAGGTAATGCTGGCGGACATAAGACCAGGAAGTGATGGAGCGCCTGCATGTCTTCCATTGAAAATCGAGCAGTCGTTGGAGCTGCCAGCTGGGTTATGCTCAGTGACGACATTTTGCTACTGTATTCTCTCCTCAAATGCTTGAAGTCTGCTGGGAAAGAGCACTGCGTGCCCTTGGTAAAGCAATTGCCGCAGCACGGCTTGCATTCATCGCACTTTAGTCTTCGTGCTTTGCATGAGTAGCAGCCGTTCCTGGACTTTTTGTGAACAGATCGTGTCAAGTTCGGTGGAAGCGATCTGTTCTTGACTCTCGTTGCAAAGACAAGATTCTCGTGCTTCTCATTGCTACCGTGAAGCATCTTTGGACCGCCTCAAGCGCAGCTGAAATCATGAACAACACGAGCACGCATGCAGCCTCTCCTGCAAGACAGAATGAGCATCATATGTATTTGATCCAGGTCAGACCTTCTGAGGCCTCGGCCGCGGCTGGAGGGGCTCTCTGAGATGAGGCATGCTTGGCCTTCTTGGCTGATTCGTCCGCTTAGAAGCAGCCCTGCAGGTCGTCCAAAATAGGCATGCTCCAAGCGCTGCAGCCTGGACAGCATATTCATGTGAAGCCATCACCTTCATAGTAGCCTTCGTCAATGCTCTCGCCATCAACAATCTCGATTTTCGAGCCCAGGGCTTCCTGTCCCTCTCTGATCATGTCCTGCAGCTGTGCATTAAGCTTTCTTATACTTTCGTCCTGCTTCTTATCCTCGCGTCGCTTCTTCCGCTGATAGGTCTCAATTTCTGGTGACATCGGTGATTGTTGTGCAAAGTATGAAGTCTGTCTCCTGCTCGGAGACACATTGGACAACCTTGGCTTCTTTTGAGAACTGGACTTACTTCCAAGGGCTGCGCTCGTTGTCCTAGACCTCGGCGAAGCATAGGATGCTGATGACCGCACGGGCTGTACCGGCTGAAACGAGCTGGAGCTTGATCTGTTGAAGCCCGCGACGGATGCTTTTGACCTTTTCCTAACTGGACTCAGATCTTCTTGTGAGTCGTGGCGATCTAGTATCACCCAACTACTGTCGTGCCGATCGTAAGACGGCCGTTCTTGCCCTGCGACAGAGCTCTCTAGCGACTTTCTGTTGCGTGGAAAACTGCCAGGAACCATACTGCCGAAACTCTGCCTTTTCGACCAGAAATCGTCCTCTTCCCTGTCAGGTGTAGTCTTGGTGATCGCTTCAGCATAATTTGTGTACGCTTGACCACCTCCTGCTCGAAACCCGCGAAATGTTGAATTCCAGCAGAAGTTAAATATTTTGCCAGCTAGTCCTCCTGTCAATGCCCAAGCAGCACTTCCTAGATGCCACTTTTGGGATTGATCAAGCGTGCTCGCTTTTGGGGGTATTACCTCTTGATCCAAAATTTCGTCTGATGTCTTCCAATTCAGCTTCGATTCAACCTGCCGGAATCGCGAGTGTCTATAATCTCGCTCTTCGTCCTCCTGCGCCACCCGTTCCAGTCTTTGCTCCGACCATGCGCCAGGTGTATCCATGCCGCCCCATAGCTTATAGTTCGTATTCACTAGCGGTGATGGCGATGCAGCATCGAGACTAGTTATTGAGGCGTCAAGTCCATATGTACCCGTTGTATGAGGAGTTCTGTGGTCTCCGAAATATTGCGATGCTACTCGAGGTCGCTTCCTGCTAACTGTTACGTTCGGATACTGCGATTGAATCATGTTGTCTTGTGGCGGTCTCTACTCGTGTGCTCTAGCAAAACGCGATGAAGTGTGGACAGTTCTAGGCATTGATCGCAGTGTGGAGCAGTATTACAGCGGTGAAGTCATTAGTTCGTGGTTGTGGATTGTAAGAAAAATGTTCACCACTATGGATTGTCTTTCACCCAGCCTGCAAGATCTACAGCGTCACTGAGAGGTACGAATCATGTCACACAAAGGAGACGCTTCTGCCTAAGAATCCCCTGCCTCTGCTCGAGCCTGCGACATTCGTCCCTGCCAGCACAAGCGGGGATAGCCAAAATCCTGGTCAAAGGAACGTTACTGCAGCAACGGCTTGAGCCAACTCCTCTTAGCGATCGCTTCCATGCTGTCCGACTATAACGCAACCTAGGGTCACAAAGATTTTGGTTTGAGAGGCTTCTGAATATTCACATGAACATTTTGACTGTTCTGCCGACTGCTGACAGCAGTGTGCCCTATTCGATGAGCTTGTGCAAGCTCAATCGACCGAATGGAACTCAAAGACCATCAATCTCAGCTTTTCCAGCACTACGTGTCTTACGTCGTAAGACACTAGAATCTTCACCTGTTTCGCGGCCTGTAGCGCCTTCACTGCTTTCCAGTATAGACTCGTCTTGTTCGACGTCGTCAGCCTTCAAATCTGTTACTAGTGAATCTGGACTGGCAGGTATTCGTTCAGTCATCTCCTGCACCATTTTCTCCGCTTCTACTTGTGAGCCATTCCAAGCATGACAACTCTGACACTTCCATCTACCTAGCTCTTCTGATGTCTTTACACCCGGGGGTGCTTGACCATTCACCTGACGGCAATTTTGACAGAGCAAGACTAGCCTGTTCTTAGCAAGATTTTCATCTTCCCCTAGCATCACATCCAATATTCTATCGTACCAATGTGGTGTATGCTCATCTGCTGCTCGGCTTGGTGGTGCTTGCGGAAAAGCGTTTGGTGCAAAGCCAGGCTCTTCTGCGGACACGGGCCTGGGGGATATATTTTGTGGTGTAAGTGGTGTTCGCGGTGATGGTACGCCATGGGCTGATAGTGTCCTGTCTGGTGGCTCCATTCCAGGACCGCGATGTTGTATGTTGGCTGTAGGTGGGGGTGGTAGGCCCGTCCTTGGTACAGGGACTTGTGGCTGTTGTGACTCTTTCCCCTTAGTCTTTGTACGTTGCTTCGGCTCTTCATCCCGTGGCTTCGGTGGCGCGCCTCCATACTTCTGAAGGAGCTCTTGTGTGCTATCGTATCTAGTGGCCTTCTTTAGCTCTGTGATTTTCTCCTCCCGCTGCTTCTGTAGTCTTGTAACATGGGACTGCTGTCGTGCTATCGACCAGCCAAAGGTCGTGTTGATTCCTTGTCTCACGCCGTATATCAGTACCGGACTACCGATCAAAGCGCCATAATGTGGTACGTCCCAGTCCGGTGGTCCGATGACCAAAATAAGGACGACAACAGTGATCAGATATGCGACACTGGTGTACAACGTCCATATTGCTTTAGCTCTTCTATGTCTTGCTCGTGTTTTATCAAGAGTGACGTTCGCTGAACTGATTTGTCCAGACAGCTTTGCAAGAGCTTTCTCGAAGGACGCTGGCGAAGAGTCGTTCTACTTCAGTCAGTCAACAAATATTCGAGTCTGTCCACATAGGACTTACACCTCTCCATAACCACGACATGGTAGTCCTGGCTTTTACTCCATGAAAGAAACACTTGAAGCATGCAAATCCGTGATGCGAGGTAGTCAGATACAGTTGCTGTGGGATACTGAAGCTTGGTGCGGTCACGCGATTAACACTGAACGAACGAGATTCAATGAGGCTACACGATTTTTTGAGAATACTTGTGACGTCTGTGTCCCGCTTGTCATGCTCGCCATGTCAGCATCGGACGCGTGCCTTCTAGGGTCTTCAGTGGTTCTTCAAACAAGCTTTCGAGCGGATATTGGCCTCCGAAGCGTTTGCCGCGTGGTGAAGAAGCCCCAAAAGTGCAGTAGCGATCCACCACGTCAAGCCAGATTATATGTGAAGACGTATACCGTTTCTCAGGAACCACTCTAGATTTGTCCAGCTTCTTCTCAAGTTCGACTTGCCATGCTTTGCGCTGACACGAGCTCAGTGACTTTGCTATTCGCCTGACCTTCAAGTCTTATTTCTAATAGAGCATTGCCAACATGTGGCTATCAGACATGCAGAGTACGCACCGAGAGACCTTACGAGAAAGATTGCGCTGACAGATTATAGAGGTGGGCGTAGCCTTCTGCGCAGGGGGCGGTATTTTTCTGACACTGGGCGTGCTAATGTTCTTCGATCGATCACTTCTGGCGATGGGCAATGTACGTATATAGAGTGAGAGCATGGAATTCACTAATAATAGTAGATCCTCTTCGTCATCGGACTCACCTTGATCATCGGTGTTCAGAAAACATTCGTGTTCTTTGCAAGAAAAGAGAAGATCAAAGGTACAGCAGCATTCACGGCTGGCATACTATTGATTTTTCTGAGATGGCCTTTGACTGGCTTTATTGTTGAACTCTACGGAATTTTCGTGCTATTTGGTGATTTCTTTGCAACCATCGGATCGTTTGCAGGCAATATTCCAGTCGTTGGACCATACATACAAATCGCGCTAAATAAGCTGGGAGGTGGGCGGAGGAACGCAGAATTGCCTGTATGACGAAGTTATCAACAAAGGGCTGGATGAAGGATGACTAGAAGAAATCATGGCAAATATGATAAATTGACGCAATACACGAGTCCTACCCGCCAGACCGGTATGGGCAACCAGGACAAGAAGAGTTGCAGATAATCTTGATGCTACTTAGCACGAGGGGCAAAGCTGAAACGCTTCGTAAGATGCACAAAGCTAACTGCATGGAATACCTGAAACAATCGAGTTAAGGTCGACCTTAAGACGGGAAATAGAGCTGGCGTAGGAGAGTGCTTGGCAAGTCGTCCAGCGCTGTGAAGCAAGGACTTCGTACGATCGGACACCAAATCCAAGAAGTGCTTCGGTCACGGCTACAGATCAATGTAATTTCGGCATGGTCACAACAGACTGTCCAAAATAAAGGACAGCTGTGATAGACAGCTACACCAGATGTAGGCTTATGAAACACGAGCTGCGAAAGTTGGTGTATATCTGCCGAGGGAACTCGTGCGTAGATGTGAGGAAAGCATCGGCAGGAACGTACGACGTAAGTCGAAGCAGTCAATGCGCTGCTATCAAATAAGAAAGAGGCAGGTGCATCGTGTTTGTATGGTGTGAGGAATTTGTCAAACTATAGCTTTTGTGTTGACCACGAAGCAATCACTCTGAAAACGTTCACAATTCCTTCACTGCCTCAAAAATCTCGTGCACACAACACCTGGTATTTCGGAATCTGTGCAAGATAATACCGCAAATACTCTAAGTCACCGTGGTAACTGTTGAGCAGTACATCTACAAGTCTAGCTACAGTACTAATTCTATTTTCACAATTCTGTAACAATTCGTTCGTCATGGACAAACAAGCACTACCACGAAAGTCGTGGTCGTTGTTGTCGCCCACAAACGCGAACCTGGAAAAGCTGAACCTTCTCACAACAAGCAGCAAGGTACTTGCGAAAGAAGGCTACCAGCTGACAGAGCTTACCGAGGCCGAGATCTGGAAGAAAATGAGGTGCGTGACTTGCGGCCAGCGGTTGAAACGCTATTATCCTTCATTTGCGCCAGGATCAGGATTGGAAACAGATCTCATCTCTTTCGAGGATAGTGGATCAGTCAAGAAGGTCGCTGTTCAGAGCCAAACTGAACAGAAACATGTTTGCTTCTACCACGATGGAGAATTGTGGAAATCAAGATACAAGTGCTGCGATGGGCATATGTTCAGCAAGGGCTGCATGTCATATGTGAATCATGAAGCATGTGACTTGAAGGAGGTTCGAGCCCAATGGTCTTTCGCAAGGACACCAACGTCTGAGGTGTATTCCTCCAATGCAGGTCACGCACTAATTCGACGAGAACAGACTGTCGGTACTGAAACTCATGCGGGTGGTGGTCGTAGTCGATATCTCAACGTCTATGGACGCAATCAACAGATACCAAAACCTGTCCCAATTCAGCAAAAGTTGATTCACAAAGCAGTCGCACTTGATTGCGAAATGGGCACCCCGAAGAACGGTACCAGCCTTGATTCAGTGCTGATTCGTCTGTCGATGGTCGATCTCTTCTCCGGCGCCACGTTAATTGACAAGCTGGTCATGCCAGATGTAGATATGCTACATTACAACACTAAATATAGTGGTGTAACGTTCGCTATGATGAGAATTGCAAGACAAAGAAGAGAGGCTATCTGGGGTCTAGCTGCTGCCCAAGAAATGGTCTTCAGATACATCGATCCTGATACATATATTATCGTACATGGTGGCAGCAGTGACCTGCTTGCGCTGAGGATCATTCACCCACCAGACAAAATCATCGATACGCACATCTTGGAGAACTGGTCCCAAGACGTGCGAGAGGGCAAGCTCAAGAGAGGTCTGAAAGAAGCCTGTATGCGGAGATGTGGTATAGCTGTGCAGGACGCCAAACTTGACAATGGCAAAGCAGCTGGGCATGATTCATTAGAAGATGCTTTAGCTTGCAGAGAGATTGTCTGTGCTTGGATGCGGACAATCCCTGACGTGTGAGCTGTGAAAACTGACAAAGGATAGTTGGAACTTTAACATCATGGTCTTTGCATCGGATGTGCTTGCAGAACCATCCTGCATAACCTGGGCAACAGTGGTAGCACAGCTCAGTTCGTAGCCGACTCTCCGGCGTGGTTGATTTTATGGATAAGCTTCTGTCCCCAGAAACCCACGTGCAGCTCATTCATCATATGCCATCTGATACTCGAGATTCTCGTTCCTGGTCTTCTTTCCCCGTGCTTGGAACCATTCCTTCTCGAACCCATTGCCCCTGTCCACACCATCCCATCGCCATCCAGGCTTGATGCCATATCTGTTTGGTGGTGCAGCTCCCTGATAGTCCTTCTTCCTTAGCTTTACCACAACAGCCTCATCCTGAGCTCTATCTTTTCTACTCTCAGGATTCATTGCTGCCTCCTCCGCCTCCCGCTCCGCCCTTTGCTCAGTTATATACTGCGCCATGGGATCATCCCATCTCAATTCCTCCTTCTGCCGCTCGTTCAGTTCCTCGTCGTCGGCTGTTCGGCCCAGGGTCAAGAACTTCGCATCCTGAAGGTCTTGTTTCGCCTGCTCGCGCTGTCGCAGCTGCACATCACCCATTGCGGCTTCTCGCTCTTTCTGTTCGGCCTGCAACTTGGCGAGCTCGGCTGCTCTAGCCTGCTGTCTTGCCAGACTTACATCAATACGTCGACCAGTAGCATCACGATATATCGTCTCTTCTTCAGGCGCAACATCTTTATCTTTCTGCTTTTTCTTCTTTTTCTCCCTCTTCACCTCCTCTACTTCTCGTGCATGTTCGGCAGCCAGTAACAATTCTGTATCGGCGGCAGTCTGCAATCCAGCTTTTGCACCAGAACTCATTTTTGGTCCTGCATCCTCCTCGTGCTGAATTTGCGCATCGAGTACCGCAGGCGCCTCGTCCCCATCTTCGTCAGCCCGTCTCTCAGCTTGTTCTCGTGCTGCATCAGCGATTATCTTATCACCCTCGGCATCTGCCTCTATTTGCACGCTTTTCCAAGCACTATTCTTCTTCTTCCTGAATTCGGCACTGCGCACATTGCCTGAGTAGACTAGTGGTCCGTCTTCGAGCTCGTCGTCTTTGCGCCTCCTTTCGGAAAGCAATAGTCCCTCGTCGTCGTCTGCGATTAATAGGCCTGAATCTGCTGTAGTGGTTTTATCCTTCTTGCGACGCTTTTTGGGACGAGTCGAGTCTTCGAAATCGCCACCCTGTGATTTCTGGCCCGATGCTGTTAAGTATTTGGATAGGTAGGCCGCTGTTGCTGGCATTTTGTGTCGCCAGATAGCATCTCAACTGCGCTTCGTACTTTGAGAAGTTTATTTCAGGCTCAGAACCGAGATCTGCGGAGAAGTCCAGACAATCATGTGGGTGGATTTGGAGTCATGCTTAGGGCTTCTCGGCCTAGTCTGGAGCGCCAAAGCGCCGGGACATTGGGGACCTGTCAGGGCGCAAATCAATGATGGAGCGAGGAAAGGAAAACAAATAACCTTGTGAAATCTAAGTCGAGTTGACTGCATAAAAACCTAAGTGATGTCACAATCTGATCATACGAGTAGCGAAGGGCAGAACACTAGCTTGAGTCAGGACTACGGTAGCTGACATTTGTAACGTGGGAGTCGCGGACAGATAAAGGACAGCAGAGAGCGCAGAGGAGACGTGAGCTCTGCTATGCGATTGCGTTGAGACCATCGTTCAACCACAGTTTTAGGTGCTGGAACATTCGTCCTTGAAGTCTATATATGATGCACGCTCGATGTATGGTCGCTTGCTAAACGCTTCAAAAACGTAAAGTCATGCTTCGGCCTTACCATTGCTTGCAAAGGCTGCTTTGCGGTGATTGATTGTCGTTCCTTGAAGACTATATTAGCGTGCCTATAGCCATCTCGACATTTCCATTTGTCAATTGTAGTGCTTGTATCGCCTCGCTCCGTGAAAACCCGAGCTCTGTAATTTGAGCTATCTTCTGCTCCGTTACACTAGCCGGGAGAGATGTCGACTGCGATTGTGGTGCGGGCGTTGACGCTACTGCTTGGGGAGGCGCCTGAGCCTGAGGTTGCTGCTGATTCGTAAAGACATTGCCAGCTGAGCCTTGCGGATGTATTCTAATGCCTGAAGGGCCGGGAGTGTTCGAAGCCGCGGTCTGAGCTGTACCACTTGCCGATTTGACAGTGCCAGTATTTGCGCCTATCTCGGTGTTACCAGGGCCTTTTACCGTGGGTTCCTCATCCAAGACTTCATCCAATCCTTTGGGGGTCTCGTTCTCCGAAAGAAAAGGTATTGCATCGCTCTGTATTCTAAGCACATTGTCCTTTAAATCAATGCACATCTGATGTCTCTTGAGCATGTCTAGACCCAGCAGTAGGTCAACGCCTTTGCCCTCCATGACCGTGAAGCTGCTAGCTAAGCTGTACTGTCCAATCTGTATGTCTGCCGAATGTACTCGACCTATGATTTTTGCTGTACCGACACCTCGTGCAATACCACCATATCTTTTATCGATCAATCGCATTATGCCACATTTCTCAGCTGCCTCAGGACTCATGATTGTCGTCTGCGCTCCAGAGTCCACGAACGCCTTGATGGGGTTGTTGTTAACTGTAACATCGATGTATAACATTATGACTCTGCCGAATGACTCTGGGTTTTCGTCCAGTGCTTTCTTCATGTTCTCCATTACTTGTTCCTGCCGGATTATCTCTTCTATTCTAGCTTGCGCGTCAGGGTTGAAAGGGTCGCTATCCAGCAAAGCCATTGCCTCTTCTCTTTCTCTCTGCGCATCTTGCATATTCGCCTGTCTAGCCCGGAAAAGCTCGGCGAATCTGTTCGGGTCGTGGACAGCATTGGCGATATCAGGATCCCTGTCGCGTACTTGAGTTAGCAGACCCTGGTTGTTCAGTATTTGTAATCGGAATGTTTCTGGATCAGGCATTGCAGGTTGTCCTCGAGCTCGGCCCTGCGTATTTTGTGCTCGACCTTGTGGCTGCTGTTGTGCCTGAGATGGGGCTCTTGTCCGGATAAGCAAGGTGAGTACATCACCTTCACCTACACCCAGAGAGGTGAGTGACTGAGATGTGTTCAAGACTTGCTGGCCATTGTAAACGAAGTGCTGAGCCTGTGGCGGTATATGTATCTCTTCATCTATAAAGCCTTTGACTGAATCCAAGGACATGTCAGGAAAGACTTCAAGGGCTATGAAGTCTTGCGACACCTCAACATCGCTGTCCTGCACCGAGATGGATATCCTCATTTTCGAAGTCAGCTGTGGTAAGTGCGCGTTTTACAGTCGAGAAACCAAAGGTGAGCTGTTTCCAAGCGCAGAAGCTGTACAAACAACCCAACAGCACCGACTGGTTGCAAGAGAAGCCTACAGAAGGTCGTGGAAAATACTTGCGCTGCTTACTATAGTCTCAAAGCTGTTTGCTACCTGGCACATACCTAAGTATACTAGTAGTCCTGTGCCACTACACTTTTTAGCCGCATGGTCGCCTATGACGCGACGGGCGTTAGCCTAGTACAATCCGCGGTCGGGCTGATCTCTGATTTGCTACGCTCGCTGCAAAGCATTAATCCTGGTTCAGTGGTTCAACCTTCACATTTAGAGCCATACTTATCTCAGCTGTTCTTATGTACTCTGGATTGCCCAAGTTCGACTACAGTCTACTTGTGGATTGAAGGAATTTAAATGCGTCTGTTTGTCCGTAGTCCAGAGGACATGGTTTGGGCCCAGATCCTGCCTCTTGGGTAAAGCAAAACGACCATGGTTGTAATTGGCTCCGTGCATGTGGGATTTTCCTCTCGGAAGGATGTCGCACGACTCGTTCTTGCCTAGCCTCAAAACATGCCAATGTACCATCATAATTTATTATTTGACTGCATCATTGTTTGCTGAATGTGCTAACGCATATATCACAATATAGTAGCTTGACAGTTCCTTAGACATGAGTTCCGAACAGAGTAAAACTAAGAACAACGCAGAAAAAAAGCAACAAAGCGAGGACGATTTTGAAACCGTTAGTCACGAGGACGCCGAGACCACAGCAAACACAGACAAACCGTCCGCAACCAATGACGATTTGCAGCTGACACGCTTTGATCACGATCTGAGAGACGTTGAGGACGATAGTGATGACGACGAAAGTGCAATGGCTTCCCATCCCATCTTTGGCATGCTCGCTGGCCGCTTGGGTCAAAGGAGACGTGGCTCCGCGCACAAGTACGACAAGCTACATCCCGAAAATCAGGTCCTGACGATCGCAAACGTCGATGATTGTGTGAAAGTAGAGGAGAGTGCATTTCCTCCAAACGAGCGGATGAGTAGAGAAAAGGTAGGATGGCCTTCTACATATGCTCGAAACCACTAATGCATACAGTGTGAGTACAGATTATCGAGATGTCCCGAATTATCGCTGGGAATATTCAGTCAGCCAACCAAAGCAGAGGTCGAAGAGGGCGCAACAAAGCATCGGAAGCTGATAGGTATCATTGTTGCTACCAGGACGCAAGCACCATGTGTTACTGATAACTCTATGGATTATCCCAAGGACTGGAAGACCAACAAGACATCATTACCGAGCAGCAACAACAAGGAGGCACTTGGCCACCAGGAAATGGGAGGCACTATATGCATCCACTCGCTGGCAGTCATGCCCGAGTATCAATCCATGGGAATTGGCAGTGTCCTGCTACGCTCCTACATTCAGCGCATCAAAGACGCGAAAATTGCAGATCGATTGGCCCTGCTTGCGCATGATCATATGAAGAAATTCTATGGTCGCTTTGGATTTGACGATATGGGCGCAAGCCAGTGTACTTTCGGAGGTGGAAATTGGAACAATATGGTAAGTCAAATCTTCCGACTACCGCGATGTGTGAACTACCCGATACACCCTGCTAATGCGCCTGATAGATACTCGAATTCTCTGACCTGGCCGATGACTAGAAGAGTCTCAGGCCGGAGAAACAGGAAGATGAAACACCTTCGAAAAGACTGTCCGGTGTCTGGTCCTGGCTGCTTTCCCAGGTCTCTTTGCTTCCACGTTTCTCGTGATGGAAGTCTTTCCTGCTCCAATGGCCACAACTCGAGCCGTGCACGCAAAGGAAATGAAGCAGTACGGTCAGTGCGAGGCCATACGTTATGAACAGGATTTGGGTCCTTGCAATCAGCTCTGAACAGCGGACAAAGTGTGTGATCAAATAGTGTCTGTCTGCCATTTCGAACCGGCACGATCTATCAGCAGCATTCGAGGAAGTCGATCACGCGTCGGCATTTGCCCATTCAAGGATAGGCAACGGCGATTTTGCTATTATGTTATGACCGATTCAATTGCATCGATTCTTGCTCATTCTTATCCTTCGTGTTGCTGATTGTAACGTCAATGGGTTGTTAGTGAGCTTGCCAGCTTGGTACTCAATGTAAATGAGGTTAGTCTCTGCGGTCTGATGGACAGGTTCGATGCTTGCTCTTGTAGTTCGCCTGATCGGCGAAGTAAAGAGCCGCCAACAGAATCTGAGAGCGCAACCATTGTCCCTATCTATGGAACGCAACCAGTAAGCCTTCACAGCAACAGTGATGTATTTGTAAGTCTTGCGAGCTTTCCCAAAGTATTTAGTGCGTGTGGGTAAGCTTGTGCTCATCAGGCTGCCATAGCCATCCACCAGCGCCGAACACTAGCTTGCTTACCTACACCTTAAGCCAAAGCATACTGATCCTACGTACCCCCTACATGTTTCATTCAGCCTTCGACCTTCGAGTAACGGTTTTGCCAGAGCAGTCGGTCAAGATGGTGCTTACGCGGCAAAGTTAGACATGCATTGAGCACTGTTTGAGACAATCATTGGGGCGAGGACGGGACAACCACTAAAACAACACAAATCCAGTTTCAACGCTATCGCAAGCAAATACGCAGATGACCACGACAACAATTGCGGTCAGGTCACAGAGCTTGACACACCTCCATGTCCCTACACAAGCAAGCACTGCAACTTGAATGTCAAGCAGCTTGAGGGAGCAACCCAGAAGTAGTCGCTCCTTCGAAACTGTGCATTGTCCGAAAGCTTTACCAAGAGTGGAAAGGTTGAACCTCAAAGCGGAAACAACGCATTTTCTGACCCACTACTGCAGGGTAGCCTGCACCGCCTTCTAAACTTTCTCTTTTGCATCACAAATCTATTCCTACTCGCTCTTCGTGGCAGGTCATCTCAACATAATGGCGCAGCAGACTTGCTAGAGCAAGCTATCATGGTCCGTACTTTTGGACTTGCACACCACAGTGGGCCACGAATCTGTAGTCAAAGCTACTACTTGTCGTGTCGAGCATGAGATACATTTGTGACACCAAGAATAGGTTCAGGATCACTCCACGACTCGCCAATCTATCCTTGCGAGCGGATCCAATACCTCCGGCGTTCGGTTGCCCAAGGCTCTGAAAATGTAGCGACCTACATGCAGAGGAATTCTGACCGTGTTCGAGCTTACTACGTGCAAGCCATGATTCCTTTGACACGGTCGATATTGGTCCACTATACCCAATTCTAATGCACGGTCATCGTCAGCCCGATTTCCTCCTCGAGTATGCACGAGAGTAATGGTCTTGCTGATCTGATGTTATTTCGCGATGCTGGTCAATCCTGATTTTGTGGTATGACTACAAAATATAAAGTAAGCCCAACTGGCACCATGCTATCTCATATGCCCAAAAAGCCGAGCACAATAACTGCAGCATGTTTTTACTTTCTCTGCCGTTGCTGATATCTTTCGTTGCCACTATTGCTGCTGTAACATTAGTGAAGCACGATGAAACTTTTACGCCAGATATAGTCCTCAGAGTCGGACTAGCTACCATACAGCAGGATTGTCAGCCTCGTCTCAGCGTTGTGGTCAACGGTTCGTATCCTGGACCACCTATTTATCTGGAGCCCGGAATCACAACATGGATCAGAGTATACAACGATGTTGATGTGAACACGACTATGGTATGAGATTGACCTACTCTTTTGTGACGGATGCTAAATAGGACCTAGCATTGGCATGGTCTCACACAGTCGACATCGCCTTTCTCGGATGGGACTCCTCTCGCATCACAGTGGCCAATACCACCTGGCCACTTCTTCGATTACGAACTGCATCCTGATGACTGGGAAGCTGGCACTTATTTCTATCATTCCCATGTTGGCTTCCAAGCTAGCACAGCGCACGGAGCTCTTATAGTCAAGGACGCTGGTACAGCGCCATATCAGTATGATGACGAAATCATCCTTGACATTGGTGACTTCTATCCTGAAGACGATAACAATGTCGAGAGTATGCTTACAGCCTCGCCTCAGCAATGGCCGGGAGACCCAGTCGCCATTCTAATCAATGGTCAAAGTGGCACGGCACCAACTGTTCAGAACACAGCGCCGGACAAATCCTGCCAGCCCGCAATCATAAAAGTCAAGCCAGACATGAAATATAGAGTTCGTACCATTGGTGGTACAGCCATATCGATGGTGACATTTGGCATCAACCAACATACATCGCTAGACGTTATCGCGGCGGACAGCTTCTACACTCAGAAGTTCAGCACCGATCATATACAGGTTCAGACTGGTCAAAGATTTGATTTCCTGCTACAAACCAAATCGCAGGCCGAAATCGATAGTATGGGCACCAACCAATTCTGGATCCAGTTCGAGACACGAGAATCTGGAAGTGTCCAGAGAGCATATGCAATTTTGGCTTACGAAGATCCAAGCAAGCGATCAGTTGTGCGCCGCGATCAACCTCATGGCACATGGGCGCCACTCCAGGTTCCAAGTTCACAAGCCAACCCAGTCCCATCGCCAACACAAACTGCCGTCAACCAGCAAACCCCCTCAAATGCGACTCTCAAATACGGTGAGATTCCGTATATCCCAGTCAACCCACCTCTCAAGCTGTCCTACTCTGAAAGCTGGATTGAGTACTCGCTGGTCAACCTTCCACAGCCAAATTACCCACAACCCATTGACGCATCCGAAGTCACTCGACGCATTGTTATCGGCTGGACGCAACTTGCCAGCACCAATCAATCCGGCCGCACAGTCTATCTCGGATCTCTTCCAGGTCAGTCACCAGCAGCACAACAAGGGTACTCTTGGTTTGATTCTCCACCTTCAGGACCAAGCTATCCGACACCGTATCTTGTGGACATATTCAAATACGGCCAAGCAGGAGCTCCCGACTATGATCGAGCGCTGGCGAGTGGTGGTGTTGATCCTGTACTCGATGCATGGCCTGCAAAGGTTGGCGAAGTGCTCGAAATTGTTTGGCAGAATGAGGCGTCTGACGCTGGTATCTACGGAGCTCATCCGATGCACGCCCACGGAGGTCCGTATTTTGACGTCGGATCGGGCTCGGGAACGTACGATCCTGCTGCGAACAACGCCAAGCTGTCGCAATCGGGATGGCGGGGATCGCTGAGAGATACGACCATTTTATACGCACCCAGTCCGAACGGGGTACCGTATGCAGTCGACGGATGGAGAGCTTGGCGTGTCAGGGTTACTGAGGCGAATGTAGGTGTTTGGATGTTTCACTGCCATATATTACAGCATATTATCATGGGACAACAAACGACTTGGGTGTTCGGCGATGCAGATGCCATTGTTCAGGGTAGTAATGGTGCGCAGAATGAGCTGCAAGGTTACTTCACTTATGGTGGTGATGTCGTGGGTAGTGAAGGACAGAGTAAGAGAGGACTAGAAAAGAAGTGGCCCACAGTTGCTCACTTCTTCGAGCCGAGTGGTCCTAGGAGAAGGACGTAAGACATATCATTCATGTGGTGTTGCACACTAGCGAAAGAATGTTCTTTCTTGTTGATACGTACTACAGATATTGCTAACGGCTAACGGGTGATTGACATTTGTTCGCATGCTTCAATCCAAGAAACGTGTGCTCATAGCTTCGATGTGTCCTTGTCCCTGAGATGCAATCATGAAATAACGGAATTCTCAGGCGAATTGTCTCCAATTCCTGGTACTACCAATTGAAGAACTCCCCGCCTTGTGATCCGGTTGATTGACAACATTTCAAGCATTCACGACGTTCTCGTGGTCCAACATATATTTGAAATAAGTCATCGCTTACCCGACGTGACTGTGACAGCTGACAGATCGCGCAACTTGTCTTTACACTAAACGTGATAGCTTTGCTCCGGAAGTTGGAGTCTGCACACACTATTGATCCATCGACCGCCAGATTAAGTCCCACGTGAATAATAATCCTGACCAAATCATTTTTATTCGGTATACTTGCTAAGCCAAATATGGCAGAAGTCAGCACCGAGAGCTACGCAATCCGCTACGCAACAGAGCACGACGTTCCTGAGATATTACGCATGGTTCAGGAACTAGCCTCGTATGAAAGAGCACTTCACGAAGTCTTGGCCACGGAACAGAAGCTCTTTGACACGCTCTCCTTTCCGACATCTTCTGACGAAAAGGTTCGGAATAAGCCTGGTTCGGCAAAGACATTACTTATATTCCCGGTTGATGCCGAGGATGAAGTAGCTGGAATGGCACTGTTCTTCAACAATTACTCGACATGGCTTGCCAAGCCAGGCATTTACCTTGAAGACCTGTTTGTGAGGCCGCAGTACCGGAAGAAAGGGTTTGGGAAGGCATTGTTGCAGGCTTTAGCAAGGGAATGTGTAGAGTGTGATTATGGCAGATTAGAATGGAGTGTACTGCGTTGGAATAAGCCTAGTATTGACTTCTATGAGAGTGAGACTATTGGTGCTGTGAGTAATAGAGATGAATGGGAAGGTATGAGGGTGACGGGAGATGCTTTGGTGAAGTTGGCCAAGAGCGGAAAGGTATAGCTTGGTGACCCAAATACGTGCCGAGGGAAGCTCTGAACATGTCGGTATGTATCAGTGTGCTCGTGGTCAGAGATGGATATCGCGTCACTTGATAGCGAGCAATGCCTGTTTGCCATTCGCGAATGTCTGTTATGTGGCAGAATAGATATAGTCCTCAGCGCTACCAGATATTACTCATTGGATCAATTTCCTCTGCCTTGGGTTTTCGCTGAATGTGCTTCTCTTCTGTGACTGAGGCATAACAACGACGATGAACACTACTACATGACGAGGTTTATGTGAGAGGTAGAATGACAAGAAGGAAGGATGTGATTTTAGAGGCTGAGCACGCCTGCAGAGTGGTCCTTTTGGGGACTAAGCGCCTGACCTGCATGCTAGCGCAACCTAAACGCGCTCGTCTACTCATACCACATGAACCTACAAACTCCCAAAGCCACTCCAGGATGCTCGATCAGTATACTTGACAAGCTACACAACATACATTTGGCTGAGCTGAATGCTTTGACATTCTACGTACGTACAAGATGAACCGGCAACAAGGTAAGATACGCTCATTTGCACCTCCATGCTCCCTCCAGAACGATCAACTACCCACGTCGCCCTACTCGGAAGCACAACCCGTTGCACAAGCGTTCGAGATCAGCCGACAAGGACGAAGAAATAGACACAACACGCGGCCGAGGAATTGAGGCGACGATTGTTCAAACCGCGGCGTCGTAAGAAAAGTTCCACAACGTTTGGCGATCCTGTCGCATTTCGGCTACACCATATTCGCATGCAAGGTCTCGAAACATGCAGACATCAGACGACAATGTCCTTCAAAAGCGCTCGAGCACGCCAAATTAAGAGCAGGAGGAAGTCAGAAAGTCGACACTGTGGTCTGCAGATCTAGACACCCAGTCGAGACTGCCCAAGACCGTGATCGTCGTTGAGGCACTGTCACGTCGCTATTGCCGTATCACAGGATCAGATTTCCCCAGGTTCCTCGATTGCATGTGCTGCATATTCCATCGTGCTGGTCGCGTATTCTCCGACCACATTGAGCATATTTCTTAGCCATAATCATATCATTCGTTTTCGTATACCATTCGCTGATACTCTATCTTCATAGGCCAAGGTCAGCCGCTACGGAATCTGACAAACACCACACAAACTAGACCTTCACAAAGTAGGTTAGTCTCAAGCAGTAAAGCATCACCTTGGGGCTCGAGTACGCAGCAATCACTAGCACAGTCGCAAGATTCAGCTAGCAGTTGGGCTCAGGCCATGAATCCTCGCTCGAATCAGCAGCAGCTGGACCTGTCCAGTTCATCCTTTCCGACGTTAGGCGGCAGTGCACAATCCCAACCACCAGGTGTACCATCTAGTCAGTGGCAAGCGGGACCCCCAGCGCGCGAACAATCACAATCCCAAAATGCTCGTCCGATACAGCAGAGGCAGCAGCAAATGTCAGCACAACGCGAACAGAACTATGCCAGCGAGTTCTCCTCGCCAGTGGAGCCAACGTCGGCACGCTTCCAAGCGTCAAGAGCACCACCTGGACTAGCTCCTGTAGATGCTATGTCCCCTGAAGGCTCGCTTCCAACTCGAAAAACACCCATGTCACAAGCGATCAATGGCAGCATAGGTCAAGAACGACCAATTGTTGACCAGAAGAGCCAGTCTCCTGCTTCAACTTTACAAGGACGTGCGAAAGATTTGTTTCCAGGTCGAGACACGATATCGCCGCTGGTGCAACAAGACCAGACTATGGACTCGATGTTCAATGGCATGTCCGAGAAGGACAAATGGGGCATGGCAGGGTGGCAAGCTCTGCACGAAGGACCGCTCGCGGAGATGAGAGCAGCACAGCGGCAAGCTGAAATGGCTGCCTTCGAGCATAGTACCGTCTCCGGACAGCCACTAATACGATCCTACGCAGGCCCCTTTGCACCGCCAGGCTGCAATCCACCTCGTCCACTGGATACAGATTATGCCATACCAGATTGCTACATTGTACACAATGTGGCACCGATACAGCAGAGAATTAGTGGTTTCACCGAAGACACGCTATTCTACATTTTCTACACGAGCCCTAAGGACATCATCCAGGAAGAAGTAGCCACGGAATTGATGAGCCGGAAGTGGCGCTTTCACATGAAGGAGAAGATGTGGCTAACGAGAGATGACACTACTTCCAATCCATCGATACTGGAGAAAGATGTAGCGGAGCAAGGCGTTTACATCTGGTGGGATCCTCGCGCCTGGAAGCGGGTTCGGAAGCTCTACAATCTTCGTTACGAGGACTTGGACGATCATCTGAGTGGTGGTCGTAGTCTGCCAACACCAGGATTGTTTCAAGGGGGCTTTGGCATGATAGGCGGCATGAATGGCCAAAGCGGCTTCAACCCTGTGCCTAATCTCGAAAGAGCAGTGGCTCAGTCAGGCAGGTTCTAGTCGCCTCCTGTCGCCTGATCTACCGGCTCGTAGAGTCTCGAGGTAGATTGAATTCACTGTGCAGTGCCTTTGTCCTGGCAGTCGTAACCGACCATGAGAAACACATTTATCTTGCCCTTGCCCTTGACAGCCCCAGGGCTTGTTCTAGGCATTATGCACGCTGAGTTGACCCCTATCCAGCCTAAGAGGTCGCTAGTGAGGCGACGGACTCGCTTCACTTGCTCTTTCCGACCTTCGGCGGTTCCTGTCACCTGTGCAATGATTTTTATATCCTCCCAATGAGCACCCGTTTTTATCCTCAGATGTTTTGTATATGTCAAGGACTCAACGATCGAAGACACGAGTGTTCAGTGTAAATATTTGTAATATTGAGCTGCTCAACTGACATGCGATGTGCTGAGCTGTTTATTATATTCTTAGGAATACTCATGACCGCATTCGCTAGCAAATCTCAATTCGTGCTCTGACAAAATTGACCGTGGTTGGCGAATATGCTGTGTTCGAGCTGATTAGATGAATAGCCGTATCTTGCTTACATCTTCTTAAATCTTGATGAGCGAAATTCACTACCTCAGCAGCTTACACTAGCAGGTCGATCACAGGTGAAAATCATGGCCACTCTACGATGCCGTCCCTCCGAGGCCGAGAAGGAACCAATACTGGTTTTCATGTCAGCGGCGCAAATGCTAAGCCTTAAGCTGAAGAACGGGTCTATTTGCAGAATTGCCGGAGGACAGTACGATGTCCCTGCTGTGTCCTGGCTAACCACTAAATCTGACCTGAAGGAAGGCGTGGCTGGTGTTTCAAAGTGGCTGCAAGAACGATGTGGTATCAAGCTTGGCAATGAGATTACCGTTACGAAGATTGCGGACGAAGTCACAGAAGAAGCCTGTACTTTGTCCATCCGGCCACTGGATGTATTCGACTTGACGAAAAAACTGAAATGGGAACTTAATGCCGTGGACGTGCTAGCCGAGAATTTCAGGTATGTTGTACCAGGTCAGAAAATTGCTGTAGGAACCAGTAGACAGCGACACGAATTTGAGATACTTGGGTTGAGTGACGACATCTACAAGGCTGCAAGCATAACTCGAGTGAAGATAACCGATACCACAACAGGATCACGAAAGATCACCTTCCAAGACATTGGCGGGTTGGAAGAACAGAAGCAAAGATTAAGACGTTTGATCGAAAGAGCGACCCGGCTTAGCGACAGCACCCGGATTACACTGTTCCCAAATGCGATTGGGATCCTTCTTTATGGTCCGGCTGGTACTGGTAAGTCTATGCTCCGCAAAGCCCTCGAATCAGAACACGCATGGGCAGACATTGTGACGTGGGAAGGATCTGGCTCGAAGCATGTACCGTCAAGTGCTTCACAACTTGTGCATATCGACGTGAGAAGCAAGCTCAGTGCATTAGACGCAACTGCCCTAGTGAAGATATTCAACCTTAGTCCGCCATCAACAATCATAGTGGCAGAAGTCCGAGATCCCAACAACCTACAAGACTTTTTGCGAACTGGAAGCACTTTCGCATATCAGATTGAGGTGTCTATACCTGCAGCAGAACAACGCTATTCAATACTCTCGCTACTGAACAGCGGCTTGCTGCCTGAGGATCTGCTGAAAGTTGCGGCTAATAAGACACATGGTTACGTTGGAGATGATTTGCGTCAACTGCTCAGAGAGATACTGGATTTTGCCGAGATCGAGCAATCACTTGACTCTACCGATATGCCCCAGGTAACGGTCGAGCACGTCAGCAAAGCTCTGACGCATGTTCGTCCATCCGCCCTCCAGCAGGTGATTCTGGAAAAGCCGAATGTGCGATGGTCCGATATAGGTGGTCAGGAAGCATTCAAAGAACGTCTACGAAACGCTGTAGAATGGCCCCTCAAATATCCTACGCAGCTCAAGTCATATAACATCCCACCAAAGAAGGGTGTCTTACTTTATGGACCACCCGGCTGCTCAAAGACCATGCTTGTCAAAGCACTCGCAACAGAATCAGACTATAACTTCCTCGCAGTGAAGGGGGCGGAGCTAATTTCGATGTACGTTGGAGAGTCTGAGCGAGCAACTAGAGACGTTTTCAGGAAAGCTAGAGCAGCAAGTCCATGTATCATTTTCTTTGATGAGATTGACGCTATCGCGAAACGGACTAGCGACAGCAGTATGCTCAATGTCCTCACTACACTTTTGAACGAGATGGATGGCTTCGAAGAATTAAAAGATGTGTTTGTGGTTGCTGCTACCAACAAGCCTCAAACGATAGATCCAGCGCTGATGAGGCCCGGTAGATTCGATAATGTGGTCTACATTGGTCCGCCAGATGTTGGGACTCGAAAAGCCATATTTGCGGAGCAGATCAGGAGGATACAGAAGCTAGATATTGATCTTCCCAAGAGCATTGACATCTTGGTGCAGAACACGGATGGCTTCTCTGGTGCAGAAGTGGTGGCAGCGTGCCAGCTTGCTGGTGAATTGGCATTTAGTGCAAGCACACGCCAAGCTGATGGGCTATTGCTTGACGTCACTGTCGCAGACATGCTAGAAGCTATCAAGAGAACCCCACGCTCTATCACAACACAAATGTTGCAAGAGTACGAGACTTGGAATGCAGAGCGCAATGCCAGCTAAGGTGCCCTCGAAACGAACACAAACAAAGAACATCCAAGAATGTATACGTGAAACATAAATGAAATTCGTGAAACTGCTATTGTACACATGTGACACATGCAATTACATATGACCAGTCCTGCGGTCACACAATACCTTCCCATCCTAACGCATCCGTGAACACAAACACCTGGGCAAATTATGGCTTTTTACCCGCAACATGCAGAACAGGTACCGGAACGATTGTTCGCCTATTTCTTCTTCTTGCCACCACCGAAGCCCAAAGCTTCTCCAATTGAGCCCAAGCCGAGACCACCTAGCAGCTTGTCGACGCCTAGGCCACCAAGGATGCCATTGACAAGACCACCAAGTCCAAGACCATTGAGCAGCTTTCCGACCAATCCCAATACACCACTGAGTAGCAGACCAACGGCGGCCAAAATCTGGAACAAAGGCTCGGTAAGCAGACCCCAGAGAGGGTTGAGCTTCTTCTTCGCATGTGGCATGTCAGCAATCTTCTTCTTAGCATTGTCGACCGTGGTAACGATCCTTGTTGTAAGCTCCTTCAAGCCCTCTGCAACACGGTGCTCCTCTGGTGATGCTTCACCAGACGCGGCTCGTGCCTTGGCTTGAGCAGCAATATGGCCGTCAGGGTCGAGACCACGAATGGCACCATTGCATTCTCCGAGGATCTTATTGCCTTCCTCAATAAGTGGTTTGACGTCCTCGACAAGCTTCTCTTCGTCGAGCTCTTCTCTGGGTGTTCGATCTGCCTTCTCGATTCGCTGTGCATGTGTTAGTATCGCGCTATATTCAGGATCAAAATGGTACATACCTCTGTGATCTGCTTGCAGATTGGATCCATCTTCTCGATGGTCTGGTTGACAATGTTCGAAATCTTCTTTGCAACCTCCCGTTCCTCCATAGCCTTCTGCTCCTCTTCTGTTGGGCCTTCTTCCTCCTCGTCTGGGATGTTCTCCAGAAGCGTTACTTCGCCGACCTTGTTGCCGTCTTGATCAATCACGTCACCGTTGTCGTTGATCTCCTTACCAATACAGTGAGGCAAGTTACCCGCCGTGAGTCTGCCGACAAGGTCACCATTTTTGTCACGAACTTCACCTTCTCGGTTGACTCGCAGACCAGACATAGGGTTGACTTCTCGCTCCTTTTCTTCTGGCTCCCATCGTTCAGCGTGACCAATGACGTTTCCATTCTTGTCAGTAATGTCACCATCATCGTCCACGTGACGGCCAACAAGCTTCTTGACGTCGCCTTCCGTCACACGACCGATGATGTCTCCAGCTGGATTGACAACATAGCCTTCTTTCGTGACTTCAGTGCTCTCAAAGTTCGAGAAAGGACCTTCAGAGCGGCCATCATCACCACCCTGAATGAGGCCTGCCTTTCCAATAACCTTGCCATCATTGGACCAGATGTTGCCCTCACCATCGACCTTGCAGCCAACCAAACGTTTGACTTCGCCCTCGAGAACTTCACCGAAAATGTTGCCCTGAGCATCCACAACTTTTCCGGACTTATTGACCGTCTTGCCTGCAAGAGCTGACAGGTCTTCTTTGACTTCTTCCTCTTCAGGAATCTCATATCTTTCAGCATGACCCTTGACGTTTCCATACTTGTCCTGGATATCACCATCCTCATCGACAGCTTGGCCAATGAGCTTCTTCACATCGCCTTCGACAACCTTACCAACCACATTCTCTTCGTGATCCACGACAAGACCGTCCTTCCGGACGACAAGTCCCTCGAGACCAGCAAAAGGTCCCTCAGGCTTCGCTTCTCGCTCACCTGGTGGGATCAGTTCGCATCGACCTATAACTTGACCGCGATCATTCCAAATCTGACCATTCTCATCGATAGCCCGACCAGCAACCTCCTTGGGATTGCCTTCAACCACACGACCGACTGGCACACCGTCTGGCCCGATCACGTTGCCTTGCTTGTTTGGCTTGAGACCTTTGAGCTCAGAAAGATCAGCTTCTTCTGGTTCCGGTTCCGCCTCAGCCTCGGGCTCCTCGTAGCGCTCAGCATGTCCCACGACGTTACCCTTCTTGTCGATCACATCACCATCTTCATCAACCGAGCGACCGACAAGACGTTTAGCATCGCCTTCGACTAGTTTACCGACTCTATTACCATTATCGTCCTCAACAAAGCCATCTGCAACCACGACGAGGCCTTCAAGTCCAGCAAATTCAGCTTCATCTCCCTCGTCCTCCTTAGGAAGTGTCTTGGCGCGCCCAATAACTCTGCCTCGACCGTCCCAGAACTGACCTTGGTCGTCACACGTGGCGCCAGATTTCCAGAGCTTCTTAACATCACCTTCGATAAGCTCGCCTACGATGTTTCCATCGCGATCGACCAGCTTGCCTGACTTGTTTACTTTCAAGCCATCTAGGATGGACAGAGGTGGGAGACCTTCCTCTTCGTCAACAGCCTCTTCACCTTCTCCTTCTTGGTCTTCTTCACCTTCTTGTGTGATCATCTCGACCTTGCCAATGACGTTGCCCTCTTTGTCGAGGACCTCTCCTTTGTCGTTGATCTTCTTGCCTGCACATTGCTCGAGCTCGCCATCAACAAGTTGGGCGATCTCTTCTCCTTCCTCGTCTAGAACTTTGCCTTTCTTGTTGACTTTAAGTCCTTCAAGGCTGGAGAGCTTGTCTTCTGGTTTGTTTTCCTCGATCATCTGGACCAGGCCTTCCTCAATGGCATCGGGCAGGAACTCAACCTTACCGACAACGTTACCGTCTTCATCCTTGATGTCGCCATTGGCGTCAATCTTCTTGCCTCGGACAGCAGCCAAGTCGAAACCGTCGGTGAGTTTGGCGATTGCTTCGCCATCTTCGTTAACTACCTCACCCTTCTTATTGACTTTGAGACCTTCGAGTTGAGAGAAGTCGACCTTCTTCTCAGCTTCCTCCTGGGCATCCTCTGCCTTATCAATAGCTTCGTCAGCCTTATCCTCAGCAGTTTCAGCTTGGTCGCCAGCCTCCTCACCCTTTTCTTGAGCCTCGTCAGCAGCCTTTTGAGCTTCTTCGAGCTGTTCAACGATTTCTGGATGCGCCTCTTTCATGGCCTCGTCAGCCGCTTCGCCACTGACAACCTCGACGCGACCGATGACATTGCCATCATCGTCTGTAATCTCGCCATTCTCATTAGGCACTTTGCCAGCACATGCTTTGGGATCACCGTCAACGAGCTTGGCTAGAACTTCGCCCTCATCATCGATGATGTTGCCTTTCTTGTTGAGCTTGCGGCCTTCGACAATGTCGAGGTTCGGTTTGAGTTGGTCTTCAAGCTCCTGCAACTTCTGCAGCTCTGGGGAGCCTTCTTCTGCATCTTCCTTAGCACCCTCAGCTTGCTCCTTCACAGCTTCGGCAGCCTCAGGCACAACTTCAGCGCGCCCGATGACGTCACCATCTTCGTCCAAAATTTCGCCGTCCTTGTTGACCGTCTTGCCGACAAGATCAGCTGGATCGCCCTCAGTAATTTGGCCGAGTTTGTTGCCTTCCTCGTCCTTGATGGCACCATCTTCCTCTACTTTGAGGCCGTCGAGCGCATCAAGACCTGGCAGCTCTTGTTCAGCTTCTTCCTTGACTTCCTGTGGAACTGTTACTGCTCGACCAATGACGTCTCCGTCTTCATCGAGTACTTCACCTTCGTCGTTCAGGGTCATACCAACAAGATCCGCTGGATCACCTTCGTCAATGCGACCAAGGACATTGCCTTCTTTGTCAAGAATGTCACCGTTTTCTTGCACTTCAAGACCCTTGAGCACATCGATGTCGGGCAGATATGTCTTGACATCAGCCATGTCAACACCACTGTCCACCTTATCCATGCCGTCTTCGCCAGCATCTTCAGCTTTCTCCTGAGCGCCTTCGGCCTGATCTTCAGCGCCCTCGGCGGTATCTGTAGCCTGCTGAGCAAGGTCGCAACGACCCACAACATCACCATCTTCGTCCAGGATCTCGCCTTCATCACCGACTTCATAGCCTTCGAGATCAGCTGCATCGCCTTCAGTGAGGTTGCCAAGAACGTTGCCGTCGTTGTCTTTGATCTCGCCGTTCTCGTTGACCTTCAGACCCTTCAAGATCGATAGATCCTGGACCTGATCTGTCACACCCTCCACTGCGCCCTCAGCTGTATCTTTGGCACCTTCCGCGGCTCCTGCGGCATCTCCTTCAGCAGCTTTACCAGCAGTGTCTTTGGCATCCTCTGCAGTCTCACCCGCAGTCTCGCCCAGATCTTGTGCTGTATCTTTTGCGCCTTCAGCAGTGTCTTCGGCGGTATCCTTGAGCTCGCCTGCGTCACGCTGTGCCTTATCTTGAGCACCTTCCGCAACTTGATTTGGATCACCACTTGCCACATCTTCGGTAGTGTCCTGTACGTCGTCCTTCGTACCTTCTGCAGTGTCTTGGACATTGCCGGCCGTGTCTTCACCTGTTTCTTTGACGTCGCCAGCGGCGTCACCAGCTGTTTGCTGGAGGCCTTTACCAGTATCTCCAGCTGCACCGGACACATCACCCTGTGCAGCTTTGCTAGCAGTGCCTGATACAGTGTCCTTGACGTTGCCGCCTGCTTTGCCAACAGCCCCTGTGACGCCTTTGCCAAGTCCACCAGCCGTAGACTTTAGACCGCCAAGGGCACCACCCTTGTTCTCAGCTTCATCATCCCCTTCGGCGCCACCTTCTGTTTCTGTTGGTGCTTCATCTTCGTCTTCTTCGTCATCTTCCTGATCGTCTTCAGTACCTTCGTCAGCTGCTGCTTTCGCTGGTTGCTGGGCCTGTTCCGCAGCATCGTCGGCTGTGTCACGAGCGCCAGTCACAGTGTCATCAGCTTCGTCGTCATCCTCAACAGGTTCAGGTGCTGCTGATTCGAGCTCCGAAGTGTCAGCTACAGAAGTCTCGTCCGCGCCTTCCGTGTCTCCAGCTTGCTTTCCAGATGCGTCAGTTGGAGGATCGTTGTCTTTGAGACCGATGCCTTCGCCTTCGTCTTCGCCTTGAGTTGGGTCCTCTTCAGGCTTCTCCTCGGGCTTTTCTGAAAGCTTTGGTGTTTGCTGTTCCTTAGGTTTTGCAGGCGTATTTGCAGCCGATTTAGCAGCACCTAGCTTTGGTGGTTTGCGCGTCGCGGATTTGGGTGTACCGGACGCTTGTTGTGCTTGTTTTGATGAGCTGAGCTTCTTGGTAGAAGAAGAATCAGGGTTCTTGCCTTGTCTTGTTGGTGTAGATGGTTCTTGTGTGCGTGTAGCTCCTGCCGCTGGTGACGGAGCCATGCTTTCTCGCGTGCTTTTGTAAGACTTTGTGGTTGATGGAGAGTGTTTCTTTGATTTGACAGATTCTTGATCTGACGATTGTGATGCTCTTCCTGGTGTTGGTGGAAACGAGTAATATGCGTACGAAACTGATGAGCGTGGATTGTCGGTCATCAACAGGACGATCAGTATACGTGGATCATCAAAATATTACTATGAAATATTATTAGTACAAAATACGGAAAGCCAGTGTCTTGTGTATGTTCAGATGTGGTATAGAGCTTGAAGATGGTGGCAGCATAACAGCTTATGGACTTTCAGAAGGATATTGCTAGCAGAAAAGGTCATACGTCACTGTCACGATACGTCGAACTGTCGTGGGGCTGGTGTGATAGAAGCTTGTCCAGCCTGTCGTCGCACGAGCATCCGCTACGGGATGCTGCCTCATTGTGGCTGAACCAGAACTTGGACAGGATGGATGTCATTGCGTCACAGAAGACTCATTGAGAGTACCGTTCTGGGCGGTACAGGCATGTCGTGCAAGGTAGAGAGCGGTGCCAATCATATGCTCGTCCGGAGGACAATTTGTGACAAGGACGAGGTGGAGTGCAGCAATTGGTGTCGAGTATGAGACGAAGCACGGTCCAGATGATCGAGGATCGAGAACAACACGTCGAATCGAAAAGCTCGAGACACAAAAATCCGGAGGAGCTGCAAGTACCAGGACATGGATTGTTACATTCGTGTTACAAACCCTGGTCGTCTCACCTTCTGTTTTATTGGATTTCGCCTGTGAATTTCGCGACCCTGTCGTGTTGAAGGGTTGGAGCAGACTTTGGCCAACGTGAAGAATGCCGCATTGAGATTGTTTATATCTTGTCACAATACTGAACTCTGGCAGCTATAGTGACCTTTGTTTGTTGACAGGTGTTCTTCGAGGTGAGGTTGGCATTGCATTAGCCGAAGGACGAGCTTAGGGACCATGGTGCCGGACATGGTTGCACCGGAGCTTATGGATTCGACAACCACTACCGCTGCTTATGACTTATGCACAAATTGACCGACTGGTTGTGAAGGCGACAATATTCGTTAGCGAGCATGAGGTGTCATGTCGTTCATGAGCAAATCAAGTTTTGTAACCTTGTACTTACTTGTGGGGTTTAAGGTTCATGCAGATCGCCGCGTGTGCATACGAAATCGTGGAGTCCAACACAGCACGTTTACCGAATCTGAGGCTGGTGAATCAAGAAAATGTTAGCAATGTGGCTTTCGTCATCGCAAGGATGGAAGGTCAAGACGAGACATTCTTGGCAGCGTCGTGGTTAGCACGTTGCAAGGGATTCCTGGTGGGGTCCACAACAGTCGGGGTTCGGCAAGGATCCCGCCAAGTTTACAATGAAATTGAAGGAGCCAATTGACATCACCTGTCTAAGTGGTTCTCATGCGCGAGATTTGGGGAGGCTGGGAAGGTACGTCCTGGGTACATCGGTATTGATGTAGCCGTATTGTAAATAGCATATTACGACGGAGGTTATCCTGCGGGCGACGATGAAGTCGCTAGTCGAGAAATAGTGAAACGCCGGGTACATGCATTTGTACTGCAGGTACCACTGCTTGGAAGCCAGGTAGCGCAATCGAACGAAGCCCGCTGCGTCAAGCTCGATAGGAACGGAGACGACGCTGACCGTAAATGGTGTCCTGGTCTCCAGCCTGATCAAGCTGGTATACGGCCTTCTTGTAGTAGCCGTTCTGGCTTGATGGGCTCCTTGATATCAGTGTATGATTGAGGTTGGGGCAGGATCACGGTCTTCGTGGTTCGATGAAAGTACTGGCATGCGAGCTTGAGCTTTTTCGAGCTTCAATGTCGATCGTAATTCGAACGTCCTGGAGGTGCCGGCAAACCATCTTCAGGACCAGTACCCGGAACACCTCTCTTTTTCGCTACCATATAGCGTTCATCTGCAACTGTCTTGCCAGTGAGTCTACCCCAGGCGTTGGACAACCGCTTAGTCATACTCTGCTTCGGCTTTTGCGATTGCCGTTGGTTTTCGAGGTACTGCTGTTCTTTCTGGGCGCTTTCGGAGTGATCTTGACCAGCCTCTTGTTCAGCCTCGACCTTTTGAGGTCGCACAACCTTATCGAATTCATGTTCTACAGTCTTCTCCGCATTTTTGATCTTCTTCCGGGTCTTTACGTACCCTTCCATTCCAACCAGAATTGCATAGCTGCGCGAGATCGATACGTGTGACATATCACAGCCTGTATCTTCCAGACTGTGGACAAATACTCGGAAATTAGCAGTTGGAGGCCGGTAGTGGCCACTCAAGGGAGATAATCGGCGGAGCTGACCGCGCTTGACCTTGATGAGGCCGGCTGCAAGTATTCGTGCGCCATGTAGGAACGACGAGTGTTGGAAAGAGCCGGACTGCTTGTAGCCGATATAGAGTCGGCAACTCACATCTGCAACGAAGATCCATTTGTGGCCTTTCTTAATACTCGATCGAAGCATGTGATTGAAAAGCACACCAGCACTGGCGTGCTTAAGTTTGGCGACACCTCTGGCACGGTGGAAGTCTTCCTTGACATACTGCTCTCCCTCGATTTTGCTTTGTTCTTCCTCGGATTGTGGAGGACTTTCACTATGAGACTCTGAGTCGCTATCATCAGTAGATTCATCGTTTTCAACAGGCGTATTCTTCTTCCATGTCGGTGACGCATCAGCTACAGGTACGATGCCGTTAACGCTATCACGATAAAGTTCGTCTTTGGTCCATACCGGCTCGCCATTCTTGGCCCAGACTAGGCAACCATCGGTGTCAATCTTCACAAGATATTTTTGTCGATCTTCGCGGGAAAGGTAGCGCACCTGTTCTCGCTCTAGTCGATCTCTGGGACGTTCCTCGAGCTCGAAGTCCCTGCCATCGCCTTGATCTAGCCAATAAAAAAAGTTCTGGTCGGTGTCCTGAGTCTTCCAGACCTCATGATATTTCCGTAGACTGGAACCGTAGCGATGCTTTTGATCTACCATTTCCAAGAAGTACTCCAAGTCCATCATTTTAGCTGTTCGCTTCCTTTTCTCCCTTGCTACGGCTTTGCGCTCTTCTCGTTCAGTTCGCTGCCGATCAGTCCGATAGGCTGCTCCTTCCGACCCCGAATCAGAGGCTTCCGAGAGCGAGACATCATCGTCAGACGAGTCATCTTTGCCTGCGTGACGAGCAATTTGAGTGACTCTCTGCCATTTCTGGGACGGATCTGTGGACTCTCCAGGCGCAATCGGTGTGGTCGCATTGTGGTATTTCGCTTGTTTTACGGTCTTCCCACGTCAATCGAAGCACCATACACGGCATTTCTGATGCTCACCTCTAACCACTTGGTGGTTGGGTCGAGGCCAAGGCCTTTGAGCTCACGACGCGTGCGGTAACCACGATAGTTCCTCTGCAAGCTCCATTAGAGGTTCACTCGGGCATCGAACAAAACCCAACTGACTTGTATCAAAGCAGCTGCCTTTTGCGCCTCATCGTCGTTGAGTCCAGGTATACGACCTTCTGTGGACATGGTCGAACCTGGTCAGTGCATAGGAGCTGATGAGCTTAGCGTTCAATGATGTGACATACCTAGGTACTAGTATGACTCCCTGGAAATGCCTAACAAAGTGGAGTATTTAATGCCTAGACCGTGCTTCAGCAGGTACTACCTGCGCTACACAACTGCTGGCCACAAATCTATTTCAGCTTTGCTTCCTATAGTTCTACGCCTTATCGAGCTTATTACACAACCACTTGTTGAGAAACTCTACCTGCTTGCCGGCGTTGGCAACAAAATTACTTCCCGAATAGCCATCAAAATGGCCTCCAGGCAGGATGTGAAGCTCCTTCGGCTCAAGAGCACGAGAATATGCTTCTAGCGCCAGGTCCGTTGGCGTAAGAACATCGTTCTCGGCCACTGTCATGAGCAGTGGTGTGGGTGAGATGTGATGTACGTGTGCTGACGGATTGTATTCTCTGAAAGCTTCGATACTGCATGATGAATCAGACACGAAGGGTTTCAACTAACCTTAGCAGGACACTTACGACTTAATGGTCACCTCGTTCTTCCATGGACTCTTCTTCTCCCAGGCGGTGAAAAAGGTATAGCTGTCTGGTGTCGGCAGGGCTGAAGCTGCCTGTGGATTTTGATCAACGACAGGCAAAGTGCCTGCGTCCTTGCCCGAAGCTCTTGCATGACGATCTTCAAAGTCTTGGTCAGCTTGCAGCAAGCACGGATAGCGCCTACTGACCATTTTGAAACAGCTCATTCATGCCAGCCACAAAATCTGGCCGGATTAGACGATGAAAATTGGCCCATCCATCAACACAAGGCACCTGGCATAAAACAGCTTTGACTCTGCGGTCCACGGCGCCTACCCAGAGCACATGACCACCACTAGCGAAGATGAGCCAAAGCACCAGCTACAGCAGCCACCTACCTATACGAAGAGCCCCAAACACCAATCTTGTTAGGTTCGACACCAGGCCTCATTTGAGCATACGTGATAGCATCCGAGTAATCGCTGATTTGTTGAGCAGGTATGATCTCGTGTCTTGGTTGTCCATCTTTGGTGTCGCTGGATCCGAACCCACGGTTGTCGTAGACGAGACAGCTCATGGGTAGCTTGCTAACGAAGTATTCTGCAAAGGTATCTAGGTCCATTTCCTTGATCGCTGAAAAACCATGAGCCATAACCAAGCATGGGGTCTTCTCAGGAGCATTATCGGGCTTGTACCACCAGCCGCGCAAAGCGACTCTGTCTGCTGTTTGAAAGGAGATCTCTTCGCGAGGCATTGTGAATGACCTAGTGACACGTACTATTGTTGCGTCGCAGGTCTGTCTTCGACTGGCGTTAGTCTCGCAAAGAATACCTGTTATCCAGCTTTCGAGATATGTGGTGTGCGCTATACAGGGGCCGAGGTGTTACAGAGTTCTGCAAGTAAATATGCCTTTCTTTCTTATAAGCTCTCCTCACGTGTGATATCCCATCATCGCGCTGGCTACGGAATGAGCGAACGAGAGTCAGTTCCCCGTGGAGAGCTCTGCGGAGTTCACGTCTGCATGACACGAGAGCACCACGCAAGTGTCTTCACATAACATTAAAAATCATGTATGTCCATGGCTATCCTAGACAGGGTTGCTCCATATTTAATGCCGGTGTAGCAGAGTCATGTGTATCACAACTCTTGAGTAGTTCGAGCTCGAAGCTGAGGAAGCCAAGATGCCCCAGTCCGCGCTAACCCGAAGGATTCGCCTCCACTTTGACTGAATTTCCCGAGGTCGAGTGCGATCTCGCAACCATGATGCATTATTACTTTCGAGCTCAGTCGCTGGTACTAAGCAGCAGGTGTTCATACCTACAAATACAACTTGTACTCTGTACTTTGATCGCTTGGGCCCTGGTAACCCATCTGAAATCGCTGTCCTCCGACGTTGAGCTCAACACTACCAACATGGCCGCCAGAAATGCTTTACGAAGAGCCATGCTCTATGTACCAGGCTCGTCTCAGAAATACCTTGACAAATCTAGGACATTGTCAGTCGATTGTGTTGCATATGATCTAGAAGACAGCGTGACCCCACAAAGAAAGGCAGAAGCACGAGCCCTCGTGCGAAAAGAGCTCGACAAGCAAAGCCCGGAAAACGTGAAAGAAAGAGCTGTGCGTATCAACTCAGTAGGGTCAGGTTTAGCTCTACAGGATCTAGAAGAGTTACTCAAATCACCAAACTTGACAACCCTAGTCGTGCCCAAAGTCGAAACATCTTCAGACTTGACCTTCATCAGTGATGTAATCTCCCACTCCCGCTCGAAGGACTTCACGAGCCCCATCTCCGTCATAGCTCTTATCGAATCTGCAAAGTCGCTTTCAAACCTGAATGATATCTGCAAGGCGACACCTCATCTGCTGTCCGGTCTCACCTTTGCAGCAGAGGATTTTGCACTTGATATGTCCATCACACGGACGCCTTCCTTGAGCGAGTTTCTATATGCTCGACAGATGATTGCTACCCATGCACGAGCGTACAACCTGCCTTCCATCGTTGACCTTGTTACAACAGCGTTCAAGACTGAAGCTGATCAAGAAGCTCTGAAAGAAGAGTCTGAGCAAGGCAAAAGAATGGGCTACAACGGCAAGCAGTGCATTCATCCGAGCCAAGTCCAGACAGTCCAGCAGATCTTTAGCCCCTCGGCGAAAGAGGTCGAATGGGCTATCAGAATCACGATAGCCCAGAAGAAGGCAGAGGAGCAAGGTAAAGGTGCTTGGGCTTTGGATGGAAAGATGATCGATGCACCTGTCGAGGGCAAAGCCCGAGCTATTGTGAAAAAGGCTGAGCTAATTGGCTTCGATGTTGCAAAATTGCAGGAGCATTTCAAGAATGAAGAACCGCAGTAGATTGAAGGTTGAGATGGCATGTGGAGTGTTCAGCTATTCTTCTTCTCTTTTTGCTTGATCGTCAAGCAGTTGATGTCGAGAAATGCACAAATACGATCGATCACCTTCCAGGCCCAATTGCCGTACACAATGGCAGCGAACACAAAGTATGCCTGCAGGTACAGATATTCGAAGTCTGGCGTGATCGGGTCCAGGCCGCAAGACGGCAAGTGGACAAGCACCGCGCCACCTATGAGTGGCAAAAGCAAGACTGTCCAGTATGGAAATGGTTGTCGAGTCAGGTGGTGTAAGATGATCTTCGTGGTCAAGCGGCCGAAAACGAAAGACAAAACCAGGCAGAACAAAGCGAGATGGTTGTCTTTGAGAAGGTAACTGTGCTCGGAACCAAGCCATGCAATTATGCTGCCGGCAAATATAAGGAAAGGTGTCCATTCCAGGAAAGTCGGCAAGACCGGCAAGTCAGCGTTCCTGCGCGCAATGACGACGTGGTAAATGCATCCTGGTAACTGTGCTGTACAGAAGGCGAAGAGGATGATCGGTGGCCAAAGATCTCTGAGGACGTACGGAACAAGGTATTCAGGATAGCCGAAGATGTCATCGAGAGGAATGTCCCAGATTTGCGGTCCGAAATAGCCAGAAGCTGCGTTGATTAACGCAGCAATGAGGAGACCTTCGGTTGGGCCATTGAAGTATCCAAGGTATAGCGTATGAGTATGATATGTCTCCCAGGTCGAGAAGAACATTGCCAAGCAAGGGCAAAGTGCGATGAAGGCTCCTAAGTACGTCGATCCTGCCCCCATTGAAACAGTGCCGAGCAAGCTTGCCAGAGTACAGTTCAGGGAATCGATCCCGTGATCGAATAGTTCTCCCAGTGGACTTGACGATCCAGTACGACGAGCTTGTTTGCCATCTATATTGTCCATAGTCGAGTACATCCACACGCCAGCTGCAAAGCTGTAATATAGCCATTGTGGTGCAGGACCGACTAGGTCTGGCACATAGATCAGAACGAAGGCAACGTTGAGCAGAATGCAAACGAAGCCGAGCAGGGTGACTAGATTAGGTGCTAGCCATAACGGCAACAGCTTTACACATCCATTCCACTACACCTGAGCATTAGTAGCCTACAGTACAGTGTTTCGTAGAAACCTACGTAGTGTTGTAAAACATATTTCGAAAGAGGAGACTTATCAACGCTCGCGTATTTGTAAAACTTCAAGTTCTGCAGAGCATCTTTGCTCAATGGATCAACTAACAAGATTAGAAACAAGTTCGGCGTATTAGCATCCTTGATTACAGGCTATACCTCTAGTCATAATTTGCTGGCAGGGAGGAAAACTTTTCAGACCGAGAGCATTTGCAACTAAAAACCTGGAGCCGGCATGTAACCTACGAAAACGCGTGAAGTAGATAAGTGAAATGGATGTGAAGCTTTGAAAAGGAGTGTGGTTACCATTCGAGCTACCTCATACTTTAGCAGAATAACTTCCGCCAATAATTTTAACCACTTTGGCTTCCAGGCTAGCGTGGTCGGACTTTGGCCTCAGGCACAAGAGTCGTGCCTGCTGCATATAAAGACAGCCTTATCACCCGCTCATCTTCGTATGTGTCGCGTGATTTGTCTGTTTCTAGCACAAAGTTCGCATCGTCGACTTTGCGTTATAGTCAATCCCAGCACAGTATGGTGTTTGGTCGTATCCATCATGGAAGTCGATGGGATTGCTGATTCCTCGCCCACAGTACCTTCAAGCAGGCCTTATTCTTTGGCTAACCAGAAAGTCGAGTTAGATGTAGGATTCGATGGGTGCATCAGAGGCACAACAACTATCACACTGCTAGCACAACGCCTGGACGTCAGATCAGTCATTCTCTACGCACGACAATGTCAAGTCCTAAATGTTACGATCAACGGTCAGAAAGCAGAAGTTCTGGTCTATCACGATCCCTGCGACACCTTGAGTCTTCACGTCAACGCGTCGGTTCACCAGCACCACATTGTCGCGGAGAAACTCCAGCCATACGTCAGTGCTGATCCTGATCCTGAACTTGTCATTAGTCTACCACCAGAAGTCAACGTTGAAAGGAATCCGCAATTCGTGGAACAGGCAGCAAATGGTGTGAAGTCATCTAAAATCGCAGGCAACGGCCAGGATGAAGCAGATGCAGCTGAAGGGTTTGCAGATACAGCAGTTTCCCAGTTCACGCCTTTAGAGGTTAAGCTCGACTTCGTTTCCATTCATACTCGGGATGCGCTTCACATTTCGACAGGTCCGCCTGGCAGTGGAAGATGGCCACATGCTTACACTCGAGGAGGCTTCTCGGTAGGACGTGCAGCAAGTCTGTTCCCTTGTCTCGATCATCCTACTTTCAGATGTACTTGGGAGATTACTTTAACTGGCCCAAGGACCGTTGGAGATGCATTGCGGCAGGTCTATGGGGAGCATTCCACCGACTCTATGCGCAAAGACGAGGTCCAGCCGTACGAAGCCCGTGAGATGAAATTCGTTTGTCTGGGCGACATTCAGGATGACTTCGTCAGCAAGACAGACGAGACAAAGCGTACTATATCATACAGCATATCTCAAAATATTGCTGCGCAGCACATTGGCTTCGCCATCGGTCCTTTCGAGAGATTTGATCTATCAAGCCTTCGGGAGGCAGATAAAGTCGAGAAGTTGGGAGAAAATGCTACACCGATATCAGCATATTACCTGCCTGGTAGAAAAGCAGAGGCTGAGTGGACTTGCTTGCCAACGACAGACGCTTTAGATCAGTTTGCGCTCCAATATGCACCTTTTCCGTTCAAATCATTCTCATACTGCTTCGTTGAAGACTATCCCAACCAGATTGCGTCTTTTGCAGGACTGGCAATGTGCAGCAGCAGACTACTTTATCCTGAAGCAGTCATAGATATTCAGCAAGACGTGACAAGATCTTTGATATCAGCAATGACCACGCAGTGGCTTGGTTTGCAGATCGTCCCTAGATCAGCTGAAGACACATGGGTTGTTCTGGGATCAGCATTATTCATCGCAGAACTGTTCATGAAGGACCTGTGCGGTAACAACGAACACAGATTTCGCATGAGGACCATAGCAGATCAAGTCTGTAAGCTTGACCACGAGAGACCTTCGATCTGGGACATGGGCAGAATACTGCATGTTGACCCTGCCGAGTACGAGTTTCTGGCTCTCAAAGCGCCACTCGTGCTTTTCATCCTCGATAACAGGATCAAGAAAGAGCACGGCTCACACAAAATGGGAGCGAATATCGGAAAATTCATGAGTAGAGCAAGAATGGAAGATCTTAAGGACAATATGTTGTCTACTCAAGATTTTTGTAAAATGACAGAGAAGGTACTCCATGCCAGCATCGATGACTTCATTAACCAGTGGGTAAAAGGTGCCGGTACACCTAGTTTTAATGTTTCACAGAGGTTCAACAAGAAGAAATTGGTGGTCGAGATGACCATCAAACAGGCGCAAAGCAGCGACCTCGTACAGAACAAAGAACTCGACCCGGACACGTTCATGCGGGACGTTAGGGAAGAGTTCAATGGAGTTTGGGCTAATGAGCCACAAACTTTATTTACGGGTCCAATGACAATCAGGATACACGAGGCCGATGGCACTCCATATGAACATATAGTTCAGATACAGGAACATAATCAGCGGATCGAGGTCCCTTACAATACCAAGTACAAGCGACTCAAACGCGGCAAAGGAGGTAAAAAGGCCAAAGCGGCAGGAAGAGCTGACGAAGAAGAGCAAGAGACTTTGCTGTACAGCTTAGGCGATGTGCTCCAGGAGGAGGACGAGGTTCAAGACTGGAAGATTAAAGACTGGACGCCAGAGGAAGAACTCCGCATGGGTCAGGAATCGTATGAGTGGATACGTGTCGATGCCGATTTTGAATGGATAGCCCAATTTAGTCCCTTTCTGCCAGGACCGATGTTCGTGTCACAACTGCAGCAGGATAAGGACGTTGATGCTCAACTTTTCTCGATTCAATCGATCGCCAAATATTCAACCAGTCCGTTGATATCCTCGATACTGCTTCGGACCATGATAGACGGGAGATATTTTCATGGTATCCGTACTGCTGCAGCAGCTAATCTGGTCCAGCATGCTGCACGACACCCTGAAGTGCACACTCCGATTGGAATTGGATGGTATCATTTGAGGAAAGCCTATGAAACGCTGTATTGCGTGGCAGAAGGAGACACAGTAATGGCCAGACCAAATGACTTCTCAGATCAGCTTGCTTATCGCCTGCAATGTGCGATTATCACAGCAATTTCACGAATTCGTGACGAGAATGGCTTTGCGCCGGATGAAATTACGAATTTTCTGCTTGACAAGCTGAAATACAACGACAATTCTCAAAATGAGTACTCAGATGCTTACTTTGTCTCAGCATTGCTGCAGGGTCTGACCGACTGCTTATGCCACAAACCCAAGAAGCCAACATTGGCTGAAGAAGTTGAAATGACTGATCAAGAGCAAGTTGTACTGGCAGATATTCGTGCGGCTGAAGGTGTGGCGGTGGATGAGATCGACAGATATCGCCGAATGGACGAATGGACAAGCTCTTTTCAGAATTTATATTCGAGGACAGCACTTCGATGCCAAGCAATACTTTCAGCGGAGGGGCTCAGACACTACACGCCAATGCATTTCTTGCAATACGCGCGGCCTGGCAATTATGACATGTTACGATGCACAGCATATGAAGTGCTTGCAAGATCAGACCTGTTCTTCAATGAGCGCATACTGCATTGCTACATTCATGGCATGACAACTGTGGCTTCTCCATACCTAAGGGAGAAAATGAGACAGGCATTTGCAAAAGCGCTAGCACGTGTAGCGATTGGGACAGGAGTCTCACGAGCTGTAGCAGCAGCTCAGTCGACTAACGGTCTAGAAGTGGAAATTGTTACAGCTGAGTCTGCCGGGCCAGCAGCGATTGATGACAGAAGGATGTCTGTAGAAGGAGCTTTGAAAGCATTGAAGCAAGAGCTTGACAGTAACGTGACCCTTAAGGAGGACCTATACCAATCGCTTTGTCATCCAGCCGCTGGATTCGAAGACATCAGAGCGACAGTCGAATTCTGCAAGATGCTGTACGAGCCCAAGGACAATGAGATGCGTTTGACGTTAGAACTTCCCCGATATTGGAAGATTGAACGCCTGGATGGCTATAAGTTGAGATTCTTCCACAGCGACAAGGTCCGGACTAAGCCAATGCCAGCGGTAGCACCAAAACAGCCCAAGACCATGATCACCCTCAAATCCACAGCTGGGAAACCAATCTCAGCACCTCAACCAATTGTACCACCCATAAAGCTCAAGTACAATGCTGCGTCACGGCAGAACTCGATTTCCCAAGCTAGGTCGCCATCTGTATCAGCCGCTACCGGCACGCCTACACCTCCACCCCAGACCCAAACTCAACCACCAACTAAACCAAAGCTTATGCTCAAAGTCGGTGGCAGACCATCGCTGTCTGGACCTGGGCAGTAGAATGGCTCTGGTGCCGGCCCTTCGACTGCTAGGGATACCTCGCCCGAGAAAAAGGACAGAGATTCTGGTGCCACTATCGACTGGGACAAGCCGGTAATGGAAGAGGCTGGCGTGTCTAGATTCGGCCGGACGAGGAAGAGAAAGGTATGGGCTGAGAACCCTCGGTCCTGAGTACTGATTTTGTACCTTTACCTTCGCCAACTCATCTGAGGCAGCAACAGGCTGCCGATCCTCACGTTTTAGTGCATTATACCCTGTTGCAAATAGTTTCGTAGCACAACGAAGCACGATTAAGCTTCCGACACCGCTACTCGCCTATTTTTCGTCTTGTATTGGTGGCTTGCGCTCATCCTCTTCGATCGTCGCCCATTCTCTCGAGAGCTTCCAGCATGACTACAGAATTTCCCCGTATCACTACCATACCGAGTCTCTGTCGTTCACCACCTTGCTTCTCTTCCACCGCGTCGTCCAATACTATGTTGAGGAAAACCTGTGCATCGTAAGCTGTATTCTCCACTCGTGCATGGTTGCATGACTTACGTCGTATCCTCGTAGTATACCAATGACTTTTCTGTTTCCATTCAGCTGCACGAACAGTCTCTTCTCCATATACTACACAATATTAGCGATTGTGCAGTGCAAGGTTGTTCGGCATGCGCTGACCTTTCTGAGTTCTGGTTGTGCTTGCGGCATCTTAAGGGGTGCGCGACGACAGTGTTGATGTGAGCAGTCGATATCGGACTTGATCGAGGTTAGATATGGAGCGATGTTGGTAATGTGGTGAATTGGCAAGAGCGTGGTACAAAGTTGTAGAGGCAGTCGCAGCCTGAACTTTTCGGGAGCTCGGCGAATGATTGATCCGGCGCGTTTGGAAAGAGTGCAAGTTGAGTAGTATGTGAGCCTGATGAGCCACCTCAATTTCCGAATGCATTTGAGGTCTTCTAGCTACACCACTGACTGACTGCCTTAGGCAAGTCGAGGCCATGTTCTCTGCGCGGCGAAAGCCAAAGAGGATCATCTCATCCGAACCACAGGATGGCTCTTCTTCACGATCAGAACAACCACGTAAGTTATGCTCTATAGAACAGCCAATTGATACGCATTTGTCTGACACTTTCTCTTGCAGTCGGTTAGTCGAGCAGTCCACTAACGATGTGGCAGAGGAGAACACAGACGACACTGGCCATGTAGTCAGAAGACCAACGACCGCGCCCAAGCAGAAATCGAAACTACGTATATCGTTCGATCCTGCAGATTCAGAAGCCAGTGAGAGCGCTCCTCCTCACTCGCAAAATGCAGGTCGTCTTGGCGCATCAGCTTTGTCAAGAGCACCAATCCATAGAGACGACCGCCAGCAGGATCGTCCAAATTATTCCAAGAACTACCTTGAAGAATTGAAAGGCAGCACGCCAACAACGCCGCAGGATCAAAGCGAACATGCATCGCTGGATGAAGATGTAGATTTAGCACTTATCCAACCACAAACGCAAGCTCTGGACATTGCAAGCAAATTCGGTAGCAGCGCTGCCACACCCAACGCTATTCCGTCTGCGGCTGAAATAGCAGAGAAGAAAGCTAGACGCGAGAGACTTGCGAAAGAGGCGTCTGCGTCGACTTTGACAATCGCGCATCGAGGATCCGGAAGCGTCAAGAACAACGACGACTTTGTCTCTTTAGACGCTTATGACAGCGATGGAGAGTTCAAGCCAAGTCGTATGCAAGTTAGCACGTACCTGCAAAAAGATAGAGCAGATAATGAACTGGAATACTCCCGCCTTGTCCCCGAGGACGAGGACATAGCAGAAGGATTCGAGCAGTTTGTTGAAGATGACGCTGCGCCGGGATTGCAAAGTAAAAAGAACAAGAACAGGATTAATATGAGCATGCGGTCCGACCCAAATGCGGATCGAGACGCGATACGAAGGATGATACAAATTGCCGAAGGTGGAGGGGAAGGCTCAGACGAGAGCGACGAAGATAGTGAAGCATCTGATGCAAGTGCTGAGCATGCATATATGAATGCGCAGACGCGGCATGGTGCTGGATTCTCGCATTTAAGTAAAGAGGAGAGGCGACGACAAGAGAAGGAGGCGCGAAGACCGAGACAGCCTGAAAAGACGACGCCTATACCTACACTTGCTGCTGGGGTCGCGCGACTGAGAGAGTTAAGGGAGCAGGCGCTGATGAGAAAGCAGAGCTCTGAGAAGAGGAAACAAGAGATATTGCGACGGTTGGAAGAGATTCAGGGTGAAAAGGGCAGAATACAGAGTGCTCTCGATGACTTAGGGAAGCAATTAGAAGCAGCCGATGAAAAGGTCGCTGAGCAGAAGAATGAGCGTGGCAATGGTGTGGTGCATCGAGGACTGGACTCGTTGGGCGATGGTCTAAGCTCTACGTGAATACTGAACTCTACATGTAGACCGAGCTCTGCATGATTGGTGACCACCGTCGTTTGCGACATATACCTAGGTACCTAGGAAGATTCCGCCAACCAAGTCTAGTGGAAAAATGTGCCCAAGCATCTCATTTTTGACACTTATTCACGCGCCCGTAGTCCTAAACATCGCGTTGCTACAGGCGTTGGTAGGCAACGAGCTCGAAGGTTTCACTAGATCTTCCAGGAATCCATGTAAGCATTCACGTGGCTTCACAACGCGAGCATCCGAACTTCAACGTGTTTGTGTTTACAATTATCCATTCACTCCGAGCGCCGTGAAGGAACAACAAAGATCAGTGCCAGAAGCCTCCTCGGATGCGGAAAAAGTCGGTCGTCATCACGAGTTTAAACCACGAAACATATTTGTGTTCACTGATGACAATATACTCAAAATCGGGGATTTTGGCTTGTCTGTTATCAAGATCAAGGCATATAAGGATGAATCCAGAAGACCTGAAGCCGATTGGAGTTATCGTCCCCTGAGCGCTTAAAGGCTGGAAGTTCGGCCGGACGAAGCGATGTTTGGGCTCTCGGTTGTATCTTCCTGGAGTTACTATTATGGTTCTTCAACAATAAGGAAGGGCTTGACAAATTCTACGACGACCGCAAAGCTGAAGTCGAACCTGATGGTGAACTTGATCGGGCACCTTTTTGTAGAATGCAGGATGGCGAAGCGGTTCTCACAGAAGCCGTCAAATCTCGACTTTTCTGGCTGCGCGAAGAAGCAAGTGGAAAGCAGGTGCTAGAGGACCTTGTGCGTCTTATTGAGACTCACCTTCTAGTTATTGATCCCGCAAAGCGTTTTAGCGCACCAGACATATGTAGTCGATTAAAAGGTTTGCTTATCCGAGCTCGTAAGAGTCTCGATGAGAAAAGAAAGGATTTCTTCGACGTGCCAAGCAAAGGCGACGTCCAAAACCCCGGCATCTCTCCGAGTACCACTGGTGCACGGACCGATATAGGGGATGTGGACGATGTTGGTCAGGCTTTACAAGCTAATGGATTCCTCGGTGTGCCAGGTCCAGCACCAGCTCGACAGTCTCGAGAGAACGAGTACAGTAATGAGCACAGAACTGCCAACGTCTTGTATGGAGGTGGGGCTCAATTTGACCCTGCTTCAGAGTCGTAAGACAAGCCGTACAAATTCAGATAGGCTAAAGTTTGCTTTTGGCGTCGATGCGGACTTCGATGTTGCTCGGTGTAGATAATGACTAAACAGCAGGCAATAGAGCTTCTTCCTGATATAGCCTAAAGAACTTCTTAATCATCTCCTCGGTATACACAGTTTCGTTGAAACCATCTCTCCGAATTTTGACGCAACTCATCTGTCCGGATGGCGCGTTACTCCCTCTAGTAAAAATGAAGTCTGAAAACTGTCCACTCGTGCCAAGGAAGGCTTCTAAGCTCGGCGCTTTGAGGTTGTAATTCTCGCGAACTGCATCCCATTCGTCAATCAGACCAGGCAGCTCTTTCGTGAAGGAGAACGGCTTGTCGGGACCAGGCTGCATGCCAAGAACTTCCGCTACCATTGGCCACCATTCTCTCAAACTCGCTGTCTCGCCATTGGTCAGATTGTAGCATTGGTTCTTAGCTTTCGGCTCCGATAAACACCACTCGCAAGCTCGAGCTATAAGATCAGCATCAGTAGAATCAGCAACAGCCATGCCTTCTCCAGGAAAGTAGAGCGGCTCGCCACGTTCTTTGAGCACCGCAGCGTACACACCTATTGTGCCATACAGGTTCATTGCTCCACCTACACTCATACCGATCACAAGAGCAGGCCGTAGTACGTTCCAGCCCCAGTTCTGGCCTTTCTGCCGTGATTTTAAGTAATCTTCTTGTGCCCAGTAGAAGTTGGGTATATTTCTGTCTTCGTCCCGATCTTCTCGTGCACCATGTCTGATAGGGTGAACATGCACACCATACGCTTTCGGACCTTGTAGAATCGTGATGTTTCTGAGTGAATGCGCATTAGGGAGAACCGCCTCGACAGTGTTCTTCAACATAACTTCGTTTCGATCGACATGCTTCTGCTTCGTCCAGCCAGCCACGAGATCAGGCTCTTCGTGTAGTGCAGCAAAGACAATTTGCACGATATCCGTCAGGCTTGACAATGTGTCTTTGCAAGCCTGCTCGTCCGAAAGATCAAGTGAGATCCAGTCAGCACCATACGTGTTCAGTGGGCGCCTTCTTGAGACGGCTGTCACCCTATAGTCTTTTCCTGCATAGTATTGCATTGCCGAGCGTCCAACGACGCCCGTTGCTCCTGTGACAAGAATGTGCTCGTTAGCCATATCAGCAATTGAACCTCGCGCGAGAAAGGCTCGACTGGATGTCAATCATATGTATATTTAGTCAAATTCATTTTCAGCTTATTTTCCATGGTTTCCTCACGTCCATGATGATCTCCTCACGAACGTTTCGGCTATGTGATCAGCCTCCAATAGCAAGCCTCGGGCAGTACTGAGGTCTTGCAGGACAATATGGCTTTTTTTCATTGTCTGCAACTCAACTACAGCTGAGAAGGAGAACCCACTTGTGGTTCAACAGCATAAAAGATGAAGTTTTGACGTTCCTAGCTACCATATTATCATACGAGAGTGGAGCCTATATATCTTGGCATAATTTGCTGCCTCAGGCTCCACACTCTCACGATCCTATGCATATTTGCTCGAATCGGTCCAACACGATGGAATCACGCTCAATTACACATTCTCGACTCTGCAGAGAACCAACATCAACTCTTCAAAGAGCCAAAAAGAAAAGGCCGCTTGCCCCAAATGTGGCTTGAACACATGACCTCCAGATATACAGGATTGTACCGAAGTTTGACTTCAGTCTGGCGCTCTCCCAACTGAGCTATTGGTGCGTGGGGAGTCGTTACACAAGTGTGTGTCGAATCGAAGGCGAAAATTTGATTAGCTCTTATATAATCAACATCATGATACAGCACGTTGGAGACAAGTTGGAGCTGTTATAGGAAGGCTAAATCTCATTTATCACGGAGGTTAGTATAACTCTAGCTTCTTCTGCAAATGGATCTCGCAGTCCGGCACTGAGCACAATTTGTTGGTATTTGTACAATCGCCTATGAGAATTGTCATTGTTGATCTCCAATATGATTGCGCGGGGTAAGACATAATGCCGAAGCATGCACAATGTCAGCGAGGCTCAAGCACTATGAAATAGACAAGAGTCAACCTTTGTAAATCTATTTGATATGCTCAAAGAGCATTGATCTATGCTGACAGTCTTTAGCTGATCAGAATCCCATCTACAGCCTGAAGTACAAAGCAACGTCTTCTCCGCCATGGATGTGTCAGGCTATGCATTGGTCACAGGTGCTGCATCAGGCATAGGGAAAGAGTGTGCAAAGTCGTTTGTTAAAGAGGGTGCCGCCGGTGTAGCACTCATTGATCTCGACAAAGAAGCACTCCTATCTGTGAAGGCAGAGATCGATGCGGTAGCCGGTGATGCTAGAAATAAGTCCTGTGTCATTGAAACATTCCAGCTTGACGTGACCGACGAGAATATGGTCGAGGAGATCGTCCAAACCGTAGCTAGGAGATTTGGACGTTTGGACTACGTGATCAATGCAGCAGGGATAGCGTACAAACACAAAGGCGGTGCTGCGTTCGCTGAGACCAAAGACTGGCAACGTGTCATCGACATTAATTTGACAGGAACATTCTTCATCTTACGTGCTGCAGTAAAGATCATGCTGGAACAGGAGCCAATTAGGTCCTGCATCGACGGCAGGTCTTTACAACGAGGCTCGATCGTCAACTTCTCCTCGATCCTTGGTCTTGTCGGAATATCTTTGTCGACAGCATACGTAGCTTCAAAGCACGGAGTGCTTGGGCTCACCAGAACAGCAAGCGAAGACTACGCGGGCAAAGGCATCCGAATTAATGCTGTTTGTCCCGGTTATATTGAGACACCGATGACAACCAAAGATCCAGTCGTTTTCGAGGTGATGAAGGAGAAAGTAGCAACTCAGGTGCCAATGGGTCGCATGGGCCGTCCGCAAGAGATTGCAGATGCAGTCATATGGCTCTGCGGCGGACGCAGCTCACTCGTGACTGGAATCGGGCTGCCTGTCGATGGAGGCTACACTCAAAGATAGGCACGCTTCTTGTGGATGGGTGCTAGCATGCAGACAAACTTTTATAGTCGCTGTCCACGAATTCGAACTCGGGTTGTATAGATAGGTATTTTTGAGGCCGCGAAACGGGTACAGCTGTAAAATGTTAACCGAACAATGCAGGTACGGCTTCTTTCGCCACGTCGCCGCCCCATAGAACACCAAGCAACTCATTCTTGAATCCAGGTCCGACATTATCCGATGGCCCTAACTCTACCTAACCTCGTGCTTTGATTGGCGCCACGCTCACTATGTGCCCAGAATGACCCATAGGTGAAGTCGAAGAGAAAACTATCTCATCTGTAATCAAGTGTCAAGTAGAGGTGAAGTGCAACCGATCCCAGCCTAGATCAAGATTATAGGTACCTACCAGACAAAGCTACAGTAGGATTTCTCAGACAATATTCAGTATAAGGCACTGTTGACGCCAACGTTATCACTTACCACTAGCTTCGCTGCAAAGCAAATCTCAATAGCGTTGTTGAAACTTTTCTCACACCATGCGGAATCCTGTAACCTGCATGACGCGGGTGTTGGGCAACATCTTTCATGAATAATGGCATATGCTTTCTGTGCTACAAGTCGGCAACTGGAAACTTCGGCGTTCATCACGAAGATGCAGATTCTGCACATGCCCAGTGTTTGACAGGATGGCAAATAATGATGGACGAGCCAAGAAGACTACACGTGGTGCTGTGTGGCACAGAAGCGCCACCTTTCGACAAGGTCTTTTGCTGCTAACGAATTCACTTACAGCCGCACCAGCTTCGGCCGCAAATTTTGTCGACAGGCCAAGACCACTCATTCGCGGCGCCAATGTCGCGGAAAGCTAAATGATAGGTCGGTACCTGGAAAATTACTACCTGTATTTTCTCAGTAGATGCAAACTGCCACTATAGTCAGAACTGAAATGAGACCGACAATGTTCCGACTGGAATTGCTGAGGTAGATGACAGTCTCAAAGACCACTTTTTTCGTTGTCTTCATAATGCGTCTTGGCGTTTGATCACTCGCAACACAGCTAGCTCGAGATCTATCGCTGTCGGCAAAATGCCTGGTCTTGATCGAGCACGTTTGCTAGCCGTGACATTTGACTGACGGACTTATAGCCTGTACAGTGGTGTGCACCAAAGAACACGCAGAATGCACGTCCTGCAAGATCTGTACGAAGACTGGACCGAGCATATCGAGTGAGCACATGTTGGCAGTAATGTTACTAATAAGTAGCAAAGCCTTACTGTGAAAGCAGGCCGCGAGCTCGTTCGGCGGACAGACAGATCAGCCGGGTGCTCAGGCCTGTTCGGCTTTGACAGGCTCCTGGCCCGGAAGACCGAAGCAGCAAAAGGAATGCTGACGGAGATAGCGTCCACGCTTTATCAGCCCTTGCTCCAATTGGCTGGGTTGGTCGCAGAAGCCTCGGGGATGAGTCAATGCTCATGGCGTTTCGTGTCAGCAGCCGCCCTACAACAGTGCGAACAACGGACAAGCTTTACCGCTACCTGGCTAACTCCATGTCGTGATTATAAAATTAATGTACACCGAGATCCGCCTTGCAGTACATATTAACAATGATTCCACATCAGGACCTTGCAAAGAGAAATTCTCTTCAAGACGATACAAAAATTGAAGTGCTCTTACTGTTGAGCGAACCACTTGCGAACTTTCTCCGTTACATATTCAGCTTGCAGAAGGACAGCATTTGATATAGCCTCCAATCACACGTCGTATTGAACAACCTGCATTGCATCTGCAACACGACTGCATATGAACCTTGCAAAAGTGCCGGTTTCCGATTTAGGTTTCTCTCCCGCTTGTTGATACGTCTGAGTCTTAGCGGTGAAGCATCGAGTCATATCAACTACTATTATCTGATTTCGCACATTCAAAGGTTCTCATCTTGTCTTCGATATCATCACCAGATCCAGATCACATCGACACCAACACCAATCGAGATGCCGAATTTGATAAGGATACCGTCGACCGAAATGTCTCAACTATCGCTAGATCAGACATACAATCTTGCCTCTTTGGCAAGGAGGAAGTCAAGCTCCAGTTCGTCGAAGCTGGATCTACGACAGAAGTTGGGCACAGCACAATTATTAGAAGCTGTTGAAACAGCTATCCGCAACTCACCTCCCCCAAGCCCTCAAGTATCTTACGAGAAACCAAGGACTCAACAGATCTCTTGGGCTACACTGAACACATCGAAACAAGAAGCACGGCCTGACGTCGATGAATACGGCTTCGCCTACGACGAGGACGAGGACGATGGTCTCTCACTTTGCAGGACGCAATCACGAAGTCCTTGATGGTCTGAAGCATTTTTGTTTTCGATTAGCAAAGCGAGCATGATTCTATTCGACAGTGATACCCAAAATTGATTCAGATTGATCAATCAAAGCAAGGCGTTTTTAGGAATTGGATTGATTGAACGGATTTCAGCACCACGCATGAGACTATGCAAGTGCATGATCTAACCAGCACGCTACGGTGGACGGGAGAAAGGACGAACAACGCTATGAAAGCACGATTGAGGCACCAAGTTTGCATGAGCGCGGGTTTCGCACCGAGCGCTCTAGTGGGATCTGCAACAGTAAACCTCGAGGCTTGGCCAAAAGCAGAACAGCGTTACACGTCATGACAGGCTTGTAGTGCCTGATGTGGTACAGATCGATCTTTGGCTTGATCAGTAGTGCTGCGTGAACTGCTTTCGGATTCCGAGGAAAGCAACGATACAGCTGCCCAGGCAGAGAAAGTGCCTACTCTGTACGTTGACTACGGCACCAACCTGCCAGCGATAACGGAAATAGCATGCTGCCTTGAGCCATATTCACTCTTCGCATTGTTCTGTAGCATCGTAAGCCAGGCTTCTGAACCTCGGCATTTATAACGACTCTACTCTCAACCTATTAGAAATAGTCCAAGCTCTGCTTTGTTGCGTGGCATCTGCTAAGTTTGTACTCTGATCGCCTTGGTTGCTATTAGACTAGTCGCGAAGAAAGTAAGAAGGATATCATAACGTGAGGCTCGTCTCTTCTCAAAAGAAGAAGAAACAGCATGAATTTGTGAGCATTGACCAATTTTCCTGTCCGTTCGATAGGCGTTCGAACCTGTAGCCTCAGGCTGACAATGAGGCGTCGTCAATCAGGCCATGGCTTCGCGCCGGCTTCTACAAGGCCCGAACCATTCGGCATGCTGTAAAGGGCTCTACAGCATCGTTTGAATTCATGCGTAGTGCAATAGTAACCGTCGCTGCGTAACGCGTTGATTCTTGTCGACCTCAAAATCGGTGAAGAGGCTCTTGCAAAGCCTAGGACGAAATATCAACTGCCTGGGTTGACCAACAAAAAAGGGGCTGTACCAAGCAGCAAGATGTCAGCAAAGCAGGATTCTGCGTTTAGACTGTTGAGAATCCCTGTGGTCGTTGCCGTCCTCGCGATATTCCTCCCAGCAGTATGGCGTGTTTTTACAATGATACAGGTAGTTTAATAAATTGTCGAATCAAAGATGGGGCTATAGCTAACCAATATCAGCCCAGACTATATATCTTTGATCCACCTACCATGCAGATTCTATTTGAAGAGGCATTATCAAAGCATCCGAATTCTACGGCTGGAGCAGTTAATCATATCGTCACTTCCTTGCGTGAGACTCATGGACCACGACACATCACCGTTAGTCCTTTCCCAGACACAATGTCGATACAGTCGGGAGTGTCACCTTACCCAGACGAATGGATGTTCAACAACGCTGGGGGCGCAATGGGTTCAATGTACCTAATTCATGCTTCGATCACCGAGTACTTGATCATTTTTGGAACACCGCTCGGGACAGAGGGCCATACTGGACGTCACACTGCTGACGATTACTTTCACATATTAGAGGTTCGTATCTATCCCCAACCAAAGAAGTCTTTTAATTCGAATAGGGCACGCAATGGGCTGCACCAGCTCACTCACTCGTTATGGAAGAGTATCCGAAAGGCAGTGTGCATCATCTGCGACGAGGGCAGGTGAAGCAATACAAGATGCACAAAGGCTGCTGGGCGCTGGAGCTGGCTCAGGGTTTCATACCTGGTATGCTGCCTTTTGGATTCGCTGATACGTTTTTCAGTACTCTAGACCTGCATACTCTGGGGAGGACAGTCTATATCACAGGCAGAGAAATGCTAAGGAATCTCATGGTTGGGAAGATATGAGTACGCAGACTGCTAAATCTCTGCTGCTTCGAGCTCGTCTGCTGTATATGATAGAAATCGAGAATGTATATAAGAAGTATCGGCTACTTCCACATGTTCTGCGATATAGCACTGGTCTCAGATAGTTGCAGCTTGCCTGGCTTGTGTTGGCTTTTTGACGGCGCGCCCAGCTGTGTCGACTTTGCCGGACCAGACAAGACCACGAAGCAAATGGTGATCGGGTTTCGTAGACGATAGATGTCTTAGTAGCATTAAATGCTTGCCGAGTTCGAGACGCTGTAATCAGAGCGACTCTCGCCGGCCCGCCCAAGCTCTCCAAACAACCAACGAGAGTGCTTCTGGAGCTTATCTTTGGCCCACTCAACCATATCCATGGAACTCTTTTGCGGCTTACACCAATGAAGTCCTGTACAAGTCAAAGCCGTCGCAATTTCCAGCACGCAAGCGGGCGAGACCTGGTTGTGAACATCGCAGCTGCCGAATGATGTCGCAGTGCGGATTGGAAGGAGCAAATAGTCAGCTCCAAGATGGCTTTCTCTCTCTTCCAACGCGCACACTGCGCTGCTTGTATGAATTTCTCAGAATCAGTGGTACATCGTAGATGTTTTCATTATAGCACTGTATAGCTAAGATTTTGACACTATGTCGGTAGCCAATGCAGGCATTTTAGCCTCAGCTGAGTATGTCGAGGCAGAGGATTCGAAGAACACTGACGCTCAGATCCTTGGTGATCGAGGTGAGGAGGATCGTCCTGTAGCACCAGATCAATTTGACCCGAAGTACGAGACGACGAGCAAAGAGGTATACTCCTACTACAGCTATTACGTCGGCAACAATGGCCTTACGCTTTTCAACTTCGGTCCTACGGCTTTCCAGAACTTGATGTACGAGGCGGCAGGAGACTCTGAAATACTATACTTTTTTGGCAGAAACAGGACAATCAATTCGATCGTGCTGCTTTGCAATGGCATCAGCTTCGCCATCCAGGTCGTGCTTTTCCTGCTCCTAGGCGCTCTCGCGGACTATGGTCGATGGAGACCTTGGATCTTGGTGTTTTGGTCAATAGTAGCTTTCGGGCTTGGGTACGGCTGGCTTGGGGTGCATACAGCAGACAAATGGCATGTGAGTGTTGGGCTCTACATGGTGGGCTTGATAGCGTACCAGATGTGTATTACATTCTGGACCGCGGCTTTCCCAGGTCTGGCAAGAAATACGCCTGAGATGCGCCACAAAGCAGAAGAGTTTGAAGCCGGGGACATCGATCGAGATGAGTACGACTTTCACGATATGATGCAGCGCAACAGGATTTCGAACGTGGCTTTCATGATGCAATCAGCGGGGGAAATTATAATACTTGCCATTCTGGTCGGCATTCTCTTTGCGTTGAATGTCAATGCCTCGCAAGCCAACAACAACTGGGGTCTGAGCGTTCTGATAGCATATTGTACTAGCTGGTGGATACTACTCGCAATTCCGTGGTTCTTGTGGGAAAAGCGCCGTCCTGGTCAACCACTTCCTGAAGGTTTGAATTATCTGACTGTCCTGCCTTGGACACTCTGGCGAGCTATAGTCCAGATCTGGGAACTGAAGCAGACTTTGCTCTATCTGATCGGCTATTTTCTGCTGGGTGACTCGCTGAACACCACGGTCACAGTCATCGCAACTCTGCAAAACTCCGTTGTGTCATACAATACTCTTACCCTCAACTATCTTTTGATTGTCGGTATTGCCGCGCAATTGGTAGGTATTTGGGGTTTCTGGACAATTCAGAAACGCTTCAAGCTTTCTACAAAGGTCATGTTCAACGCTGTCATGGTAGGCATTCTGCTTCTCGACGGGTGGGGCATGATAGGTATCTGGACGCAAAAGTTTGGCTTCCATAACACGTGGGAGTTCTGGCTTTACCAGGTTTACTATGGGCTATTCGTCTGTCCATGGTACTCATACAGCCAGATTATGATTTCTGAGGTCACCCCGCGAGGCAAAGAGTTCCTCTTCTTCTCCCTTTTTAGCATAATGGGCAAAACATCAGCCTTCATTGGACCGATAGTCTCGTCAGCGATCATCGATGCTTCGCCAACTGGCAACAACTCGCTACCGTTCTACTTCTTGTTCGGTCTGACGGCTTTGAGTCTTGCGCTCTTGGCATTTTTCGTCAACCTCAAGAAGTCGAGGAAAGAGCAAGCCGCATTTCTTGCACGGGAGACCGCTGCCAAAGAACGAAGGGCTTCGATTATATCTGGCGATCCGACGTATGGCAACACGGATGATGCGAAGCTTTAGAAAAGTGGATCATCAGATGAAGATGGAGGCGTGCGAATCTCGGACGTGGATGGAGCATCGACCTTGTGCATGCTTCGCTCTACAAAATATCCTTTCATGTGCTCTTTACGCTCGCTCGGTCAGAAAAGCTTTGCACGAGAAGTCATGGAATCATGGCAACATCACACGCAGAGAGGTCGAAAATCCTCCAGACAGATCAGCGCTAGTCGGAACTGTGCGAATATCCGCAGCCAAAAGCGAAGCCTTTGGGAGCACAGCGGAACGGATCAAAATAGTCTTTAGGATCACGAAATTGGTAGAGATGATACGGCTTGGTATTTTTCTTCATAGGATGATGCTACGAGTGCATCATCTCATAGCTTGATGTTTGCTTCAACGCCTAATTTTGCACTTTGTCGATATTACAACGCCTGAGATCCATTCTCTTTCGAGCCTCGCCTCTAATGTACAGCATGATGCTTCTCATAACGGTTGTGATACTATGACATGGCGCCTTTCGCTTTGCCTTCCACCTCAGCAGCAGCACCCTTTGCCTTCCCCGCCAGCTCATTTGCCTTACCCTGCGCCTCACTTCCTAGACCGCCTGCCTTTCGTTGCGCAGTCTGAGCAGTATCTTGTGCTGCCTCTGAAGCTTTCGAAGCATTTTGACCAGCAGCTGAAGCGGCTTGATCTTTGAGCTCGACTGCATCATGGTCAGAATCATGGTTCATACGTGAAGAAACTGAAGTTGAAGCTCTACAGTGGTTGTGACTTACCACCTTTATCGATGCCCTTCACGGCAGCATCGGACACAGCTCGATCAACAGATTTCAGTGCGTCCTTGGCTCCATCGACAGGACCCTTTCTCAAGACAACTGCTGTAGAAAAGAGCCTTGGTGTCTGCTGTATGAAGACAGCTTGTCTGTAAAGAGGTGTTGATCTTGTGAGGAAAGACATCGTGATTGTGTTGAGGTCCGGATTCTTGAGCTATCGAAGCTTGCACTATTTGAATTGCGTGTCCTTGTTTTACTCGTAATTACAGTTTAATGAGTTTTTGGATAGTACACCAGAGGTAAGAAGAGGCTGAAAGCTTTGCTATTTGAACCGAGCCACCTACGCCTTCAGCCAAGGCAAAGTAGTGATCCAGCTCCTGCCTCATGCGCTACAAATTCTACGTCATTTGTAGCATCTCCGCAGTTTCAGCAGCTCCACAGCAACCTGGGAGTTCAAGCTACATATCAGCCTTGGATTTCGTTCTCATGATACAGCCTGAATCTAGGTGGTGTGAATTATGAGATAGGATGCAGACTTCCGAACATATGTCAGAGCTTTAAAAGACTGACATGGTCGATGTGCAAATAGTTAAGAGGGTCAGTGTGAGTAATTTTGGTGATCGGAAATGCCGATCGTTTCCAGGTCAGCCGCACAATGACATAAGGCCTGGCAACAACAGCACAAGAGCAGTTCTTCGAGCTGTGCTAACATGTGCTCGTTTTGGACGGTGATATGGTCAACGTCGATGCTACTATCGCTGATCCTGAGATGATAGGATCATGGCATTCCAAGAAAACGCCAGACCATGTCCTTAGATCTCACCACAGATTCGTGTTCTAGAGGTTTTTTTGACCTACCCGAACAACCCGTCGTACCCAACGAGCTGCTTTTTGACCACAAACCAATTCATGCATATCTATCCCATGTTCGTGGCTCATCACATCGTCACCTCCATGCATCTCATAAAATGCTTATCTCCCCAACGCCATGCTAATCACGCAGTAGTCACAAGCAGATTGCAGCAAATGCCGAAATGCTAATACACAATAATGTACAAGTCAGCTCGTCCCTTCCGACTTTCGAACGAAGACGCTCTTGAGCAACAGAACCTAGCACAATAACCAACGAGAGTAATATCAAGCGGTTAAGAATCCCAGTGATAAACTTGAACATGATCAAAGGTAAGACTGCATTGGCCAGTGCTGCGTAGGCCAGATATTGTGGTTGGAACGAAGGTGACATGCTCGATTCAGATGTGGTTGATGCGAAGCGCCGTAGATCGTTGCCAACTAGACGACGAGTGCTGCCTTCCTCTAGTATTCTGTTCTTGAGCCAATCATGGTATTTTGGCAAGTCTGAGGTCAGAGCTGGGTCGGACATGTTCTCGACTTTCTGCAGCATCTCGATAGCGTGATCTAGTCTGTGTCAGTGAGCGTGCAGACTCGTACGATGTCCAACATACAGTACTGGTCAAGCTGCACATGCAAATCGCGGTAGATATCTCCTTCACGAAGCTTACGTTCTCGCCTTTGATCGTGCGAATACCTCCTTGATGTGTCTTCCTGATCAACTTCAGTTGCCGCTTGATCAATCTCTTCATCGAGCTCTTTCAGCTCCTCTTCAAGCTCGGCGATGTCGTCCTGCATCTGTAGTAGGAGACGTGTGGTAACTCTCTGGAAGGACCGGAAGCAAGCAGGTTTTGACAGTTGCTCAGCAGGTTCCCGTATAGTGATGTGCGGACCTGGATTGTCGCCAATAGATCTTGCCGGAGGAGTGGCATACGGTGGTGTATATGGCGGATATGGGTAGGGCTGAATCACTGGAAGGTCGTAGGTCACCGCGGAAGGAGGCACTGGACATGGAGGTGGTACGAATCCTTCAGAATATGGCTGAGGAGATGACGTGGGCCAACCCCAACAAGGATCGAATATTGCCGTTTCACTGCCTTGACAGGGTTGCGATGGTGGTTGACCAGGTATCTCCTCTGCAACTGCAGGGAGATGATTGTGTTTGCCAGCACCAGATGAGCTGGCAGAGCCCATGGAAATCCCAGAATCGGACATGCTTCTGTAGAAACCTTCTGGCTCGGAATCGTCAAGACGTATCATGACCCCAGGCTCGTCTTCGTGATGGACATGGTCAGTGTCGTCGTGCGGAACCGCATCAACGTGTTCATCGCTCGCTGCATCGTGGACAGGTGACAAAGACTCTGTTGACTTTGACTTCTCCTCGACCAGAAAGTCGAAGACATCAACAGACCTCTTCGCATTTCCCGAAGATTGATGACTTCGCGATTCGCGCGGCCTTCTTTTCCTTGTCCGCTGTGTGCGATCATACGAGTCCTGCGTGATGGTGCTATTACTACCACCAGAGTTTGTGGTCGAGATGGTGAGAAGGGAGATTTTGGAAGACCTCGCGGCCTTGCTGTTGCTGTATACTCTACTGCGGCGACGCACACCTGCATCTCTAGTTGTGACGAACATGCTTCGTGCGGTCCGAAGACCATATCCCAATGTGTTTACCGTGTCGGTATCCGGTGTTCACGTGTATAGCTTAAATGAATCATGCAAACAGCTAAACAATACATCGCCATGTTGCCGGTTGTTGAATATGGTCAGTGCATTCCTGACGTTCGTGAAGGAGGGGAAAGGGATGCAGGTTGCCGTTGACAGGTCAGAAACAGGGAAGAGCTGAATGCTGACACCAATGAGAGTGTGCTCAAACATGAAACAAGGGATGGTCTGGTTGGTGGAATATTTTTGAGATTTGTGAAACGAGAACGCACAGAAAGCAATATAGAAAAGGCACATCCTCAGAAACAAACAGAATTCGAGAACGTTGAAGTTGACTCAATTTCCTCGAGCTGCAAGCCATGCCAGCGGAAGGGGTATCATTGCAGTAGTTTCATGCCCAAGTCTATCGAGTTTGATCTTCAAAGTGAGGCGGTGGATCTGGCATAGCGTATAGGATCTCGTGAAGTTTCCGGCGTCTCTCAAGCTGCATATGATGCTCACCGTTCAAGGCATGATATGTCGTTCAAGTATGACCGTTGTCACTCTTGTGGCAAAACCATAACTATGTTTGCTCGGTCAATTGTGTGTACGAATGGCCCTGGTATAATGGCTATGTCATTCGGGCACTGATGCTGTATAACAGGAGCGAGCAGTGCTTACCCAGCTTCGTTAACAGCTATATGCAAGATAAAAGCGCGACATAATCCAAATACAAACTTGTATGTACCAGTCAACGATGCTTCGAGATCAATACATAAGAAGGACATGGGAATAATTCAACGGAGAAACAGTATTAAATAGTGTGGTGCAGGAAGTACCGATATAGCGCCAACAGTGAGCCGTCGCCCACTAATGCACGAAGGCTTCACCCGCGCACATGCCTAAGCGTGTCACCTTTCTAGGCACTACGGGTGCAATCGGATTTGACGAGCCGGGCGTGGTACCTTTCTCGTATCGTGGTCATAAAAGCAGAATAAAGACTATCTACCTAGCATGAATGCCACGATGTTGTCAAGAACTGGCTGGCGAAGGTCTTTCACAGGCTCAAATATCTGGAAGGCTCGAGTTTCACCTTAGCACCAAGTATCGTCTTAGCAGTTCCATCATGTTGTCGCTCAATGCTCAAAGCAGGTATCCTACTTCTGACGGCTATAATATAATATGCAAGCATGTATAATATGTACTTTGGTGTTTTCTGTCTACCAACATTGGCGACCTGACTGCATTCCCTAGTTCAGCTGAGATATTCTACTGTTCTGCATCTACAGGCTTTCTCTCACTGACGGATCCAGGTCTTCCTAAAGGTGGTAAATGCTGCTCATGCTGCTGAAAATGCTTCCTATATTCCGCTTCCTCTTCCTCCTTCAAACCATACCTAGTAGGATCGCGACGTTCTAAAAAGTGCCGTACACGGTCGTCTCGATCGAATTTCTTGTCATCGAATTGCGAAGCTCTGGCCATCATGAAACGATTTGTTTCCTCTGTGAATGCCAATTGCTTATCAGAAAAAGCGCCCGCTTGATCTGATATCCTGGTCGCTTGTAATATACCACTGAGCACAGCTGCTGTGATGACGAATGCCGCGAAAGCGTTGGGATTGACATATGTTCCAGCATACGTCTGCCTTTGCCCATGATCAGACTGATTCCTGTACCATCTCTCCCAGTCTTCCCACGTGGCATTGGCAAAAGGTGAACTGTCGTAGCCTGGGCCTTGACCGTACTGTTTCCCTGTTGTGGTTGAATAGCCACGAGTATGTCTGGCTGCGCTGGAATGTTTCGTGCCCCAGCCTGCACCTACAGAGTCGTATGCTCGACGTTTCTCGGGATCTGAGATGATTTCGTGGGCCAGAACGATTAATCTGTACTGCAACTGTATTAGCAAGGAAACCTGCCGGAGTCTGGTCCGCATACTCTTTCCAACCTTTCTACACTGCTCAATCCTTCGCAACGGGTACCTGAGCGATCGGGATGGTATATCTTAACAAGCTCGTAATACTTCAGTTTCGTGTGCTTGCCATATGTGTCCCTCCGCTGCATATCAAAGATCTCGTACGGACTAGGCACGAAGGGATTGGGACCAGTCGCATGCACGGATTGCCCATTTCTACATGGCCAATTCATGTTATCCCGGAAGTCGACGCCCCCAGTGTCACGCACTGTTGCATAGTGCCTCCTTGACGGCCATGGCCACGAGGATGGCTCAGTGACTCGTCGGCGTTTGTTGGCATACTGTGGTCGTGGTCTTGCGCGCTGCACTGGCAGATTATGTGGTGACGTACTTGATATCGATGTGGGAGATGGATTCGATGAGCAGTAACAGCATCGTTGCAGGCCGTGGTAGGCGCCGACTAGGTAGTTGTTCTTCAGCATGGCCGAGTGAATAGATCTGCCATTCCGTATGTATAGCTTGCTTGGTGCTGCTTGGGTTTGACATGAGCACCAGGTGCATTCTCTGAACTGTGGGGCGACTGATGCCGAAGATCGCGCCCATGCAGATTCGGAGATCTTGACTATCTGACGAATCAGATTACCTTGTGGCTGGCTTAACAAGCAATATACAGAAGCACGGAACTGTTTCAATATTGGTTCCGTTGTGCACACAGTCGTGTTCAGGCAGTAGACTGTCCTACGCGTAACATCACAAACGTGTTTGCACGTGAAAGAGCAATGTCTCAAGCTTCGTAAAACACCTAACTAATAACACAATCTATCTGCAGCTATTCGTACTGCGCTTGCTTGTTGTCCATGAATGAAACAGGAGTAAATCGTCCTCTATGTCTCTCGATAGACACACCATCCCGTTCGGCTACCGAACCAACTCCTTGCCAGTACGGCACCCATGTCTGTTGGCTGGCTAAACGCCACTTCTTCCTTATCAATATCCAAGCCGTATATAAATTGCGTCGATACACAGTCTAGAAGGTTGTTTGCTATGCCTTTCTTTCTAAATGCTTCTGATGTCCATATTCGTGAGACTCCGACTACCACGTCAGAAGACTCCAGGTCCAGCTGGAGATCTGCTGAAGATGGACCGTGACTTTGTGCCGCGGAGGATGAAGTCGGCGTCAACAAAGCTGAATCCTCACGGTTGGAATCCGCCCCGCCATCGCCGTTCTTGTTCCTGGTGTTCGAGATCTCGTCCAAGGGCACGTTCATTGACGTCACCTTATAAGCCTTGGAGATCCGTTCTGCGAGGCATACAGCTACACACTTCGCGTCAATAACGTGTAAGAAGACCTTGTAGCAGTCCACTTTCTTAGAATCCTCGGCTTCTCCATCGAGCACTTTCTGACCCCAGAGTTCATCTTCCGGTATTTCAACACTTCCCAGTTCCTTGTTCACGACCTCCAGAACTTTCTGCACCGTACGTCTAGCCGGCAGGGAGATCTTTCTATCCACAACAACAACGCTTCCTGGAATGTTCGGTACTTCGTAGCACCACTTCATTGCTGATTTCATGAATGGCTTGTCCAGCTCAATGCCAGCCTTGTGTCGATTGTGGTACATGTCGTGCAAACGCACATCCTCGGCCACGGAAGGCGTATACGTCATCTGACAGGAACCGCAAGTCAATGGTGTATTGGATTGCCCAAAATCAAGCACGGCCTGGCTGAGGTTTTTCTGCTGAGCGCTCGTAGATCGCACTACTGCTTGCACAGGCTGGAAGCCACTTGTCGCAACAGGCGCACTGGTTCTCGAGCTCGAGTTCATGATTTCTGAAAGAGGCTCAGATCCATCTCGTGCGGCCATGTGTTCGTCGTCACGCTTACGTTTCGCTGACTTCAGCCTCTCGCGCTGTTTCTTCTTCTCTATCGCGGAAAATGTCGGCTTTCGTTGTTTGTTCACAGGTGGAGTGATTTCCAGCATAGGTGGAGGAGAGGATGGTGGCGTTAAAGTCACAGGTTCGTGTACTTCAGCAGTCTCGTAAGAGCAGATTGTGCTATTCTTGCGTGATGGTGACGAAGACATGGCCGCAACGCTCGTCTCGCGTATCGCGCGCTGCAGATTGTCTTCAGTGTCAAGGTAATAGTTTTCGTTCGTCGGTGGTCGTGAGACGCGTCTTGGTTCATCCAGCTTCACCCGTTTTGGCGCATGATAGTCCTCGCCATCCCATGCGCGTCGAACATTGCGATTGTACGTTCTCATGAAAAATCCCCTGCATACGCGTCAATGATATTGTTGTGCCAATGAGCAGGGTAACGACCTACCCCTTCTGACTATTGGTAACAGTGTATGGATACAGCGCGGGCATGTTGCGCGCCCAAAGAACCAAATTCGTCAGTGAGTTCTATGGCACGGCGGTGCGCAAGTCTTATGAGATACTAGTATTGCAAGAACGATCAAAAGATGCAGAAACAGCTTAACGCGTGTTTTAGTAGTGGTCCGCGGGTTGTGATGGGGAAAGAGATGCAGTGGTTCAGGCCAGGGTTCGGCGCGCGGGTCGAACGGTTGGCGGGACGCAGTTAGCCTTTTAGGGCGAGACTAGACCCGAGACAGGCTTCAAGCAAGCCCAGAAGTTGCCCTGTTGCTGAGCTGATGCTCTCCAGTTTTCTGGGCATGCGTCAGCCACGTAACTCGTCCACGAAAACGCGTCCACGGGTGCAATTTGATGCAGGTTCAGCATATGATCTTGTTGAATCCTTCCACTTGGCGATGACAAACCACACTATTCAAGGAGTTTAAGTGCTTCCGATACCTCTATACCTCAAGATATCGATGTCTGAGAACTGATTGTGTGTCTGCAGTAAGCAATTTCGAAGCCGAGAATGCCAAAGTCGAAATGAGATGATGTCAATGTTCCAGTATAGATCAGGTCTGAGCCAGACAATCGGTTCAAGTAAAGCTTGTCGCTCACGGAAATCCGTCCCTGGCTTGAAAGAAAGAAGACTGCGATGAAACTGCTTAATCAATAAGCTTCCGAGCAAGATCAAAGTAAAGTAAGGCAGACGTTGTTCGTGTCGCGTGCTGTTTCTATTATGCGAGAGTGTCCGGGCTTTAATATTTGTTTCGTTTCCCTTCCGGTCACAGAGCAATGCTAGGCGACTTCTTGCCCCCTTAACTAAGATGGTACTGGCCCACGATCTACATCATCGTTCTCGGTGCTTCAACGTGCTGCCTCCTGACCAATCGTTGAGTTGTGGAGGGATACTTTCAGACAGTGACCAGCATCCGCAGCGAATCACATGTTCAATCATAGAGTGGATGATCATGTGCGTTCCGATCATTTGATGGTCATCGTCAACAAGATGACTTGTCTCCAGAATGACCAAGAACGGCTTTCAGCCATCTGCCTTTCCACTGTGCTGCACTGTTCCGGTTTGGCATGGATCTCGCAAGGCAACGGATTCAGCACAGGTGAGGCGCCTGTGGTCGGACAAGAGACTGTGTCATATGAAGACTACCGTCTTGCATCGCCAATGTCATACTCAGATGTGGATCCTGCAAACAGGATAGAGGCATGCCCGAAAGTGCCTGTGAGTGATGAGATTCACACTGACTGTCCATACTTACAGGTCGCGGACTGTACCGCGTTCGCTAACTTGGTTTGTTTCTCATTGGGTTGCGTTCGAGGAAGTACAGGCGTTCTAGGTGAATCGTCACCGTGTATTTGAGCTTGTTAAGGTGGATGAACCCGAACAGACTGGGCATCATTCGTCGCAAACGCATGATGCCATGTCTGTAAATGCTATCTCTTGAACCAATTTCCTGGCGTTTGGGATTCTGATCATAACGAAGTCGATGGTATTGTAGCGCCATCTATAGCGACGTCTCATATGGGATATGTTAAGGCAGTTGCGACATCAGCATTGAAAGCAGCGATTTACGATAGCTTCCTTGATGATCTAGAGCGTTCGTAAAGCGAAGTACTGCTTATAAAGAATCCTTCGCTTCCTATTGCAAGGTGCACCTCAAACACGATCTATCAATATGTGTAGATGAAACTAGGCGACTCATCTCCAAGCTCAGCGACTTCCTCCTCTGTTTTGCCCTCAGCTTTCCAATCCTCCTTGCCTACAGTCCGGCGTTTCTTGATGGCAAGGAAATAATACGACATTATTGCGTAGATCAACGTTGACATACCGACCATAGCCAAGGTCACACCATGACCAGTCAGATATCTCGGACCATCTGCTGTTGGATAGATGAAGGGGGCCATGATGCCACTTAGATTGCCACAGGTCGGGAACAAAAAGTCAGTTGTCAGCATAGAGAAAGGCTGAGGGATAACTTACCAGCTGCAACCCTGTGGCTGTGGTCCTCTTCCCGTAACGAGGATTGTTTGCAGGTAGCCAACCAAGGGGCAAGCCAACCCCTACGTATAGTCCAAGTGCCACAAGAAAACAGCCGAGATACTTAACACCGCTTGGTACATCGCCCAGCAATATAGCGTACCCAATAATGCTGATGATGCCAAAAACGACTGTAAAGATGCCACGTCTCTGGAGTCTGTCACTGAGCCAGGCTGTGAGTAAATAGCTGATTGCACCAAGAGCATAACAAGGTATTGTTAGGACCTGTACCTCTGCTGTAGACCAATGACCAAGTCCACGGATGATGGTTGGCAAAAACGTAGAGTAGCCGTACAGCATAGTGTCCATACCGAATTGACCCAGGCAGAACATCCAGATCTTCCAATCTTTCAATCCAAGAACGACATCTTTCTTCAGGAAGTCGTCTGCAGTTCTACTGTATCCAGATTGACGCTCTTTGCGCACAATCATCAGCTGCTTCTCTTCTGCTGTCAAGTATTTAGCAGTTTCTGGATCATCCGCTAACCACCACCAAACAGCAATACCTAGTACAAACGTGGGAAGACCTTCGATGATCCTGCTTAGAGTCAGTAATGCGGAACCAGCTGCCTGGAATACTCACATGATCCATCGCCACCCTCGTTGTCCCGAAACGCCATCCATAAATCCTACACCATATGCTAATAGCCCCCCGACAGAGCCACTGATCGCGGCACTCACAAAGAGGTAACCAACTCGGAGAGCGATTTCGCGTCTCGTGTAAAATAGCGTCAAGTATATGGTAAGGCCAGGGAAGAGGCCTCCTTCCAATGCACCGAGTATCAATCTGCAGGCTTTCATTTTGAGTTCAATGTCAGCATATGTTGGAAACGATCTCAATAATCAAGGGGCAGCCATATAACAAGTGCTACCAAATCCGATACGTGAATTGAACGAGAAGTTGACATACCTATCAAACCACCATAACTCTGGACAATACCAGTCAATGTTGCTACAATACCCCAGCTTGTGGTTAAGAAGGCTAGCCAACGGCTCGGTTTGAATTTCTATGCAGGCTCGTCAGCATTTCTCAAAACATTGGTAGTTCCCTCGTACCTTGATAACCAGATTGGATGGTAGCTCTGATAGAATATAGGTAACGAAAAGTATGGAGACAGCTGTCTGGAATTGATTTCCAGCCATGCCCAGATCATCTTCAAGTCCATAGAGCCTGGCGTTGCCGATGTTGACTCGATCCAAGAATGAGAAAAGATAGAGCAGCATCACTCGAAGCGAAGTTAGTAACTCATCATTTACAGGATCTTGTGGTATGTACCAGGAGGAACAATCCAGAGGTCGAGTTTGCGTACGAGCTTTCGCTCAGCGACATGATCAATCTCGGCCGCATATCTCTTGACGTTCGTAGTATCAACTGCAGCTGTGCTATGTATGTCTTTCTCTGATGTTAACGGGATGTTGTGTGACTCGGCGGCTGGCTGGTAGGCCATTGTCGACAATCACGAAAATTGTAAGTTTATTCAAGCTCCAAATTTGGCACTGAGCATCAGTATGCTGGATCGGACCAAAACATCGTGCGGATATGTGATATTATGAACATTCTCCAGGTCCTGATCGGGAGCTACTCTACACGATAAAATTATCCCAATGAACTCGCTATCATGGCTCGTGTGACGATATGACACAATCGGCTTGGTGAGCGCATGCACCAGGGAACTCGCGGGGAAGCGGACTTGGCAGCAAGGATGATGATCGGAACGGTATTGACACGCCGACGAGGATACATTTAACGATCGGGAGATCATCCCTATCTGAATTTACCAACCAAAAACAGAATTTGAACAGAACCGACCCTGTTTTTGGTACGGTGTGGAAGTGAAGCTCTCAAACGTTCCTGCTATTTACAACCTGTGCTCTATATGTTCAGACTATACATCGTGTTTTCGTTCCGTTAATCAATACATTGTCGTTGTCACGTAAGCTCAGTGTCAATCCGTCACTCCTACCATATCCGCCGTGCCGTCCATCGACTTCAAAACCTCGAGCTCAGCCAAGTATAAATGTCTAGCTTGTGCGCCTGCGTGTGCCTATTGTCCTCGATCTCAGTCGTTGCAAATCTTGAACCAAGCCTTTAATTCCCAAGCAGACCAAGACTCGGATAAATCTTGCAGATACTAGTCTTTGCATTCAATGTCAAAATTCACAACCAACACCAACCATTTTACTGCCTCTGTTGCTGGAAATGATTAGGATGGTTTGGATCATTTACATTCTGTACAGCACTCATGTACTCCATCGGAAGCACATGTCGCATCTGGTGCATGCTGTCCATACCACCTCCGTTGTTGTCCAATTGCCCGCTCATGATGTGGTCGTCAGGTACAGCTTGAGACATCATGTGTGGTTGCTGCACAGGCGAGATATACTGACTGCTAGGCTGCGACAAGGTTTGTGAAAAGTCGGTAGGGCTTTGCTGTTGCGAATATACTCGAGGGTCGTGATGATTCTGTTGCATGTGACTAGGGTCGAATTGAGGGTGATGGGGTCCAGGATCCGAATGTATGTCAGCATGCTGTTGTAAGGATGGTCTTTGAGTATCAACAAAATGCTGCATAGTGTGGTGCGGTGGAGGTGGCATGCGAAAAACCGATTCCGGCTGCTCAAAATCGCCAGCCGCCATTTGTGCCTGAAATTGTTGCATAATCTGTGGATCGATTGCCATATCGTCGTAATTCGCCATATCCGAATCTGTATTTTGCAGGGCATGCGACATGTCGCCATCAGACGGTATCAGCCCCATTTGCTGTTGTATCGCGCGATAGTCTTCGGGCGAAATGTGCTCTGCGAAATTGTCATCAAGATTATCTGACTTGAAGTCATCATCGGTCATGGTTTGGTGGACAACGTTTATTGACATATGGTTCTGCTGCATATCCTGTTCGAGTTCGTGCGGGATATCTGGCATGACTTGCGAAGACATGCTTGGTTCCTCGTCGAGGTTGTGTCCATTGTGACCGTTCTGTTCGGGCATAGGCGTAGGTGAGTTGTCCCTCGTGTTGGCGTGTGATCCATCTGATAGGGCGTTTTCTTGTTTGACAGGCGTAGGAGGAAGTGGTGGTAACTCCAGTGGCTTTTCCTGACCTTCCAGAGTCTTGCTCCTGGCAGACCTTGTACCATCTCCCCTGAGTATCGGCGGCTTGTTCGTATCTTTACATTCTGGACAGTTCTTGATGACGTGGCTTACAGTTTCTTTGATCCTCACCCAATGATACTTCGTAGCGATGACTGCAGTGGTTTTGTTGATACCACCGTGAGCCTGCAGGTGAATTTGCTTGGCGATGTCGTACTGTGCCTGAGGGTCCGAAATGACTTCTTTGTCCTTTAACATCAATTTCTCCGCAACACCATCGTGAGCGGGAATGAGTTTATAGTGCGTGGCGGCACTTCTTAGTCGGCTCTTCTCAGATCTATCAGCACCCTGAGGATAGAGCGAGTGACGTAAATAGTACCGTATCTTATCGAAGCGTTCTTCATTCCCTACTTGACCTTCTTCAGCTTTCAGATCACGGCCGTAGATAATAGCATCAACAGGCTCCGGAAACGATTTCAGGTTGCCACAACCAGGCACGCGACCAATGCGCTTGAAGCCGAGAGAGTCCCAAATTTTGGTCGAGGCGGTATTAGTTTCGTAAACAAGGTTGAAGACAGAGTATGTATAACCCTGTCTTGTGTCAACCAAATATGGCACGACTTACTGGGAAAAAAGAGCCTACCAATTGAGGAGCCCAATCTAGATAACATTGGCCCATTGACTTACCAACCCCTTTATTGCGAGCAGCAGGAGTCACTAAAAAGCCTCCATTGCAAACGTGGCTACTTCTGCCAGGGTAATTCGGCTTGATGTAAAAACTGCCCAGGCACAGTTTGTTCCAATCTGCACCATTGCGCTCCATTTCACTGGCAGCTTCGACGCCGCCGATATCTCCCAGCACCATGACTGCGCCGAAGTTACCAAACCAATAATTACCAAAGACATCTATTGGTAAGGTGTTCATCATCGGATACGTATTTCCATCCTCGATCTCTTTGTTGAAACATTCTGACAAATATGCCAGCAAGGCTGGAGGCACAGCATCAGGCGAAAAGAATGGTATCAAAGTCGCGATAGTAACACGATCCCTCAATGTCACTGTCTTTGGAAAGATCGACGACGGGATCTGCGGATTGGATGGTGTCGGATATGGACCTGGACCACTGGTTCTATAAATGGTGGGGGATGTCGGGTCTTCAAGTAGCGCTGGCATGATAAATGCACGTGTTTGTACCTGCGTCTGACCTTGAGGAGACCCGACTAAGTTTGAAGTGAAGTTCTCAGACTGGTAAGAAGAATTGATCACGAGCGTCAGGAACAAGAGAAGTCTTAAAGGAAGAGAAACAGCTGGGCTGTTTCGCGAAGTTGGCCCGATCTTGGCAATGGCGAAGCGCGAGGCTTGCGAGGCTGGCTTCCAAAGTTAGGCGAGAAGAGCCCAACAAGGAACACCTATCTTGCGGAGGCTTTTGCTTACGTCCAGCATTGCTAGACGAGCCCCCGTTACGATTTCTCTTACAGCAAAGATGTATACATTTCTGACATAGTGTGCAGCTCACTGCCGTGCAAGGAACAGGATCTTAAGTCGAGCGTGCGAGTATGGTGATCCACAATTGAGAACCGCAGCTCATACTCAGTAATGTGGCTGTCAAAGTACAAAGCAGCACAATGTCGTAATATAGCGCCAAACTAATATACAACTATCAATATAAACTGACTATCCTTCCTACAAACCCAACGCAATCTCTGATGACATGTTCAGTCCTCGGTCAATTCCCCAACGCCATCGCTCAAAGCACAAATGAGCGCCATTAACTTGTCGTCTTCGTATTGTCAATACGAACCAAAAATGGTGAAGGTGTTGTACACCACCGAAGCTCGGCTTGGTCAAGAAAGCCTAGGATATCGCATCCTGCCTCTTAACCTACTATGTCCTGTTTCAAGTTCGTCAATCTCTCCTTCCAAGTCTTTGTATGAATTCGTCCCGAGTCCTTCTTGAGGACAGCCCTCTCCAGAGCCCTGCTTACTACGCCATGCCGTGGCGCTCGGTTACTGAAAGCTTGTATGTTGTTCAACACAAAGTTGCCCTGAGTAGCATACATCAGCTTCTGGGACTGCTGACAGCCAGGATATACCGATACATCCCCAGTGGCAGCGACAAGAAGTGTAACTGCTAGAGAAAACACGTCCGATGCCGTTGTCGCGCAGGATTTTGGATTGCTCATGACAGCACTAGTCAATAGTTCTGGTGCTGTGTAAACTGTTGTTACAGCAGACAAAGTGTTTTCTGTGATTTCAGCCGTGTCAAGCTGCTGGCTGGATGAGAAATCAATGAAGAGTGGGTCGAGTGGAAACTCTTCGCTGGTCGTACAGGCAGTCGAACGAAGTACGATATTACCCGGTTTGATGTCGCCGTGCACAATTTTGGCTGAGTTATGCATCCACTCCAAGCTGGTTACCAATTTCATGGCTAGGTCCAACCAGACCAGTGCGCTGCCTACCATGGGCACAGGCCCATCCGTACCACTCGTCGAGTTTGGGGCGTCCGCGGTTTTGGCTCGAATATAGTCTTCAAGCGAAGTCGGATAAGCATTCATCACAATCGAGGAGGTTTTATCAATGATGCCGTGGAAAGTCGCTACGCAAGCCTCTCGTGGGTCTGCTTCACGTAGGCGACTCAGAGTTTTGGCTTCATTTCTCAGGATACTAATTGCAGCTTTGTGTGTTGGTGTCTTGACTGCAACTACTAGTGGTATAGCGGTTGTGAGTCCAGATGGAGGTGTTAAAAGACCATACGATGATATAGTTGGAGCTTGACACGTTGCTTTGAATACACAGCTCCAAGCACCACGTCCAAAGATTTGTTGCTGGTCATTTTGGTCCAGAACATAGTCCACATCGTATGGACAACTTATGATGCCATCGTCGGTATAAGTCGATGGGCGCTGAGCATCCAGAGAGGACCTGAGGGTTTCGAGCGATTCATACTGAACCACCAGGTCGCTCGAAGATTCAGCTCTTCGAGGTGGTGACCCAGGCGGAGTCAACAAGGAAGAATCCTGTGTTTTGGTCCGAACCAGATTCAAGGTCTTCTGAGTTGTTGCTGGCGAGCTGATGGTCCGAATGGAGATCAAAGGACGCTTCCCTTTCAGGTCTGTTGGTACGACTGTCGCATGTCTGGAGATATTGGTGCTCATGGCATCCGTGGTGCCCCTTTGTGTTGAAGCCATCTTCGTTCTGACCGTGGTATCTATCACATATGCCCCGTATGCCACTCAAAGTTGTTGCTGTCGGCTCTTTGCTGGATCACAATTCGGTGAAGATGAACGAAATGAAAAGAGGAAAGGCATGTTACAGAAGCACATTCATGGCCATTTCGTCGAGTTTTGGGTCGGTTTGCGAAACCTGCTCAGAAAGGTCGTTTCAGTCTATAGGAAGTCTTTCAGGCAGAAATATCCGCACCAGATTTTCGTCAATCGACTGACAGGTCCTCAAGCGATGAGGAATAGTCTGAACACTCCAGGATAGCCAAGCTTGTGCCAAACATTCGCTGAGACCAAGAAAACTTCTTGAAGGATTACAAGACAAGCAAATACACGGGGAATGAATGTAGGAAACTATAGGTACAGAGTAGACATCAGTGGTAACACAAGGATCCAGCGGCGTAAGTCGAATAGAGACATTACCAAGAGGTTGCTTTTCGATGTCACCTTGAAAGGTCCTTCCCTTCGTGCACGTCTTACCAGTGTGACTGCCTGACATCATGGCGAAGAGGCCTTGAACCTTTTCAGGATCAAGACGTCTTAGCTATTGGTGGAAAGAAGCTGGACAGCTGAATGCCGGAATCTGGCGGGAATGTGACCGCACGGTGCAAGCAATGAAAAAGGCATCAGGTGCGTGTAATACATGATAGGAAGAGAGAGGATGTGGACCAAGCTCTAACTCGTTCTCCAGCTACTTGGTCCGACCCTGGCCATTTAGTTAGTGCGATGGACACGACCCACAGACGTTTTGCTAACAAAGATATCGAATTTGTATGGAAGATCTTGGTGGGTCGTATCCACCGTACTAACTAAATGTCCCGGGCTCGACCAAGTACAAGCGCTACTAGTAGCACGTCTCTGATTATCGGCCGCTTAGAGGCTGACTCACCAGTCGAACATCACGAGAAGGTCATCACCAAAACTCTGGGGGCTGGATTGTTGCTGTGAGCTTGCTTCAAGGATACTCCGTCATCATAGTTTGCCAATATCCGACAAATCTGCATTATTATCTGGTTGTTGATATCGTCAAGCAACACTAAACACACTTTCTAAACCTTCTCACAATCATTAACATCATGAAATGAAAGTCTAGAACGAAGCAATGGACGACACCGATGCTAATACGAGCTTTTTAGAGCTATTCAAAGTATTTGACGTTGCTAACATTGTTATATTCATCGTAGTTGCAGATCTAGATATGTATGTAGCTTAGCACATCCTATCTAGCCTCATGCTGATCGTCCTGATGCAAATGCGAATAGCTTCGGTGGTAACGTACTGGACGAACATTATCCTGCTCGATAATAGTGTCAGACTCTTCAGACATAATTCCGTCATGAACATGTGGTGGCTTATTCTGAGAACCTAGTCGCTTTTCATTGGGATGTCCGTTTGCCGAGGTGTGTGGTGTATAGCTCGACTCTCCGTCTTCGAGATTGCCCGCCTCACATGCGCGTGCTTCGCTGCCACGCATATTGAACCAGATTCCGATGATGTTATCTCCTAGCAGCACAGCCAAGTAGCAAAAGGTGACAACCCCAACAATCCATGCACAGTCAAGAAAGCGGAAGGTTGAGTGGTCACCTTCAGTTTCAAAGAAAGCGACGGCGCTGACGCACGGTAAGGCCATGCCAACAGCAAGTCGAAGTCCTACACTGGACCATTCGTGTGCCTTTTTCTTATTCCTGCCAAAAATGTAGAGAAGAGCCAAGATGATGAGCAAACAACCCGCGGCTATATAGAAGAACTCGAATATGACCTTGTAAGCGTTACTGAAGATCTGTACCTGCTCTTCTGGGTCTTTTGTCTCCTCGAGTGCGGCCTCGTCGGCCTCGGCGTGAAAGTTGTTAAATATGAAGTACTCGATACCGTACTGGATGTGCCTGAGCGTCTCGCTCACGGTTTCGTTCCACTCCGCACTTGCGAATTCTGTGCCGTTCGTGCTACTTTGTAATTTTGCAAGGTCAGAGACTGGATCGTAGTAGTTGGTCAGTGACGCGCCGTGATAGCGTGCAGTAGTCTCGTTAAGCACGCCAGTAATGCCGTTGACCAGGGCTTCGACGGATCCGTAAGATACTGCTTTGTCTATAGTTGTTGGAAAAACCGAAACCAACCACCCAACGCTGCTCCAGACAGCTTGCCAAATGATCATGCCGCTCTGACCCTCGACTGTGAGTAAAAGCGCCACGTGCATGAAGTAGTGCAAGAGTGTCCAGAATTGCTGACGGACACTGCCAAAACGCTCATGAACGACGCTTTCGAAGTACAATAGGTAGATGAAGTAGATGAGGAAGACTGAAGCTGCTACAACACCAACCTCAGCCCAAATGCTAATAGTTGTACCAGATATGACATATGCCAACGATTTCAGGAGACCTATTATTCCTTCCCCGATGATGATAAGCGTGAGTAATCCGACCCTTTCCACGAGATGAGTATGTTTGAAGCTGAGCACTCTCCAGATAGAGCTTATGAGCACTACTGCAACGACTTCGACGGCGAGTATGATATACCACGCATAGACGTGTATAGTACCCTCCAAGCCATCGAGATTTACGCCACGATCTGAGAGGTAGGTAGCCAAAAAAGCGATCCCTGTGAGCAGATAAGTAACCATCATCAGTAGCAGTGGCACCAATGTCTTGTGGAAACCTGGAACGAAGTAGAGAACCGTGCCGTACTGTACCATGAGGATGAAACGAAAGAGCATCAACACCAAAGCTAGCCCTTGGAAAGCTCGGCTGGTGCCTCCCTCGTCGATCGTGTCGTAAACAGCGTCTAGTCCAACGAAAGATGTCATAACGGCATAAAAGATCATCTTACAGAGCCTGGTGAACGAGCTATCAACGTAAAACCTCACGTCATAAATGGCCACATGAAACCAGGTTGACCATAAAATCGAGAAGAAACCGATGTAATTGGCCACGGTCAGACCGTTAAAAAGGGCATGGTTATTGGTAAAGACGGCCAAGTTCGCTGCAGAATAATCAGCTCATGTTCATTTGCAACCGATAATGCTGGAATTCACCCACGAAAAAGAGATCGAAGAACAGTTCCACCGACGTAGCTGCGTCCTGTTTCCTGAAGATATGTTCGGCCAAATTGCTATCCGAGTGCTCTTCCTCAAAGTCTCTGACGGTCGCTGATCGCTTCACCTTACCGGCGACTGGACCATGAGACTTTGGTTCAATCTCTTTGCGTCGAAGCCAGTTGTAGGCTTTAGGGGAGACAGGACTGGCGATGAGTGGTATAGGACCATGTTTCTCGTGTTGGGAGTTGTGTACTCCAGGGTATAGGCTACCTTTGTCTGAGCGTGAGGTGATGAATCGCGCAATGGAGCTCCCTACCAAGAGCGCCATGCATAAGGATGCTAGTCAGTCAATCGATTATTGTCGAGGTCCTTTCCACAAGAGAATTGTCAGGTGCGGGCAAGAGAGCTATATATTAGCCCAAAACATAGAAAGCACGAAAACAGTCACAGAGATCAGGCCGAAGTCATATCGGTTTGTGGAATCAAGCCCGACATGCACCTGGCATAGACCGCAGGGAGCTTGGTGTCGTGCATATCGCGAAAGCCATTCGCGAAAGGCATCACGAATCAGTTGGTCATGATGTACAATGAGCGCAGTGGCTGATTAGAGGATAGCATTGAGTGCCAAGCTTCGAGCAAACGACATTTAGGGTTTCCGCAATGTGGTCGATCTATTGACAACAGGAGGCCTGAAAAACATGGTGGCTGCTCAAAAGGAACAATCCAGGCTTGATGCAGGCACTTCAACCGAGAAACGCAAAGTTGGAAGTCCATTCACAAGCTGATTTTCGTGGCCAAAGAGATTCAGTGGACTGTCCATTACGCTCTGTTGGGACCTCACAGCGTAGCTAACATGGGGACCAGCCTACCCAAAGTTTCTCTCGGACACTGGCCTAGCAGTAGCTTGTTGTAAAACAAACAATGCAAATCGGAGCTCAGCCAAGCTGAATCGTTGTGGTGGCTACTCCATACTCCGTACTGCATTCCAAATGGACCACCATGATTTGCTCGTATGGATTTCCAGATTTGGCCTCTGCCAAGAAACTCTGTACGCAGCGAACGGGTAGCGTAGTCCAGATTACACAAGTCGAGACTGTGCTCTGCTGTATCTCTGTAATTGAACAAGCATGCTAACGCTTCATGAGATGGTTGCAACATTGAGATTCGACTCGAGCTCTGACTCACACTTCGTATAAAATGTGGACCGAAAAGAGCGTATGCGTGCTTAACGTAGAGCAGTGATGCTTCACTTGCGGTGCAGCTGATGTTTGGTTGCTATCTAGGTAGATGTAACTGCCTCTGTTAGGTCTAGGGTTTCGGTACATGCAAAGTCTTGGAGCACATCAGGCAGCCATTGACGACGAACATCAGTGCTGCAGGGTGAAATTCCAGTAGTGTGTTTGACAGTGCGACGCCCAGAGGCAGCTTGTCGTGAATCAAGCCCATAGTGGTCCATGCGGCCATGATTGCTGACGATGTGAGACAAGCGAAGGGAATAGGTGTTCCCTCGAAATACTTGCTCTTCCCGGTAGCATCTTTCGGCAGCATTGCAACTGTGACATTGAATCTGGCCAGTCTCGTCAGTCCACAAAGCACATAGAAGCTAAGCAGGAGCTGGTCAACGGTCGTACGCAAACCCACAGCAAATCCTATCGAGGCGGGAGCAACACCGAATGATATTAGGTCTGCCAGGGAGTCCAGCTCTTGACCCATAAGTGAAGACTTCTTCCGCCATCTAGCGACTTTACCATCGAAGAAGTCGAAGAAAAGACCGAACGGCATGAAGAAAAATGCTAACCACAAGTTCGTGAGATCGGAGGCGCTTCCAAGAGTGTATCGCATCGCAGATAAGACGGCCATGAAACCACAAAACCCTTACACAAGTCAGTGTTTGATTTTCTCATAGCCTCAGCCTACTTACCGTTCATCTCGGTGATGAGATCTGCTAAATGCATTGCTCTCACCAGACTGAAATGCCCGGTTGCTTCCGACAGAAGCATTGCTTGCTTGCTTTGTGCGGCGTCTTTGGGCTGGACGGGTGCATCTTTCTTCTCGCGTTCTGCTGAGGAGATTCCTGAACGTTGTGACATGCTGATCCTAAGATCGAGAATCGGAAGCTAGGTTCGGGTCGAACGAATGACTCTGTAAGCGTCGAGTTTCTCGTTGGCTTGAGAGCAAGTGAAATAGGTATGTAGAGAACGACGAGCTTAAGACTCTGCGTAATGAACCGTGTCTTCACACGAAACCTGTTCAGATCTAAGCAGTGACGACCCATTTCAGCTGCGTAGTCTACGTCATCCTTTTTGACCGCTGGCACGAAAGCAGACCCGTCAGGCATCCATTATAGCCGTAGGCATACAACACTTAATGACATGCTGTCGACGACCAGGTTTCTCAGTTGCTACCGCTCCTTCTCTGCGGTAGCAATTGTTGATCGGACTGCTCCAGTATCTCAGACTGCTATGCGACGACTGATAGCTCAAAACACAACGTTGAAGTCGACATGACAATTCGACAATCTGCATAATATACGAACGAGACCCTAGCACTATATGCCATGACTACAGATAGTACAACTAAAGAGGAAACCGAAGCAATTCAAAGATCTAGCATGCGCCTTTCTCCATTAAAGTTGCCACCAAGACTTTGTTTTGGACCTTTCACCGTCACTGAAGCACAAGCATTTCATGTCTCCTCATCTTCTCTGAGCTTTGCACTCGTCAACCTTCGTCCATTGCTCCCTGGGCATAGCCTCGTGTGCCCAGTCCGCCAGGTCCCACGGCTTAGCCAGCTGAACCCCAAAGAGACCGCAGATCTCTTTCTGACGGTGAAAGAGGTGTCTGCCATGCTCGAACGTGTGTATAAAGCTACTGCTCTGAATGTTGCTGTACAAGACGGTGCAGCCGCTGGTCAAAGCGTGAATCACGTGCACGTCCACATTATACCACGGCGTACTGGCGATATAGCCAACGGAGATGAAATTTATGAGTGGATGGACAGTTCGCAAGGGAATCTCGGCAAGGCGTGGGAGCAATATTATGCCTTGCAGAAGGAGCGCCGCACCAAAGAAAACTCTGGAGAACGAGAGATTGAGGGAGGCCCTGATGCCGATGCGAAGAGGATGAATCGCACCGAGGACGAGATGCGCAAGGAAGCGGAGTGGTTGAGATGGGAGATGGAGCGGCAGATCGACATGAGTCAGCTTAGAGATGCTCGTCATGGCTCTGCAGACACTTCAGGAGAAATGCCATGAGCGTCCCTCTGCTCTGCATAAGACGGTACATTTGGCCCTCTAATAGTGCGACAGAAAGATGAGAGATGCTTTCTCTGGGCTTGACTGAAATTCAGCTCTCGCAAAAATACCATTTACCGTGGTTGGATTATGTCCTCTTCATTAGCTCGACCATGTGAGGGAGCAATATGCTACGCTATAAATACAGAAAGCTAAAAGCAGGCACAGGCATTCAAGTAACTCGAGGAAATACCGGCCTCAGCTTATCGAAGAGCGAGGCCTCAGCCCTTCTTCAAGGGGTTTCAAGATACCACGTCCACTTCGAGCACATCGAATCGTCATCATACAAAAACCGTGTCAAACAACAAGGTTCAGGAGAACTTCGTCTAAGAGCAGTCCATCTCGACGTCTGCCCAAGGTTGCAAAAAAGAAGCTTGATTGAAGTCCATTGCTTCCATCCCACAACTTCTCATTCGTTGATGGCCATGCCCCGTCGGTCTTGGTGCTATTTGAATGAAAGGGTTGATTATTGGCAAAGGCTGTTCATGTACAGGCCTTATCCTTGATCGTGGTTGTGCGATCTTCCGACTGTTGATGTTCGGACGGGCGCGCGTCCTTGTCACAGAACTGAGATCGTCTATGCTGTCGGGAGCGATATTGAAATAATCTTGAGGGACGAGAGTTTGCATATCGGCGTCAGCATAGTCGAGCTGCGGTGTCCGTGGCATAAACTCCTGGCTCTCGTCACTATCAGAGTCATCCTCAAATTGCTGCTTTCGCTTCGAGGCTGTACTATATGACCACAGCTTCTGTTCCTGGATGGCTGGCGTGCAGCTAACATGAGACATCATAGCGAGGTTGATACCGCAAAATGTGGCTGTGCTCAGATTCTGTGGTCCACCTGCAGGAAATTCACCATCAGTATCTGGACTGTTTGAGAGCGCCGAGATTGTTTCGGGAGATAGGCGGCTGAAGTTCATGAAAGGCCTTGGAGTGAAGGCGCGTCTACCTGGTGCTTCCACGGCTGGTTTACTAATCTTCATGCCAACCTGCATCAATTGTGCTTCTATCTCTTGTTGCGACGGCGTACGGTCACTGGCCTCGAGAAGTAGAGGTGTTGTTGTACCATCCTCACGCACGATAGTAGGCAGGGAGTCTGGAGTGAACCGACGACGTTTGCTGAGACAGCTGTCCCGAGCCTGATCTCCTTGTTGGCACATAGTACTGCTTCCAAACATTGTGAAGATTGCCAAATCTTGTGTTTGGGTGATCCGAGCGTGATTATTTGCGAGGTGATTGTACTGTGCAAAGTCTATTTAAAGAAAAGAGTGTCGTATGCGTGCGATACCAGATATGTTTACTGGTAAACACCTATGCTGTGCGGAAGGTCGTGTTTGCAGAAGCACCACCAGTTCGTAGAGGTCAAAGAAATCGTTTGGCTTTGTAGGAGTTGGATATCCAAGAAAGATTGAGCTGTACAGCAATCAATGAAAAAGCAGAGCTTTCAGATCTCAACCATTTGCTTTCGGGCTGGAAATGGACGAGGCGCAGGAACATAAGATCATAGCGGGACCAGCAAGCAAGAGATAAGCGGACTTTGCTCAGCAGAAGTTCGGATGTCAGAACTACGGAAAGCGTCCTCAGGGACAAAAGCGTGGAGATTTGCCCAGTCCTTCCACCACCAGGCAAGCAGGCCTGACCAATTTTGGCAGTATTGACCATCCGCAGAGGGCTTAGCACGCCAGCCTAGCTTGTTCTTCTGCGTCTCTGAAGCGAGACAAAAAGCACGTTAAGCATGAAGAAGTTAGCCTCAGGAGCTTCAGCCTGTCAAATCACCCAGAGCTGTGAAACTTGAGATTAGGACATCGACCTCCGTACGCTAATGATAGTGGCGGAGTGGCTGGTTTTGCTGCTAAATTCAGCTGCCTTGCCGCTAAAGACTTTCGGGCAGTGCTTCAATCTACGCGCTGTTCGATCATTTTGTCGTCCATCGTGTCATTTTCGTGAACTTCTTCAGACGCGTTTCATACGTGGACTTCACGATCCCTCTTGTAGCTCCCGCACGCTGGCGATTCTGTTTGTGTCACGACTTCTTTCAGCCAAACTCAACATGTTCCTGGTGACCTCGGCAAATTGCCAGTTATGCTTGAACGTGTATTCCACCGGCCAATGCTTGAAATGAAAACTTTACGGAGTCGTTATCGGGGCGCAATGGCAGTCCTGATAATGGCCTGCAGTGTGGCATTTGAGCCATATACTACGAGAGACGTGCTAAAGTGAAAAAGCAGTTACTGCTCAATTCTCAATTCTCAACTCTTCGGCGTCCAAAGGAGAGGGGAGTGAAATGACTCACTGACCATTGAGGCCACCTGCGAGCCTCATAGCGACTACATTGATCATCCTATCAATGTAGTGAGGTATACCATGTTGGCCTGGCGTTTGTCAAATTACGGTAAGCTGTTCATAGGTTTCGAACGATAGTTGCGCATTACTGCCATAACGGCAGCTGTACAAGCACGCCTGCTATACAGTCTTACGCGTATTCAGAAGGAAGCTAGTGTTCCTCGCAGCATTAGCTGGGTTGACCAGTTTCGAGTTACAAAAAGGGTAGGTCGTCGAAGAAATCTGCTGCTTGATCGCAAAAGTTACGCTGCAGCGCTACCGATGGACTATGCGACGACTCGGAGAGATACGTCTCAGGACTCGACAGATGTTTATCGCGCTGTGGTCTTTTGATTGACCTACGCAATTAGCACAATTTTGTATGATTCGCGGAACGAGTCAGGGTCCGGGGTCAGGAACAGAAACCTGTGATTACAACCTTAGAGCCATGCCCAGTCAAGACCGGTCAAAGCCGGAAGTCAATTACGGCTTGCCTGCTCGTCTCGATCATTGAAAGTGCTGAACTAAGTGTGCATACATGCTGTCAGTGTACAGACTTATGGCAAAGCGTTCTGACTTGCTGCTAGCCGAGGTAAGCTAAGCTGTCACTATCCAAGCTCTTTCTCAGGTACGGGGTACTAGGTTACGACGAGATCGTCGGATACTCGTCCACTTTTACTTGGCAGCCAATGACAAATGCGGTGCTGATAGAATCAAGCATACCCAAGCGTCATAGCTTCAACATCCCAAGTCTGATTGTCCGTAAGTGGCAGGTGGCATTGTGGTTGTATCTCGTGCTCTCACAAAACTGTTTATGATGGTGCTAATCAAGAGCTCGAGCTGTTGCCGATGAAGCTTGGCTGGAGCTTTACAAAAGGAAAATACCTGACGCAGACCTGGCTATTCTGTACATTGCCTCAGAACGCACCTTTGGCCATCCAGCATTTGGTAAAATAGCTTCGCATCGATTTGACTTCATCTTGCGACAAGAAGGTCCAAGATGCGTTTCTCAGCATTGCTCAATGCGCTCAGCGGCGTTTCAGTTCTCGCAAGTCCTGTAGCCCGATCTACATACTCAGTGAAGGGCTCACATCCCGTACCCAAAGGATGGCACCAGAGGGAACGAGCTCCTGCAGAACACAAGATGGAGCTGCGAATAGGACTTACCCAAGGTGATTTCAAAGGTCTTGAGAAGCACCTCTTCGAGGCCAGTAATCCACGACATTCTAGGTACGGTCAACACCTGTCCGCGGATGAGGTGTTGCGCTTCGTCCAACCAGCAAGAGAAGCTTCAGACGCTGTCCACGAATGGCTTTTTGCAAACGGGATCTTCGCAGACGAGATGTCGTATACTCCAGCTAAGGACTGGATCAAGATAAAGCTCCCGGTCGAAAAGGTGGAAGAACTGCTGGGTACCACTTACCACACCTATGTGAGTGAGGACGGAAGAACTGCTGTCAGAACACCTGAGTGGTCTTTACCACTACACCTGCACGACCATATTTCTACGATCCAGCCCACAAACTCATTCTTTGGTCCTCGAGCTCAAGCAAGAATCGAAAAACGCAAGAGCGAGGTCCTCATGGACACTGAAGATATTGCTGAGTATCTTCCACCTCCGCCAGATGCTGCGACCGTAGACGCTGTATGCAACACGACCTGGGTAACTCCAACTTGCCTGCGAACATTGTACGGAGTTGCTGACTATACACCACAATCTATGGACAAGAACAGCGTGGCGATGAACAATTTCTTGGGTGAAGTAAGCATTAGATCGGACACAGCTAAATATATCAAACAATTTAGACCTGAAGCTGATAACGCGGAGACCCAATTCCCGATCATCTCCATCAATGGTGGTACAACAAACCAGGTACTCAACAGTACCGAGCTTGCAGCTGGGACCGGAATTGAAGGCAACCTTGATGATCAAACATTGATCGGTGTCTCATGGCCAACTCCTTTGAAAGTCTACAGCACTGGTGGCTCACCGCCTTTCATGCCAGACATCACCACTCCAACGGACACAAACGAGCCGTATTTGGTCTGGCTGGATTACGTCCTCAGCTTGCCTGATCCATTGCCGTCGGTCATCTCAACCTCATACGACGATGATGAGCAGACAGTCCCAAAGGATTATGCTATCCAGGTCTGCAATGCTCTGGCTCAACTCGGTGCTAGAGGCACAACCGTCCTCTTCGCATCTGGCGACTCAGGTGTCGGTGGCAGCGGGGATTGTTACACCAACGATGGTCGTAACGCAAGCACGTTCTTGCCAAACTTCCCATCTTCGTGTCCGTACGTCACCTCAGTGGGTGGCACCTACAAATTCAATCCAGAAGTTCCTGTCTTTAGAAATCGTTCGAGCGGACTGTACACGGCGGGCGGCGGTGTCTCATATTACTTCCCAACTCCAGATTACCAGAAGGAAGCCCTGGCCGCCTACTTTGCTGAGACTGGTGTGGTACAGCAGTATGCTGGTCTCTTTAACCCTAGTGGCCGTGCTTATCCCGATATTTCTGGTCAATCGTTGAACTTCACAATCTACTGGAACGGTACCCTACGACCTGTTAGCGGAACCAGCGCGTCCACTCCAGCCGTATCTGGTATTCTTGCTTTGGTGAACGATGCGCTGATTGCAGCAGGGAAGCCAACCCTTGGTTTCTTGAATCCATGGCTGTACGCTGGCGGTTACAAGGCATTCAACGACGTGACGACTGGATCCAACTACGGATGCGACACAAAAGGCTTTCCTGCCGTACCAGGCTATGATATTGCAACTGGTTGGGGCACGCCAAATTTCAAGCAGATACTCGCTCTTCACGGTGTCGAGGTGAGCGGATCGAATGGCAGTTGGGGTCGGTGGGAATAAGGTCTTGACAACTGTTGTAGAAGGTAGAAGCGTTACAGTAGCACGAGATATTTATCGCATCTGAAGGTTGCATCAATCGTGTTCGAGGCTTGCAAGTCAGATCGCCTGCGAAACGTATGCCAAGCCAGTGTGAGCGTCGAAGGTAATACCTCATTCAGAGATCGTGCATTCGGAAGGTAACAAAAGTCTGCTGTAACTCGCACCTTCCTAGACCGCACAAGATAATGTAGCAGGTGATGAGGAGACCAAACTCGAGGACAAACGTTGCTGCACGGGGGAAGCAGGGCGTGGTTTATTTGGCAGAAATCAAACCAGGATATTAACTTTAGTGCGCAGCGCAAGCGTCGTTTCCACTTTGTGCTAGCAGATAACAAGTGTCCAATGGCAATGAACTGTTGATCGCGGCTGGTTGTTCGTCCAGCTCGCTAGTGTTGTGAATCTGGCTAGCTAGAAGCCACACAGTACCTTCTTGCTCTCCTCTATTATTGATGAGATTACAATTATATTTTTTACGAGTGTGAGAAAATGTTGCTTCAAGCATGTCACCTTCCACCTTGCCCAACGCAAGATCCCTGACTGTCGCATCCATCAGACTTTTGTCTTCGCCTTGCGGAAAGTATGCTCCAGCAGCCAGTTGCAGAACTTGAACGGCAGTCTCGTCTGGCACCCCCGCTTTCGAAAGTGGCCGCTCCTGGCAATTTTTTGGAATAGACATGCATGATAACATTGCGGCTGGGTAATTTTGATCAACCTCGTACCTCATGTCACTGGTTGATTGTCAGGGCACGTACCCGTGATTCTTTGCTGATGTGTTCATATCAACCTCCAGAGTCGGTACGTATGCAAGCCTACAATGGGTTCAACCCTCATCTGGCATCATTCAGTTTCAGCAAAGTATCTGTCTATGCAGGCAAAATCCGTACACTTCCGCGCCATATGACGATTGAGAATCAGCACGAATGCACTAAGGACAAAATCAACTTAGCTCAATTCTTGAAGCCAGCGAATGAGATCACGTCTACGCTCCGCCTAAGTGGACCACACGACTGGCGTGGAAGACTGTCCTAAGCAGCACTTTGGGAGGTGAGCCGCTGGCAGTTTTGGTGTGCTTTACGTGCCTGCGAATCCCTCTTTCCTGCTTCTGAAATCGCCCACCTTCCTACTCTTCGCAATTGATAGATTTCTAACTTAACGAGCATTGCGGCCAATAGTCGAGAAAGAAGTCATCAGCGTCATTGTCCTTTCTGTTCATCTACGATTGCGGGTGACTTCATACACTTGGGCCCGGTGTAGTCCTTGTGGTCTCTTCCCATTACCAGTACCAACAACGACGTCTTCAAACATCGGCGATATATCCTGCTCATCTCAACAGTGACTCGAGGAACAACTGATCGAGTCTTCAGCGCTGTGTATCAGTATTGGACGTTTGCGACAAAACACCATTGGCGCACTTCAATTGGCACCTCTGCCCCGTCATAAAACGTGCGATATCCTCAAAGAGAACGACAATCCTGACGATAAGCTCTAGCAGAAAACTCACTGTTATCCTCCTTCGTCGATACTGGTCACATTTGTACACAAAATCACCAATCGGTATTTGTGATGTCCACGGCAATCTTACTACACCAGTTACCATCCGATCACTAATGAGGAGGCTTCTGTCTGGTCATGACAGAAACCTCCTCTGTCGTAACGACGCATTCTGTACCTAACTCTTACTCGGTTGCCGCCGTACCTACCTCTGTCTCTCCTATTCCCAATGGCCAATTCTCACCTCCAATCATTGATGAGGAAGAATACACAATAAAATGCATTTGTGGCTACAACGATGATGATGGAAATACTGTCTTCTGCGAAAAGTGTGATACGTGGCAGCACATTGAATGTTACTATCATGGCAAGAAAGTGCCAGAAGTGCATTTCTGCACCGACTGTGCACCAAAAGACACATTTGCCGACATCAACGCCGAAAGAGCAAGAGAGCGACAGAGGAGAGCAAGAGAGTTGTTGGATGGTGGCGGCGACCGAAGAGTAAAGAGACCGGCTTCGAAAAGCACCAAGAAGAAGCACCGCGACACCTTGACAGGCCATGAACAAACCAATGGCTGGTCAAACCACGAGAGACAAGATTCTCTCTCAAACAGCAAAGATCAACCACCGCCTTCAAAGAAGCCTAAGACATCGCATCGTGCGTCAGCTTCACTCGCTTCGCTCAATGGAGAGACGAGGAAGCGCGCGCATTCGAATGTCCAATCTTACCCAAGTCCTTCGAAATCTCCACAAGAAGCTCATAGATCGCCTCCCATACCTCGGTATACACCTGATTTCTTGGAGCTATACACCAAAGACGAAGGAGACACTTCAGCGACAGGTAACGAGCTGACAATACAAGGGTTTCAGACGCTCTCGGCTTTACAGAAGGAGCCGTCACTGATCTCCAGCCCAGAGAACGCGCAGAACGATAAGATCCTCTTTCTCAGGACTGATACCTCTTGGACCGAGTCCGACTGGCCAAGTGTTTCAGTAGAAACTCTCGGTGGCAAGGACGACGTGGATGGTAAAGGACCAACTTGGAAATCAATCAGATTGCAGTCCAACATTGCTAAGGGCTCAATCGTCGGTGAGGTTCGTGGTCAGATAGGAACGTTAGAGGAATACTGCCAACAGCTCAATGGCCCAAACAGGTGGAAGGAGCTATCGCATCCAGATCCTTTTGTGTTCTTCCATCCTCACATGGATATATATATCGACAGCAGACGCTCGGGTACTGATTTCCGCTATATTCGTCGGTCTTGCGATCCAAATGTGACCATGAAATCCTACATCACCACTGACGATGAGGTCCATCACTGTTTCATCGCCAAGCAGGATCTTACTGCTGGGACAGAGCTTACAGCCACTTGGTACCTCAATCCTCAGCTGTTCGTCAATGATGCCTCTCGTGACGACAAAGAGCAATGGTTTCAAGAACGCTGCAATTACATAAGTCGAGTACTTGCTAACTTTGGTGACTGCGCCTGCGGCTTGCCTCGTTGTCGACTCGCAAACTTTGATCAAAGGACTCCTACCAAGGTGGTCGAGCCTCCCAAACAACTAGCCGGACGCAAGCGCAAGATAAAGACCAAGCAGACCATATCGCCAACAAGCAATGGACATCCTACGACAAGCAGAGCAGGTAGTGAAGCTATGAAAGGACAAGATGAAGAGGACGACCACAAATCAACTTCAGAATCGTCTAGGAACGGCAACCGAAGTCGAGACCTGACTCCGCAGGGAGGTGCTTTGCTTGACGAGCCTCCAGTCCTCGGTGCAGGCTTAACACAGCGAGAGATAAGGAAGATTCAGATGTTGGAAAGAGCACAAAAAGAACAAACGCAGAAAATAGAGAAGAAACAGAAGAAGCGACCCAGCGGCGCATCACATCTCAATACACCGACCTCAGCGTCCCGTCAGAACACAGATGTCAAACGATATTCTGGCTCACCACCACCATCTCGTACATTGAAAGATGCAAGCGATACGTCCACGCCGGCCAAGCAGATGGCAAGACCTCTACGTCCTGTATACGTCTCCGTTGCTGTTCAAACAGATCCCGAACCCTGCGAGCCTCCGATGCCACTAATGAACAAGCGCAAATTTTGTACGCCGACACAAAAATTGCTGAAGAAGTTACTACAACATCGAGCGCAAACTATCTCTGCCTCTGCACCTCCGATTTCAGACGCCATCAAGTCAAAGGATCAATCTTCAGACATCGAGATGCAAGACGCCACAACTAGCGTCTCACTGTCATCATTCGTGAAGCAAGCTGCCTCTACTTCGTCGATTAGTCCCATTCCGCACGCACCGCTACCATCACAGGCAGCGCATACCCATCCGATTGCTGGAGGAGCCTTCAAGCCACCGCCTCATCCGCGTCCACATTTGTCGACCTTGCCGCCTGTTCCTAGCTTTACAAGCACGTCTACATCGACTTCCGTTGCGACACCTTCGCCATCCATAGCTCAATCGCCTGCCATTCTGACACTTACCACGGCTGGTCTGCCTACTGGAAATATCGTCAATCCTAGTCCTGCGAAGAAGAAACTTAGCTTAGGGGATTACATGAGCAGGAGAAAGGAGTCAGCAACACCGTCGACAGAAAAGCCGCCGATCTTGCCGGACGCCGAGAGCCAGCCTGACACAAAAGCCGATGTTGATGTGTCTACCATGGAGCAAGTAAAAGCGCCTTACAACGAGCAGGCAATTGAGGATGTTTCTGTAGTAGATGCAGGACCTAAGGCGGAACTAGTGACTCCGAGCAGATCTAGAGCCCTTTCGAACAATGTACAACACATCACCACCTCACTTGAGCACGATACACAAAAGCGGCAAGGTACCTGATGACTAGAGCAATGATAGCAGGCGTTGACGTGGTTTTCCCCAAAACAAGATAGAGATAACTCCTCTCGCGAGGCTTTGGACATGATGTTTACGACAGATGAATGAACTGGATTGAAGTTGACTTGAACGACGTGGTATAGAAGGACAGTGGCTCGGTGTGGTCGTAAGGATTTTTTGCTTTGGTAGCGATTCGTTTCTTTGATATGTCTAAAGTACTACCACAAACAACATTCGGGAGGATCAGCAGGCGGGTGTTAGTCGCTCATACTATGAGTAGCCACGAGATGAATTTTGAGCAATGGCAACAGCTTGCCTTGACCTTTATCGGTTTCAGGTCAATGACCACATTTCATCCCCATGCCTGTATCGTCCATTTCAAAGCTGGAACCTGCACTTCACTCATGCATTCAAGACCTTCACCACTGACAGTATCACAGTTAAAAGAGACAGTCTGAGAGCACTATTTACTGCCTCGCGTCCTCCGCGGAGCCTTTCTAGGTCCCTGCTTGTTCTGCTGTTAGCTACGCGTCGTAGCTCGCTTGCATCAAAAGCTTCTGTGGTATACCGATAAATTGAGCTTGGTCTTCCGCAGCAAGATCGGCGCCTGAAGTATTTCTTCGCTAACGCTCATGAGACCAGCATCTTCAACCAAAGTGATTTTATCGCCGCAAATGGCAAGTACGCCTGACACGCAGTTCGTCGCGACTGTCTTCCTTCTCGTTGCGCCTCAATTACACTAGTCATAATTTCAATAACCAGCATCTCAGCGATAGGACGATGTGCTCTGCATGATGTATCAGACACCTCTGCTATGGCTTCCTAAATATCACAGTGTCTTCCACTACATCGTGAGCAGCGATGATACATAACCGAAGGCGCTTGAACCCTTGCTCACTGCGCGCAGAGCGTCCATGTCGAGCTGAGCACAGAAGTACTCTCAATCATCAGCATGTCATTGCGGAAGCCAGAGAAGCTTTGCTTAACCAGCAGAAGCCTACGCATCTGGCCTGAAACGGTGACAGCAATATCTACTTTGCCAGGTATGCTTTCCTATATGTCAGCTATTCTCCGGTGCAGTCCGAGCACCATGGGCCCCACGTCTAAGCACTTTTGACCACATATTTGCGCTCGCAAATTTCTGCAACGCTACCCTCATCTGCATCTATTCTGACCTGTTACAGCCTGTTGGTTGACGACTCCCAAGCAGCAAGGTTCGCGCTTGTCTAACCGCTTTCGCTGAACCTATCTATATTCATTACTCGAAAATTTGGCCAAAAATTGTGGTCGGTTAGCTCAGGTTCGTCTAGCTCATATCTATTTCTGTTGAGCACAATGCTGATATGGGACAGTTGGTTAGAGCGTGGTGCTAATAGCCCAGAAGACGCCAAGGTCGCGGGTTCGAGTAAGTTATGGGTTGTGTATTACGAATGTATGGATACTAACGCTCGATAGCCCCCGTACTGACCATACCAATTTCTTTTTCCGTTGCAATACTTCTTGACCTGCAACAGGAAAGCTCTTTTTTGCTCTATGCACACCTTGTTCCATAGCATCTCAGGGCGGAATCACTGTGAGCAGTGCGTGATCAAACCTCGAGGGTTACACCTGATGGGTTCACCATAGAGATACCCTAAGATCCTATACAGGAATTGAAGTACTCAAACATTAACATCTCAATCTAGGATGCAACACCATTTGTTACCTAATGAATTGTGTTCACGCTCGATCAAAGTTACCAAACGATCCAGCTCCTCCCATAGAGATGCTACCACTCCCGTCTCTCTAGTGGTTTGATATTTGGCATACATGGTTGCTAACTCCCTTGACACAGACTTTGTGTTGTTGACGTGTATGGCACCTTATATGCTTCATGCTCAACTACCACAAAGCTCGAATACTTCTGCCTCGTTTGCTCTGCCTTTTTGTGCTTTCTTGCAGGTGACGGCTCTCTGGACACTGTGCTAGCTTCTGTGTCAAAATCGATGTTGCTCCATAGACTAGAAGGATAGGCATTCAGATGCGAGTCTCCTGTTCGAGAATAGGAGAAAGAGTCGGAGAGCATGTTTGCAACACTGATCAAGAATGAGGGACGATGTTTCGACGATTGTGCAGCTGTTGACGACATTATAATTCCTGTAATTCTTCGACACTCTACAGGATCTCTTTCTCAGACGAGTTTGCAGAAATTCACAGGCTCTGAATGCCATCCTCCACCTCGGACGGTCTGCGATGGTTGCTGTCTGATATAAGCTCAACTTAGCAAAGCGTCCTCGCTGCCCGGATCACGAGCATAGTTTTGTCGTGATCACGTTCCTTCGAGCAAATCGCGTGCCCAGCCGACCAAGCGGTCCGCATTGCACATTGTACGCCATTCCAATGCTATAGTACGTGCTTATTCTGCATTGATGCGGCCAGACCATCAAGAAAATACAATCCATGGTTTAGCTGCTATGCGTAAATAACGAGAGTGTCTTCTATGCTACAATTACATTCCAGGCGATATGTCCGACCAAAGTTTGGACCAACATTGAGAGCTTCACGTTAAATTGACAACAAACAGCTAGCCAACCGACCGAGCTTGCAACTACTGTAGCTACATCTGCATGCTGCACGCCTAGCCCATCCGGTATCGTCGGTCGCATGATTATCAATGCACGCTTGAATGGCTCAGCGGGCGTGACAAGCTGTGCTGCAGGACGATTTATACCAGTTTCTAGTGATGCAGGAGCCGGTCGAAACCTTGTGCATCGTCTCCACGATCGTGTTCGTTCTAGATCGTACAAGCACGCTTTCTGAACTACTTGGAAGTAGCCCAAGCAGCAAAGCCCAAAATCAAGATGTAAAGGTCGAAGCTTGTGTCGTCTGAAAGAAGGCTCAAAAAGAGAATTAACCCCCCATCGACAAAAGCAGGTCTGGAGAGTCATGAGTACAAGTCAATACAAGATCGACATCCTGAAAGACGAAAGCCAGCTCTTGGAATGGACCAGAGCTCAATTCTCGTCCTTTGTTGGCACAGGCAACGTTCTACATGATGTCCTGTTCCCTGTGAGTCAATGTAGCTGATACCTAGTAAGTTATGCCAGAAATTAATTCCAGTCATAGCCCGCTACGCCACCCACACCAGCGGAGGTCGAGGTAGCAGCAGAACGCCACAAATCAATCTTCCGCTCCCTAGGTCAGTCCGGAAATAGCGTCTTTATCCAAATTAAAGACCCGCACAGTGGGAAGATTATGGGTGGTGCCAATTGGGAATTCTGGGCTGGAGATCCGAAGCGCTCATCAGATGTCCCCGTAAACTGGATTGACACGTCGACGGATTATGGGAAGCACGAACACGCTTTCGCACAGAAAGTGATGGACGAATTCATGGGCAGAAGAGCCAGGGATATGGCCATGGCGCATGGACTACTACATTTGTGCTATACCGTGCCAGAGTACGAGCGGAAAGGTGTTGCTACAGCGCTTGTGACTTGGGGGCTTGAGAAGGTTGACAAGGAAAGGTGGACTGCTTTCACAGAGGCAAGTCCACGGGGCTGGCCAGTCTATGAACGTTTAGGCTTCGAGAGGATTGAAAGGATTGTGCTTAGGTATGATGACTTAGGGGAGTATGCACAGGGACAAGGCGACGTTGTTTGGACATACATGGTAAGACCTGCTCGAACGTGCGTGTAGCGAGCTCCGCGGATGACCTTCTGCAACTGTGCTGGGTATGCGTGTGTAGTCGAGAGATTTTGTGGACATTGTTGTACGTGGCGACACATACTGATAGGCCGATCAAATTCGAGTCACTTCTATCTCTTTCGTTACTCGAATGGCGCCATCATCCGGCTCAGATGATATGCCACTCTTCGAGTTTCGTAGAGCCATGATATATGTCCGTGAACCTTGCTGCTCAAATGGTATCTCGCCATCTAGACGGCTCCATTCACGGTCTGGAACCAGACCTTTACTGCTATCATGATCGCTTATGCTTCGTTTCTGTGAGTGTCGAGAGGTCTGGAACGTGGCTTTACTAGACTTCCCGTATCCATATCCATACTTGGCTGCTTGCGAACGATTCCTTGATCCTTTGCCGGTCGTGGGCTCGATTGACGATGCGAGGTAGCCGACATCAAGAGCTGCTAGAAAGCGGAATATTCGTCCCAATGAAAGGGAGACAACGGAGAGATGCAGCTGGATCTGTGTCGGCATGCTCAACTTGTACAAGGCGATGCTGTAATTTGAGGAGTTGTAAGCTGCGTGAATGAACGGCAATCTGGCTATAGCGCAGGCTACAGGTCTGGGACAATCGTCAGTTCTAAAATGAAGCGTGGGGGCGATGTACGAACAAGAATCTAGAGCCGAGTATGACCAGCAGTTTGATCTTACTATCGGTCCTTAGATTGAGGTCTTTGCTAACCATCATAACGACCGAGATGGAGTAGATATCGCTGATTATGTCGAAGGCACCGAAAGCGTACCATAGTGCAGACTTTGCGATTAGTTCTAATGCTTTCCAGCTGACCAAAGACGTACCTGATTGACGCACTGGTCGTCCCTCACCATCCAGAAGGGGCTTTGACACTCGAAGGCAACCGCAAAGAGAAATCCGAGCATGCCCAACATCACCGTGCTTGGAACCCAGTAATTTGCCTTATCCCATGTTGTTGCGATTTGCAGTAGGAATTGAACGGCTTTCAACAAAAGCAATGACAAAACATATAATATGCTGTTGACATATTCGAGCTTTTGCAGTCAGTGGCTACTCAGCTAAGGACTCCATTGACGTGCCTTCATAAAAGTCGTTGCATCACTGGACGTCAACATCTCAACAGGGTAGCCCAAGCCATATGCTACTTGGTCGGCTGTAACCGCTGATTGCGCGATACAAACCACCTGTATCTAGTCAGAGACTGGCCGATGAAGAAGTAACGTGCTCATACCAGTGCAATTGTGAGTAGAACATTCCATTCAAGCCCAAGCTTCGAGCCTGACAAGATCTGTTTGTTCTTGAATTGATACGCAAGTGAGGAACCAGCAACAAGGGCTGAGGCGCCTGCGCTACATATCGCCAACACGGCCAGAGCTGGACCTGGTGTTTCGTCACTCAAGACAGGTCGCCCTGATGGTAGTGGCATATTGTGATCGTTAGAAGTGAATCCGGTGTCATGAAAAGGACGGGACAACAGCAAGGAAAGTTATACTATTGCTTCAATGACTACCGCCAGGATCGTAGTCTGAATTGCATATACCACACCGTTTCTGCGGTCCAGGAAAGTACGACGTGCCTGACGATTAATCTAGTGAACCTACACAGATTGTGCTGGCTGCATCCTTCAAAACGAAGCTTTTTCAATAAGAGCTCGAGGTTCCTGCATTTGCGCCACGTAGATCCGTACTAAGATGCATTCGGATGTGATTGAAGCTTTGCATTGTTATCTTTTAGACGAAAGTCCAGTACTATGCCGTACTTCAGATAAGGAACGCATCTCAGAAGGCCAGTGCTTGGTGAAGAGACAGAGTAAGGATTCCTGCTTAGCGCGATATTACCTAGCTAGCGCAAATTGCATGCCAAGGCTCTTCGAGCAATTCTTAGGCGAAGCTTGACGGCACGGGGAATCTTTGTAGCTTCCGGCGGGAGGGATCGGCGCTCGCCAGTGTTTAAAGGAAACTAGCCACGAACTCCAGGTCTTTTGTGTTCTGGAGTGGGGGATCACTCAGATCTCGCAAAGGATACCATACAATTCATTGTTCATGATCGTAGAATCTACCGGCACAGATCCGAATTATATCCCATCTTCATCGTAAACGTGGTTTGCCGGTATGCAGGCCAATCAGCCAGCAGCAACAGAATGGGCTGGAGCAGGTGCTGCAGCTAACTGCGTGCTGATACTCCGTAAAGTTGGGGTGGTGGTGGTCCAGAAATGCACCCAGTCTAAGTTGGCTAGCTTGACTATCCCGTGTCTCAATTCCAACATGCCCCGTGGTCGCCATAGTAGTTGATTGTGACATGATGTGTTTATAGCCAATCATCGACAAAATCGTGCGCCACACCTGGCTCTCATAGTCTTCCAAGGTTATCGAAGCAGTAGTGTTAAAAAGGCCGCAAGATTATGCCAAGCGGAGTAGTTCAAACGCTCGGGGGCATGGAAAGGTCCACCCACCATGCCTTGCCAGGTGGAAATCTACCTTCCAGGGTCGAATTGGTTTTCCTATTCTTCACATACTTACTACGTGCATGGATGCTTGCTCCAAGCATGGCTTCTATGCTCAACCATGTGGAGTAGTGATTAAATCGTAGGATTGAAAAGCACTGGCCATCTGCCAGCTCTCACAGAGGGGTCTATGAAGCTTGGTAAAATTGCATCTTATTCGTTGATCGAATGCCCTTGGACTGCATTGAAGCTTGCATAGACTTGCAGCTAAAAATCCAGTCCATAGCCCCGATTTGCACCGTCCAAAGACAAATACAAGCCAAAGCATGCTATCTGCCGAGAGCGAGAGGCCCTTTACATGTCGTGTAATTGACTTTACGTGCGTCTCAGCCGGCACACTAGAAAGCACTTAATAGGCCTCGAATAGTCCTGGCACGTTCTTACCACAAGGCTCTAGTTGTACTTAAGCTCGAATTGACCAAGGATCCGAGAGCTTGAACGCCAGGAGTAGCGCTCGTGGTCCTGCGCCACGCTTGCCTAGATCGTCCTGCTCGACCGGCCTGACTCCGTTGGCTAGAGGTTGTGAAGTACATCCCAGACTCGATTTGTTGTCTCTGTGTCCCAGCAATATACTCTTGGATTTAATCGTCGTCGACTGTTCCTTCTGTTCTGCTGGTGCAACCAGTGTTCGTGTAGGTTGCAATGTCATCCCCTTCGCAATCGCTCGAAGGCGTCGAGACGCACGAGATGAAGTCTGACATTCAACACTCGTCTGTCAATCATGGCGACGCTACCTTGCAATCTGAGGACCACGACCTCAGCCAATTTGGCTACAAGCCAGAGCTTGAGGTAAGGCAAGACATTATTCGAAATAGTTAATGCTGACATCGATTAGAGAAGGTTTGGGTTGTGGTCCATGGTCGGATTGAGCTGTACAATCATGGTCACCTGGGAAGCCTGGTTCACGCAAGTCCGACGATTGCTGGTAGAAACTTGTACTGACGAGCCTGCAGGACATTCAATGTCGCCGTCATTGACGGTGGTCGCACAGGAGCTTTCTGGGGCTTTCTCTTCGTATGGGCAGGATACACCACAGTCATCGCGTCGCTCTCCGAACTGGTTTCCATGGTACCTACAGCTGCAGGTCAATATCACTGGGCTTACGAGTTGGCGCCCCCAAAATACCGAAAGTTCATTTCCTGGTTCACCGGATGGCAAATCGTTCTGGCTTGGCAAGCAGATTTTGCTGCAGTGCTCTACCTTTGTGGTATTCTCATTCAGGCTCTGGCTGTGCTGAACTATCCAAGCTATCATGCAGAACGATATCAAGCGACATTGATTCTATGGGGTGTCATCATTGCTGCTGTTGCATTCAACACCACGCTAGCCCGTCTGCTTCCATGGGTCGAAGGTAGCATCCTGATCTGCCATTGTTTGGGCTTCATTGTTGTTCTCGTACCAATCATATATTTCGGTCCTCACATAAGCCCGAAGGACGTCTGGAACCAATTCATTTCTTCTGGAGGCTATTCGGATGGGACAGCATTCTTTGTGTAAGTTGAGTCGTTGACGCCTCGAAGCCAGTACTAACAGCATTCAGCGGCCTCAGTGCGACCATCTTCCCATTCCTTGGCGCAGATGGTGCTATACATATGTCGGAAGAGGTGAAGAATGCTCGCATGAATGTGCCGCGAGCATTGATGATGAGTGTCACCATCAACGGCGTGCTCGGTATTGGTATGGCGATCGCCATACTATTCACTCTGGGGACTTTGGATGATATCGCAAGCATCACATCGGCAGCAATTTCAGGCAGCCCTGCAGTGGATTACTTCTACTTCGTGCTCGACAACAAAGGTTTCGCAACCGGACTCAGTTCGCTGCTGGTTGCCATGTTCATTTTTGCTGCAGTCGCCGTTCTGGCCTCAACATCACGAGTAACATGGGCTTTCGCTCGCGACCACGGTCTTCCTGGTTCGACTTGGATCAAGAAAGTCCATCAAGGAACACATCTACCATTGTGGTCGATTGCGCTGTCGGCAGTCATCTCCCTGTTGCTCAGCTTGATCAACATTGGCTCTTCGGTGGCTTTCAACGCTATTGTTTCTCTGACTATTGCTTGTTACTTCGGCTCTTATGCTATTCCTATTGGACTCCTTGCTTGGCGACGAGCCACTAATCAACCATTAAATTTGGGACCTTGGAACATGGGCAGGTTCGGTTTGCCGATGAACATCATTGCGGTTTTGTGGCTCGCCTTAACTTGGGTATTCACGTTCTTCCCGATCGCGATCCCGGTTACTCCAGCTTCGATGAACTGGGCTTCAACTCTCTGGGGCGGCTGCATGATTTTGGGACTGGGTTGGTACTTCATTCGACAACACAAGTTCTTCACAGGCCCGGTAGTCCAGATTGGTACTATGAACCTGTGATTCTGTAACTCGTTCTTCTCGACATATAGCAAACAATCAATGCACACCCACTTTTGGAATGTAGCGTATCAACTTTTTTACTTGCCAGTGTTCTGTAGCTCCTGCTACAGTACGCGCACACCACAGGCATGCCTGAACAGCTTAACCAGAGCACTGGTGGCAGGCATACCATGCCCATAATTACAGGCGCAAAATGCTGGCCTAGGTGCCTTGCGTGTACCTTGCCGCTCCGTAGCGTTAAATTCGGCTGTTGCTGCTCGGCTCAAAGTGCCGAAAGCGCGCTCTGAAGAGGCTTAGTGAAAATAAACAATCGGAGCAGGCTGACGATCGGAGGTGCTCAAATGCACTGAAACACGTCCAGGTAACAACGATCCGGCGATCATAGAGAGACATATGCAATAATATCTGCCTTGAATAGGCGTGTACAAAGAGGTATGGAACAGAGTACTATATCAGAAGGGCAACCCATGCTGGGTGCACCACTACAACAAATCTCTCAGGACAGAATCAACAAATTAGGGTTGCCTCAATCGCCATCGATGCCAACGTTATTGAGCGAGAAGCTAGAGTCACACTCGCGTCGCGGGTCCGATGTAAGGGCAAAAATTGCGTTCTTCTCGAACAACTACCATGGCAATACAAGTACGAACAGCTTTGCTATATCCGGATCACCAACGCGAAGTCCGATGAGATCTGCTTTCAGTTCTCCTACGAAGTCGCACAGCAGGGCAAACAGCGTGATATCACTCCCAACAGACTCGTCGGAGGTGGCAGGAATCGTACAAGCATTGCAAATTCAGCTTGAACAATCAAGAGGAAGAGAGCGATTGGTGGCGGAACGAGTAGAGTCGCTGATGGAGCAGCTGCAAAGCGCGCATTCGAGGAGCAAATATGAACACAAAGAAAATGAGAAAGAACTGAAAGCAATGAAGAGGCAGGTGCACAAGGCTGAGCTTGCACTTATCAAGTGTCAACAAGAACTACAGGAAGCACGAAACGAGCAGGAAGGCTTCAAGGTTCGAGCTGAGCACGAGCGTCAATCCAAAGAGAAGGCACGACAAGAGTCCTTCGAGCGAGCGCGGACATTAGCTAGCAATTTGGAAGAGCTGGAATTTGTCAAACGAGAGCGAGACGTTCTGAGAAGCGAGAACGAAACACTGATGGCTCTACAGAACAGTATGACGGCTTTGAGTGCTCAAGCTCAATCCAAGACCGCAACCAGCGATGTTAGCGTGCAGGTCGATGTTGAGCCGATCGCGACCAGTTGCTCAGAAAGTGCAGATTTGTTTCACCCACAGCGTGACAGTGCTACAATTGAAGACCTAAAGGAAGAGCTTGACTGGCTGAGAAGTCAACTCAAGCGCGAGGAAGAGCTTGTGCACTTCATGAACATGCAGTGCCAGTTCAGGACGTGTCCATGCAGGATGGCAGAAAGAGCCGGTGTTCGCTTTGTTCATGATTACGCATATGACCAGAGACAGCAGGAACTCGCCAAGCTCAAGGGTACAAAAAGGAAGGCTGAAGACGAGCTGCCTTTACCGCAGTACAAGACATTTAGAGAATGCTTGGACCAGACGAGCAGAGAACGAAAATCTGCACATCTTTCAGCTGGATCGAGAACAGAAGCGGTGTCGCACTCGACTGCGAATGAATCGTCCACCACAGCCTTCGGGCAAAGTCATTTCGTGCACAATACAGAAGTGGTAGAAGATGACGATGAGCCCACGTTACGTGCTAAGGCTCTGAAGTCACCCAAACAGAAAGCTGAATACGCAGGTGTCATACCGTTGCACGAAGCAGCTGACATACCTCTACCATCGCCGCGAAGTGATGACCTTGAACCGACAATTCTCCTGGAAGACATGACTCAGGTAATTGTCGAACCAGAACCGTTGGCAAGTTCGAAGCACTTTGCATTCTCGACATCGACGTCAAGCAGGTATCATGCCGAGTCCGATACACCATTATTCCGACAATCACACAGCACTATGTCAAACACGATGTCAGATGACCTATTCGACATCAGACCACCACGACACTTGCCTCCTCGCCCTTCGACAAGCATGGGCCTCAGAAGTGTAGACTCACCAATACGAATGGTACCTCCATCTCCTGAACATCGCCAGTCCTTGACACCAAGAGCATCGCCGCCACGACATAGAACAATGCAGGTGCCGCTCAAAGATTCACCTCTCAAAAACAGTATCACACAACGCCGATCTCATTCACGACCACGTTCGCAGATTGAACCAAAATCACCAACACCAGGTCCTATAGCCGACAACGCAAATTCGCCAGCAGCAGAGACTTGGCCAATAACGCCGAAGCAGAAGATGGAAAGACCTTCACGTACCCAACTACAAAACCAATCCAACAAACATCTTCATCCATTACACCCAGAAGTGTCAAATGCCAGCAATACAATCAGAATTGCTTTGCATGATGTAGAGGTAGTCAGTGGCTTTACCCATGACCCGCGACCAGCAGATCACGCACAAACACAACCACTCAGCATAGACGTAAATTACCAAGGTCGTCAGCCTCTCCACGAAAGCGACCCAAACATAAACGCCCAGTCAGCTATGCTGATACCAGGCACGCCAATAACACGAGAAGCTGCATTGGCACAAATTCGAGCCAGAAGAGACAGAGCGCGCAGCATAGCTAGAGGCAAGCAGGGAGACGATGGGAGTGCAACGAAGACACCGAAAAGCGTCGCTAGAAGGGGCGTGATCTTGACTCGTGAGACCGTGATTCGGGATATTTCCAATCTCAGCCAGGTTAGTGCTCCTGCCAGGTTCTAGGAGAAGCCGGTTACAGCTTTTGGACGAAGTAGTCGTTGGTAATTTGGGCGTCGAAGCATTTTTCAAGACTCTTGTCGTGGCAAGGCTGTACGTCCCTGTGGTTCATAGTGCATTATCTTGTTACTGGCATGGCGCTGTTGGAAGTCTGCATTGAAAATTGAAGCTCTCTTTAATGAGTTCATAGGTAGAGTGATAATCGAAACGCTAGTTGGTCGTAAATTCAAACCGATATGAACAAGAATCTGGATTGCTGTCGTGATAATTGAACTGTTAGGTGTCGCCATGCAGAGTCGCTTTGTCGTTCGTAGATAATCCTCCCAGAGATGGATCGTTGGGTTTTTTATAGCTGTCTATAGTATAACAGCTCAACTCCCTGTTAATAATCCTCATAGATTGGTGCCTTAGGCACAAAGATTTTTGTTTGGAACCGCAGTCGAGACGATGATAATTCTTGCAACATTTTACGTTGGATGTTGATGATTCTGTCATTACCTGTTGTTGGGAGCGACTTGATCGAATGCAGTAACGATGGAATTGAAGAATCTAGAGCCAGTGGAACATGCAAAGAGCGGGCGTACAGGTATACGTTAAGTCGTCGACCTTTGAGCACCAACCTCTGATGCTTCTGCAGTTGCGCAAACCTTCTTCGTCCTGTTTACCACGAGCCGTGCGTATACGATCACAGATCTCTCCTCGCTCCTGCTGGACACTCAGGACTCCTATAACACCACCCCTACAATGGAGCACAACAGAAGCACGACACTATGCGGGTGATATACCTTTCGGTTCCGTGTACGCAGCGATCAGACGATATGGCACAGCAACAGCTGCTGCCTTCCGTAACGATGCTTCAGACGATGTTGTATCATCGGAGCAGTCTATACAAGCGCAGCTGCCCAGTAGTGAAGGACGACATCAATGCACGCTCAACACAACCATTCAAGTGCTGAGCGATCCTGCTCAGATAGAGCTACTTACTAATTGTACTTGGTGTGACGTTCATCATTTGGATCCTATTAACCTGCTATGTATGAGAACATTCTCTGGCAGACTCCGAAAATTTGCTCGTTCAAAAGAGAAGGTACTGCGCTGCCCAATCAATAAAGTATCTACAACTCTGCTTCCTCTCGCAGCTAGAGCTTTGGAGCTGGAGCTAAAGGTTTTCGACGCGATCATCGCTGACGATGCGAATCTTAGTGGCTACTACTACCTCTTCAACGCAAAAGAAATTGGTCGCTTTGCTGATGCAAGCGCTTCGACCACTCTCAAATCGTTGTATGACTGTCAGGTGGCCAAAACCTTTGCTGAGCTATACCACGAGATAGTTGAACTTGTGCGGAAACGTCCAGAGGTTATCTGGTCAAATTACTTGGATGTTATCCTGGCCATTTGTGGCCACAATGTCGAAGCTTTGCCACAAATACACGTTTCGAAGAAAGACAGTCGTGGAGACACATCTCAGCAGACACTTGTCAAGTTGGTGAACGAGAAGTTTGATATATACGTTGGGAAGCTTCTTCATCCTGAAATCCCTGCAGTGCTGCGTTTATCTGAGCTTATCCTCAAGTATTGTAAACAAGTCTGTAATAAAATGGATCCCACCCAAAATGGATACCTGTCTTTCGAAATACACAACCCCTGGGGCCCAGCTGAGTGGATTGGAAAGGCCACAAGCGCGATGGGTTTAGGGAATATTCAACACGATGAAAGGGAATTGACTTCGATCCCATCGTTTGGCCAAGCCAAGCACGACTCTGAATCCATACAGATCTTTGAGACCCAGCTCAAGGCCAAAGACACTCTCTTAGGACAACCTGTCATGGGCTTCACGAGAAGAGCTTCTAGACGACACGCCATAATGGCAGCTTGCGTGGAATTAAAAGATCGTTTGCAACGTCCAAACGTTCGAGCTTCAATCGACGTGAACGATTACTGCGGACTCGCCAAGTATTGGAATGCAGCACATGACGACGATCCTGGTCCTGTCCCTCCATCGCCGGACGAGCGACTCGAAAATGGCTCAAATACCGAAGGATTCCAGCCAGAGCACATGATAAACTCTATTTCGGTCGATAATAATGTTCTCCTGACAATGGTTTCGGCGTTGCGAAGAATCAGTGTGGAAAGCTGGTCTTCGTCTACCGAATGGACTCGTGCCTATGACGAGCCAGAACCTGTGCCTCTGGTTCGTAATCTGACTAAACCTAGTTCATGCTCGCAGTCAAAACGTGCTAGCGTTCCAGCTAGAACATCACGTTCAGTGCCCAAGACACTGCCCATAAGGCAAAGTGAGCACCTGCAAAGCATTCTCAAGGCAGTAGACGATCATGACATTACAATCATCAGAGCTGCTACTGGTTCGGGCAAGACCACGCAGGTTCCTCAAATGCTGTTTGACAGCGCGGGTCCACGATCAGCCAACATTGTCATCACCCAGCCTCGTCGAGTTTCAACAGTGACTGTCGCACAAAGAGTTGCAAGTGAAAGATCTCAGCGTCTCGGTTTAGAAATCGGGTATCAAGTGAGATGGGACGATCGCTCTCCGCGAAATCAGGGCATCAACTTTATGACAAGTGGTTATCTGAATCGGCTCCTCGAAATCGAGCCAAGGAAGCTCTGCCTACAACATTCGCATATAATTCTTGACGAGGTGCACGATAGGGACATCGATACAGATCTTTTGCTGACTACTATCAAGAACTTGTGGATGCAGCCTCCACCTGGATTTCCACGACTTCCAAAGATCGTGCTCATGAGTGCGACCATCAATGCAGAATTCTTCGAGCGTTACTTCGCCAGTGCAAGCACGTCTGGTCCGTCAATCGCCTCGATTGATGTTCCTGGACGACAGTTTGATGTTGCGACCACGATGTTAGACGATATCGTCCCTATGATCATGACTGCATACCCCAACGTTCAATTTAACGATGACCTTCGACTTTACGTCAATCAGCAGCTGGGTGTTCCAGTGACCTCCAAATCGTCTAATAAGGCTGAAGCGCTTGCATCAGGTCGTTCCGAACAGGTAAATCGTCAAGAGGCAGAGGACGACGATGAAAGCGACACGATCGAAAAGCTGAGTAATGGCCAAGTTGAGCTGGACACAAAGCACGTGCCGCTTGATTTGATAGCCCTTACCTTGGATCATCTGGCTCGCACTACGCAACAAGGAGACATACTGATCTTCCTGCCCGGGCTTAGTGAGATTGATGCTTTGCACGAAATGCTTTTGAGTGGACAGGCTCCAAGCATAAGTTTTGCCAATGAGACCAAGTACAAGATTTTCAGATTGCATTCGGTACTGGCAGAAAGCAACTATCATGCTTGGCAACCGGTTGTACCTGGATGTCGACGAATTGTGCTAGCTACAAATATCGCAGAGACATCTATCACTTTACCCGACGTACAGCAAGTTATAGATACGGGCTATTCGCGGCAAAATTATTTTGATCAGGCTACTCAGGCGGGTAACTTTGGCATGCGATGGATCAGTAAAGCCGAAGTTGCGCAAAGACAAGGTCGTGCTGGTCGAACTCAGCCAGGCAAATACTTGGCGATGTATTCAAAAGCACAATACGAGGCAATGTTCGACGAGCCATCTCCTGAGATCTTGAGAGCGCCGCTTGACTCTCTCGTGCTGCGAACAGAGACAAGCCAAGCATTGCGGTTAGGGAGAATACTTGACGATCAAGCGAATGTCGTGCCTGGTAGCTTCCTGGCCACAGCCCCAACACCTCCCGTACCAGCTAACGTCAGTGCTGCAGTCGATCAGCTGAAGCGTCTCCATGCTCTCACCACCGCCGGCTTACCGACTACCCTTGGATCTGTACTCAGCCACTTTCCTCTACGTCCTTTTGCGTCGAAATCCGCTCTGCTTGGAATTCTATTTCGTTGTTTCAGCCCTTTGCTGACGATCAGCTCCCTGCAGACTGATCTCGCGCTCGTGCAGAATCCTGCATTCACCTCAGCTGCTAACAGGTCTCGAAAAGACTTTGCTGGTTTGACATTCGATGACCACGTAGCTGATTGGCGAGCCGCGTCGTTGATGTCCAATGCTCTCAAAAACGACGATATTATAGAACAGGACCGTTTGGCGCATGATGCTTATGTACGCCTCGATGCGCTCAGTGGAATGGTGCGCGTTGCCAGGCAATGCTACGAGACATTCCTGCCTTTATTCAGTTCCTCAAATCGCAAATTTGATTACGTTCACAAAGGTGAAGATTGGCTCGTGAACGTTCCATCCAGTTTAGACGCTAATAGTGATAACGTCGATCTGATCAAAAGCATCTTATTGAGCTCATCTAGTTCTCGATTAGCGGTCTGGCATGACAGACAGTGGATGGACCAGAAAGGTCGAAAGATACTTTGTACTCCGAGAAGCGTCAACCACGCCAGCTCACGAGGCGATAAAATGCTTCATCGTCTATGCTTCGAGGACGGTGATATTCTATCCTATGAACAACTCCGGATAGTGCCTGGCGATAAGTACCCTTGGGCATGCGAGACCTCGGCTGTTTCGCCCTTGATGGCTATGTTGTTCGCCGAGTCACTACGTCTTGTCGGAGATAGTACACTTGTCATCAATGACTGGCTATACTATCAGGTCAAGGTGGAAGGTAAAGAGCAGGATGCATCCACGTCCTCACGAGCGGCCAAAATCATTCTGGAGTTCCGGAAAGCATTGGATCGCTTTATCATGCATGCATTGGCCAAGGTGTCCTTGTATCCTCACCAATTGCAAATTGTGATCGACCGCAAGATGCAGGCAGAAGAGTTCAACACATTCTTCAAGGAGGAGGTTCACCCATTTCGAAAGATCATGGTCGAAAATGTGATCAAAATCCTTGATGATGATGCTAAGATGCGCAAGGCCAGAGTCCTGACTCGTTTGCAAGTGCAGCTGGATAGCCTGGACGACGACGATACGAAGAAGAAATCATTGTTGGAGCTAGAGAATCTTATGAAACGAGATACTGCTCAAAATCTCTCGTGACGCATGACAGAGTCACATGTATGATTATCCAGCTGACTTGTGTATAGATAGCAAATATAGTTACACATAGGCATCGGACATGTAACTTATCAATAGAAGATAGAACTGGAAGAGCTCGGGATTGTACAATAGAAGCACTGTAGAGACCAGGCAACTAGAATCGCAATCGGTTCATACTGGAGGACTTTATCCCAATGAGTTCTCCTTCTCATTCTACGATCTCTTAGAAAAGCACAAGTTATTGAATTTATGAGTCGCAGTGTCCCTGCTAGTCCCAGCCTCGCCATTCATTGTGCCTAGCACGAACGCTGGATCAACGAACGAAATGCATCAGCTTATTAACGAGTAACTTGTCCGATGTGACGCATGACAATAGCTGTGCGTTCGTAGCCCTCGCCTGACCAGCACAAAATCTGTTGTGCTCCTGCACATATTTCGCCGATAAGGGTCACTTGTATTGCGCATTCGGCGGCGCCACTTTTTCACTCGTTCTGATTGATGCCGATAGAGTCGACTCATAAGCTACGTGACAAGCCGCAACGTTGAGAATGGCGAAGCGCAGGCTCGCATTCAACGTGACAAGATGCAACTTTGAATCGCGCGAGGTTGGCATTCAGAGCTTTGTACTCAAGTGTTCAAGCTCAATCTCCGTCAAATTCATTTGCAAGCGCGCCATAACATCAGCTGCTGGAAGGAGTCGAGCTAGACGTATAGATCGTGGCGGCCGTGAGCTATTGCGTCGGAAACAGCTGAACTCGAGGCCATTAGAATATGATGTCAGGTTTCGTCACAAGAGGTGTGTAATGCAGCTGCCAACAAGACCTGTAGGCAGTACAGGCGGGAGTAATCAGTAATAATCACGTGATGTATATCAATTAGTATATGCATTTAGCTTTGAAATTTGTGCCAGTTGGAGTGGGACGAGCTATAGCAGAATCCATTTCTTGCCTTTTACCAGAGATGGCCGTGGCTACGCCCAAAATACTCCATTCAATCAATCTTTGGAACTATCTCATCTACGAGAACCCGCCTCTGTGTGCGGTTCAACGTATATTTGTTTTGCATTTTTGCACATCTGAGTCATTGTCATTTGTCTCGAATTTGGACGAAAAGTTGCAGGTTCGAGCACAATGGGGGAAAACAATTCTGACTTGAAAATAGCGAACACAAAATCATTCGCTTCGCACAACCCAACGATGACTGCACATACTCAACTGACAACATGAATCGAATTCGATCAAACATTAATCAACCTCAATCGTTCATTCATCTCTGGCTGTATGGTGATTTACGAATCTACAATTACGCTCAACTGCAGCTGAAACAAATGGGATATCTCTCTCGCTAACAATAACATCATATCAACCAATTATACTTCGTATTAACTCGAATCTAAGATCCTTTCATCATCGTAACTAAAACCGATCATGTCCTATAGAAGATCAGCAACGACGCCCACGTCACATCTGGGGGGTAACTTACGACCAAGGGGCTTAGCACGTCTGTTGAGATCTTTAGCTTGACCAGCCTTCAGTTTTGCGGCTTTAGCTTCAGCCTCAGCTTCTAATTCTAGTCTTCGGACATGCTCGCGTGCGTCGCGCACACTGTTTCGTGCCTGTTGCAAAGCAAGATCTGCGTCTCGCTCAGCTTGCTCAGCAGCTGCCACGCGATCTCGTGCCGCTACAATGCTTGGATCTTCGTGTCGATTTCGTGAGAAGAGGCCACCTGATTTCCGGCCTGTGTCCCGTTCAACATCCGATGAGCTCAGTGATGAGGATCGACGGTGGAAAAAGCCTCCTCCTGACCTCGACGTGCGCGGTGATGCGCGTGTTGATGTGCGATGTGAAGTGTTGACCGGTGCTGGCTGAGCTGGGGTAGCGTCGTGCTTCTTGCTGCCGAAGAGAGGCATATTTGATGGCCGGAGATATGGGCTTGGCGAAGTGGTGGCTCAAAATCAGGGGCTGGAAACTTCTTCAGGGAGACAGATCTGGTTGTAATATTAATTGTGAAGTGATGGCGAGAAGTTCTGAAGCAAGATCATGCTCGATATATACAAGGCTACGTGTCCTGTGCTCTTCGTGTATAACCCCAGAAAACAAGTTTCAGCTGTAGTCTGACGTAGTGATCGACAACCCATGGGATGCACGCGCCACGAGGCAGGAAGCCTTGTATGTCATTGACAACTAAACCTTGCGTCCTTCACGTCGACAGACCAATAATACTCTCTTAGAGAATGACCTGACTGCTCGCTTATGCGACGTAGACGTTTAGCTGCGCTCCTTATATAACCGCACATCGAAAGAGGAAGACTGATGATCGAAGCATTTGTGGCTGCTGACAGGATTGTGGCTAGTGAGTGTAACCTAGGTTTAAGGCACAAAGTATTTTCCGACATCCAATACGGGCGCCGATCCATATCCTGTGCGACGACATTCAGTATACTGATGAACCATTAAGCGCCGAAAAGGATCTCAACAATAGTGGACATCATCCTTCGTTATCAAAGACACATTAGCTTGCGTCAACCGCTAGTTCTCATTCCCTCATAACCACCATACCCTATAAGCTGTCCACGCTAGACATTACACATTAATTACCGCATTAATTGTACAACTTTCGACATCTCCAACCGCCTTCAGCTTTTTCTTTGTATACACCAGTCTTTCTCTGTACAGTCTCATGCTCGAGCGGGTCTTGGCGGGGATTTTGCTGCTGCAGTTTGTTGCTTTCGAAGCTGTTTATGCTTCTTTTCACAAGCATCGGAACAGTACTCGTCGGCATCCACAGCCTCTTTCTTGACCTTGGTGTTGGCTTCGCATCCAGCCGAACCAGGTGCAGAGCATTCAACCTTGTCCTCATCGACTGGAAACGACCCGTAGATCTGTCGGCACAGTTGACCTTTGCACTTGACCATCTTGATTTTGACCTTGCACATCTGGATTCCAGTCAGGAATTGACGAAGGGTACTTTGCAGGTATTTGGATTACCTTGAAAAGCTCTTTTATACTGAACACTTTTCGTCTGACAAATTGGCTCCGGAATAGGATGGGTATTAAGATTAGAGTCACTGAGAAGCAGCCATTAATCAAGCTCTGGTATAGTTCAATGACTGCTGTGCAAAATGTCTGTAAAAGTAACGAAGAATTGTCTGACCTTAGTTCTTAATGTTTGCCATTTTTATAGTGCGCGTTCGGTCGCGGCACAGTGACCCAACGGAAGGCGCGACTCGGAGGTATGCTTTTGAATCCTGGGAAAAGTCTTTGCATAGCAAGCACGACTATGGTGCCGCTCTTTGAGGCTGTATCGCCAGTTTTGGCTTACCCTCCACGAAAATTGGTCGTAAATGGATTCAATGACTGCGTGAACTGGCGGCTTATTGGCCGCTGAGCTCCAGACTTGAGCAGAAAGTGAAAGTTCTTCTCATTTTATGTTTGCTATGCAGCATTTAGATAAGATAGAGGCATCAATGGGAGTCTGCAGCGTTTGTCAGTAATCCGGCGTAGCTAACTACAAAATTCGAGTCGTGCGGGCTATAACTTGTCAGTACAAGCATTACTCAATCAAACTCCTCTCGTTGATCATTTACACGTTCTCTTCGAACCGAGTTGACGGATAAATAGATTGAAGTTTGGTAAATTTGATCGCTGGATCGCACTGTCGCTCTTGCCTGTACGGAAACGAGCTTACCCTAATGCAACACTGGTATGCTGGAGCTTTTCTTTCTGAAATGTACCATCTTCATTTTCTAGTATCCAACACCGATCAGATAGTCAGCCAGCTTCTCTACAGTAGTCGCAGCACCACCAGGTTGCACTGATTCGGGATAATGGCCTATAAGGATAGCTTGCTTCGTCTTGACGATCACCACACCCTCCTTGCCCTGCACAATCTTGTCAACACTATCCACTCTGGTCTGCTGATGCCACTGGACGTGGAACATACCTTCTTGCCGTATATACTCCGATCATCAGCCTTTATTGTGATAAATTTGTCGCCTGCGATGTGAAAGCCGGTCCCTTGTATCTCTTTTACGTCTTTCGTGTCCTTGTAGGCTGCAACTATCTTCTGCACCTCTGCAGGTTGCACGTTGTAGCCTGATGATACTGCCCATACGCTGTTGCCCTCCGAGTTGAATATCGCGCCCTTGTCAAGTTGTCCTGTGCCTACGAGGCTGCACACGATTAGTCCCCCGCAATCCTCACAATTCTATCTCATCTAAGATCGTACCTGCTATCAACATATGCTACAGGCTCTGTCAGCTCGGTTCCTGCAACGACCTACCGATACGTACCTTGCCACGACATCGTGGTAATGTGAGAAGTACGGAAGGAAAGAGAGATGGATGAGTGCCTGCTACGAGGCTAGCAGAGTCGCCTGCACGAAGATGTAGAGAGGTCGAATTTGTACTCGTCTGAGTCTTTCAATCAAGACTATTGGTGGTATGACTTCTAGGTAGTAGTGCCGAATGCAAAGAAGTTTGTTGATGATACATTTGCTGAATTGCTGTGGTGGGACAACTTTTTGCATCCTAGGTAGGCATATCTTCTGTCGCCTATTGAGCCCCGCATCCGTCATTATTCACGAATTTAGGGCACTTCCGGGCCTACGGCCCGTTTGTTCACCACGGGCATCACTAAAATCTGTCTAACGCGAAAGCTTCCAAGCTGTTCAGGGCATCGACGACTCGGACACTAATTATTCTTTCTGCACAAGTATCTCTATACTAGTATTCTACCCAGCACCAGAAACTATTCAGTACTCGTCTGAGAGCCTTCGTCGAGGTCTACTTATGATCAAAGCAGAACAATCGTTATCAAGGTCATCGTCATACAAACTATGTACAAGAATTGCTCAACTACCTGAGCACTCGTGTGCTCTCCGTCGCACAGAATCTGGATGAAGGTGATGCTGGCAAAGACAGCAATACCTCGACCTCAGCTAGCCCATCCTTTTGGTCGTCGATTTCGGTCGTCTTCTCACTTGCGCCCACATGCGCCTCAGTCTTCTTCAGTGCTTTCGCAGGCAAGATGTTGATAAATGCAGGATGTTCGCTAAGAGGAATTAGCAGCGGACTGTCCTTTGGTAATGGCTTTCGCTTAGCACTCGGTGGGCTGCGGAATCCTGATTTTGGTCTTAGCAACGGCGAAGAAGCTGATCTCGGTAGACTGCGTCGCACAGTTGAAGGTATGGGTGGTAAGGGTTTTGAAGTGTTGACGTTCCGAAATGCCAATAATTGTGCTGGTGACGCTGTGCTTTTGCCGAACTTCAAGTTGTCACCAGGAGTCGTCCTTTGTGTCGTTTGCGCTGTTTCATTTGTGGTTGTATCTGCTGTGTTGTGTCCAAACGGGCTTGGCGTCCCTATGGCTCCCAATGGTGATGTCGTGTTCAATGCATGTCCGACATACGCAAAATCTCGGACCAAAATTTCCTGAGAAGGTACTTTCGCTACTCGACGGAGGAAGGATTGAAAGGAAGGTTTATTTGAAAGTGCGAATGTATCCGCTGATGTGATGGTTTCGTGCTTGGACGATGTGCTAACTTGTCCGGCAGCTGGAGTTTTGGACACTGAAGCCATGTTAGGTACTGCTTTGTCTTGCAAACACGAAACAGGAGAGCTAACCATGTCACCTTCATGAAATGCATGGATTGGTGCTTGGTCATCTGGCTCGATCTCGAACACTTTTGTTGAATCAAGGGGTGAGTCCAAGCTCAGAGACCAGCTATCGAGCTGTTCACTCGTCTTGCGCCTTAAGTCAGCCCATGATATCTGATACTCGTCTTTCGGCTTCGGAGACTTCTGCTGAGATAGCAAGCTCATGTGGCGATGGCTCTCTGAAGAAGTCATCCATGTCACGTCTATCTTTGCTATCCAACAATCGTCCAACGCGCTTTTCTCTGATTTCTGCGCGAGATTCAAGCTTTTGTGGTATACTGGATTTGGATTTGGAACGAGACATCTGACTGTCGAATGAGGATTTGATGGTTGATGGCGATTGTAAGGATATGACGAGTAGAGCACGTTCGAAGTAAGCAGTCATTGTCTTCGTGAGTCGTGATGAATTTAGTGTTGTGGGTGGCAGCGCAGGCACGGCGCATGCATCTAAGAATAAGACGTTTCATCGAGCACAACATGTTTGTCTTTATTTCCAGGTGCACAAGGACAAAGGGGATGAAAATAGTATTGGTCGAAGCTAGACATCATTGTCAGCCGAACGCAGACAAAGACAGGCTATCCGAGCATGCATTGCTGGACGTATGATCACATTGTGTCAGTGTCTATCGGCGCTCTTAACCAACACCCCCTGATGTCTATCGTGGTTCCGACGCGCGAGTGAAGCCATCATCAAGACCTCGAATCAACATGTATATGGTACGTAAAATCGGCGTCTTCACGCCTTTCTCCTGGGCAAGTCGTACGACGTTACCGACAACTGCATCGACCTCCATGTTGCGGCTAGCTAATGCATCTGCCATCATGGATGGCTGGACGCCAGGCGGTGCGCGGTGGTGCATACGATAGATTACGTTATCCGCGCGTGACTTGTCCAGGTTGTAGCCGTAAGCATGAGCAACCTCAAAGACCTCTATTATCGTGTCTCTCATGAACTCGGAAGTGCCTTCGCCGGAATTGATGAATTGACTGTCCCTGGATCTTGATAAAGCACAAATCGGATTCAGAGGGGCGTTCATCATTAGCTTAGCCCAACGCTCAGATTGGATGTCATCGTGGAGTTTGGCAGTTGCACCACATTCGCCGACAAGATTAACCCAAACTTGAGCTGCTTCTTTGTGTTCGGCAGGTGCATCCTTGGGATAGGTTCCTATATGCATAAGCTCGATCTCTGAATGAGAAAAGACCGCTGGACTCGTCTGGGTAACGGCAAAGTAGACGACCCCTGATAGGATTGGAGTATTGGGATAACTCTTCGCCCATTCCTCCTCGATAGCTATTCCATTCTGTAACAGCACGACCGACGTGTGCCTCGACACAGCTGGCTTGACTAGGGCAACAGGAGAGGTTCCCGTTCTGAGCACCTTTGACGAGACCACAATGTAATCAAATGGTTTGCCACCAGAAAGGCTGACAGCCTCCTCGACACTGCTTGCTATTGTGGGCTTATAATGCAGATCTTGGCCCCATATAGTTGACTGTAATAAAAAGCCATTCTTCGAAGCTGCATCAAAGTTGGACCGGCACACAGCAACCACGTCTTCAGGACGCAACTTCCTCAGTAGAGCATAACAGTAGCCGGCACCTATACCACCTGCCCCGAAAATTAAGATTCTTGTCATCTTCGATACGCAGTATGAGGAACTCGGGTTTTGGCACGATAATTAAGAGCTCCCGACCTATTATGCCACTATTTATTGATACGATTTCGGAGATCCATGGAGCATGTCCTGGTCGGCAAATGCCCTATGTTTCTGCAGTAAACTGATCTGCGGTTCGTGGCCAGGCGTTCATTGCCAGAGATCGCATCAACGAACATCATGATCGAACGACAGTCGAGCACTATAGCTGAAAATGTTTCCTGTTCCCCTACCATTACCCGACAACAAGATTATTGACACATTGAGGAGTACATTGTCGGGACAGGCTGCGCAGTCGGATCTCCGAGTCAGGTGGGATTTTGGACTGGGCTAGAAGAGTTCGCGCCGCTTGAAGCACCATGCCCACAACGCGTTCGATGGAGCCTGTTCGGAACGCGAAATCTGCAGATTGACGTATCTCTGTTGACATTGCCATAGCTTGCTTTTGTTTCGAGACATCGCACACACACAGCAGCCAGCCTACTCTTCGCTGATGAGAGCAGATCGTTGCCCAGGCAGGACATGGATTATGACCCTGACATTGCTCTGCCCTCTGTTGAAGCAAGGGAGAAGCCCATCCCAAACACAGTCCACTTGCCATATGCGCAAAGTGACGGATCACTAAATGTGCCAGCAGAGGCAAGTCATAGAGGGTCCAGCATAACAAACAATGGTCCTAAAGTGACTGCTTCGCCAACACGCACACCACTAAAGACAGGACCCGCCACCATTTCTGCGTCTCCTGGTTATTCGCCTATATCGCGCTCACCCTCAAGCGCTTCCTTACGCCATGATCGTTCGATTACACCAAAGTTGGATAGAAAGAGATCAGTCCCGAATTTCAGCACAAGAAGTTCTACGCCTTCACATCAGCCACAATTTCGCCGAGCCTCGTCTATATTGAACCCTGCAGCGCCTGTACGTGCCAAACTTATGGAGCGACCTCAAATGACCTCCACCTCGGTTGCCAAAGATTATTTCGAGAGAGATCTGGTAGCGCAAGCACGGTTGGCGACGGAGACGGTGGTACTACATAGCGACGCTTGCTATGGGCATCGATTCTCACGTCCAAAAGCTACCAAAGCCATGTTGGGCTCGATTGTGGAGAGACCTGAGCGTATACATGCTGCTCTATTAGGCGCGAGTACAGCATATGTGAGGCTTGGGGACAGACATAAAGACGGCAAGAACAGACCACAGCCTGATGCGGAGTTAGCGGTACCTCCCTTCATGTTCAAGCGGACTGTCAGATCTGTGCCATTGACACATCCGGCTGTCACAGCCGTCCATGGGAACAAATGGATGGAGGGGTTACAGCTCATGTGTGATACTGCAGAGGCAAAGCTGGCCATGGGTCAGAAAGAGCTCGCTCGGCCCATCGGCCACACCAAGGATTCTAGGGGAAACACCTTGCCAGCACTTCATTCAGGCGACCTCTATCTCGCTCCAGAGTCCCTTGCTGCACTACAAGGCTGTTTAGGTGGCGTATGTGATGCCGTGGACCTTGTATTCCAAGACGACCATCCCGCAAAAAGAGCATTTGTGTGCATACGACCACCAGGACATCACTGTTCGGCCGAAATGCCATCCGGATTCTGCTGGGTGAACAATGTCCATGTTGGCATCACCTACGCTGCAATGAATCATGGCTTGACACATGCTGCCATCGTTGATTTCGACTTACATCATGGCGATGGCTCACAGATGATTGCATGGGATCACAATAGAGATGCATATAGTACACAGAATCCCAAACATACACCAGCCCACAAGAAAACGCCCATTGGTTATTACAGCCTGCACGATATCAACTCTTATCCTTGCGAGTATGGTGATGAGGACAAGGTCCGTAACGCGAGCACTTGTTTGCATACAGCTCATGGTCAGTCGATCTGGAATGTGCATCTCGAGGAATGGACCAACCTTGATCACTTTTTCCATCTGTATGAGAGCAGGTACAAAATTCTTCTGGACAAGGCTGCTTCCTTCTTAGCTCATCACTCGAAGGCTCTTCGTCAAGTTGGCGTCCAGCCGAAAGCTGCGATTTTTCTGTCATCTGGCTTCGACGCCTCACAGTGGGAAGGTGAAGGAATGCAACGACACAAAGTCAACGTGCCTACAGAATTTTATGCAAGGATAACCGCCGACATCGTGAAGTTATCGGAGCAAGCTGATTTGGGTGTGAATGGCAGAGTGATCAGTGTCTTAGAAGGCGGCTATAGTGATCGCGCACTTACAAGTGGTGTACTTAGTCACCTGTGTGGTCTTGCATCGAGCCAGCCACAAGAGAGACCTGAAAGGGACCATGACGGGCCGGGTACCATGGTCATGGATGAGCGGGCTGCAGAAATACCAGCCTTCGATCCTGCTTGGTGGCATGTGAGTCAGCTGGAGCTACTCGAGGCAATAGGAGCCGGGCATATGCCACCTCCTAGCCACAAGCTCAAAGAAGGAACCCCTAGCTCGTATTTGTCTCCAACCCACGCATCAACAGCAAGGATGACCGATGTTGCGAAAGAGAGGAGATCCATATCTGCCCAGATCGAGGCACAAATGGCACTCGAAAATGCCCCTGCAGAGCCTGTGCCGGAAGTAGACTGGATCACAGCAGCATACGAGCTGTCACGACTGCTGATACCGGATTACCGCCAGACACAAAGCTACACTCACGAAGAGCTTAATGCCGAGCATAGCCGTGCCAGACGAGATAGGCAGTCGTTGGCAGGTATACCAAACCCGGATCCAGTTGATGACTTCAAGAGGATGCAGCTTCGCGACCGCAAGGTGAAGCCGATCACTACGGCGACGCAGCTACGAGTAGCTTCGCGAAGCTCAAATCGCAGAACCACAATAGCGGCTGCATCTGATCTGCCTGACCCAGCAGCAAGGGAAGCCCCGAGGACAAGAAGACGCTCAAGTGCAGCGTCAAGCGTGCTTTCTGGATTCGGTGATCTTAAAATCGAGGGTAGAGCTGCATCACAAACCCGATCATTACCACCTATACCAATATCTGCTACTCCGTCTGACCAGTCGGCAACAGTGCCGATCAAGAAGATAAGAGCGCCTGTACGGAAACCTGTATCATCAGCAAGTAGCCCAAGGAAGGCCAGATCAAACGGTGCGAAGCAAACCGAATCCGACCCTGCCGATAAGGGCGTAGAGCAGCCACATGTGCCAAATAGCAACGGCACGATCCCCCAAGGTGATGGGATAGAAGATCTTACAAGCGGCATGAAGAAAATCAGTATCAAGCTGAAGATGCCAACAGAGGAGCAGCATAACGCAAAGCAGAGAAAGGTCGGGGAAACAGCAGTTCCAACGAGCAGAGCTTCGAGAAAAGCGCCTGTCCCAAGAGCACCAAGGACGAAAGGTGCCGCCAACAATAATGCTACAAGCAATCCGAGCCCAAGTTTGCTGGTAACTACATCGGGGCAGCCTGCTCCAATGATAGCAGTAAAAGCCGATGGAAATGTGCCTGCAAGCTATCTGACCAATTTGCCAGTCCACCCTCCCAAAGTCCAACGATCAGTAAGTCAGACATCTGCCACAACAATGTCAGCAATAGATTTCTTGTCGTCGACTGAAGTGCGAGATGAAGGTTTATCTGCTGGCAACACTCCGGGAGAAGAAGCTGGATATGTCGACGACATCACTGCACAAGAACAGTCCTCCGAGATTTCCGACGTGCCGATTGCCTACCCTAAAATCATGCTGACAAGGGAATCGAGCTCTCTACCTTCCACTTAAGAATGACCGGTGCCTTGGCTACGAGTAGCATATCGACGTCGACGTTCACACATGCTTTGCTCGTTTGCTTGGGCAACGATATTGAATAGTGGTTTTCCTACAAATTTGTGTTCATGATTGATTTGATTTTAGCAGTCGTAGTGTGGTTTTAGCACAGTGATACCCCCTGAAGCGATAAAAAGGTTATTGGAATTTGGTAATGGTTTTGGAAGCGCCTAGGGATTGAGAAATTGAACCTATTGCGTACTTAGTTTGCTAGCAATGTCATTTTCTCTCATGCTATCTTCACGTTGAAAGGACTCTGAACATAGTTTGTGCTGCAAATAAGCAGTTATAGCACGTCTGGATGCAAGACAAACGTAATTCATTTCTACTTTACAGTCACCACGGAGGCTCAGAGAAGATTTCGGCCACGTGTAAACCACATAAGATAAGTTAGATGCCACTTCTGGCAAAAAGTTTACTAGTACAGGTTGAAGTTTCGGAATATGGTGGTACAGAGAATACATGCGCAACACAACGCATCACAGAAGGAAAAGTGCCCAAGGCTATCAAATCCCCAAATCCAAGTATCGCCACCGAATGTTCCATTGTGAATCCTGATATCGCTGGGAGCAAGCTCGTATAATTCGTGATTCCCATCATGCAGGCGTAGGTGCAAACCTTACCTGCTTCCTCCCAGGCTGTCGAACGGGTCTTTGATAGCTAGCACTGCGCGAAGACTGCCTCCTAGGCATCCCTGGTCGTGCAGCTCTTGAGGCAGACTGATTCGACCGTTGACCGACTTGTGAAGGAGGCGGCTGAGAATATTGCACGAGTGCGCTACGATCAGGCGGATCCATCATGCTCATGCCTGAGTCTCTTCGCTCGCGTATCTCAGCGTCTTTGTGTTGTTTACTTGGTTTGCTTGTGACCTTTTCGCGTAGAGGTAGTGACTGTGGTTGATACTGATTCGGTGCTGCTAATTTCGGGGCTGCATCAGGCCGAGTCCGCTGATAGGACTTTTGGCGGTCAGTCGCTGGCCGTTGTGGTCTCGGAGAGGTGGTTGTGCCTGTTTTGGATATTGCGGCTGAAGTTTTGCTTGACTTTGGTGTCTTCTGACGGTATTCTGTGCCGTTGACGAGAAGATCGTCACAATGGAACCATTGGTCTCCTACTCGAAGTGTATACGGGCCATTGTTGCGTGCCCACACCTGTATTCTGGGTAAATACGGTGCCTGGCGGATCTTCTCTTCTCGTTGGCGTTCTGATTCAGAGTCTGAGGCTGTGTCGTAGTGATGGTGGTCAAAGTAATCTGAGTGGTCTTGCGGCGCCATAGTCGGTATGACGAGTATGGGTTTACAGGCTCTTGAGGCTTCTGCGCAGGCTTGTCGTGGCAGAAGGAGCAATCGCAGTCATGAGAATATGAAGGTGTGAGGCTGGAATTTGCGGATGAGGTTGACATTATGTCTAGTTCAGCCGGATATTGGATTAAGGTTGTATCCAGTCTCGAAAGTCTAGGAGCAACGCCCGGCAGGCTAGACGTTTCTTCACCTCAAAGGAGTGGAGGGGCAAGAATTGTAGTGGTCAGATTCCATCTTGGCTTGGAGAGATAAAGGACCGCTCTGCCGGTAGCTGAAGCTAATGACGTCGATACCTCATGAGGCATGGTTTTCAGATTGAGATCAGGGTCTAATTGGTAGGGATATTCATGTCTGCACGGATGTCTCGCAGCTAGGCTCAAGTGTGCATACCAGTCAAACCTTGCGACAAGGCGCAAAAGCCCTGCACGGTTTTTGTCCTCGAGTTAGACTCGTAAAGCTCACGTCATTATCATCTGACCAAGCCACATCTCAACCAAGCGCTATCTAGTAGTATCCTTGCACTGTTGATACGCTCACGGAACTGCCAAGGACATGGATCATGCTGTCTTGAGTGAAATGTGACATCAAAACAGGGGACTTCAACCTCCCAAAGTCAAAGGCAGGAAAACCTGGCGTTGTCGATCTTCAGCGAATCAGCTACTGGAGTTCATGCTTGGACGTTTTAGTGGGGGATGACGAAGCCACTGGCAGACAATCCACCAGAAAGCACGTGGTCAACCTCGGAAGAGTTTCAGTCCGAACCGCACATCACTATCAATCTCATACAGTGATACTGGGTTATTGGAATACCCATAATCGTCAAGTTTATTATGCCTGTTTTAGGTGTATTCTATCATCCCACGGCGAAGGATAGCCGAGCTGGATGATCTAAGCCCATCTGATATTAGTCGAGGTATAGCTAGTGCTAAAGTAGCTAGCTCGCCTATTAAAAAGCTGTAAACAATAGGAATAAACCTTATATTAGCTGGTGACTAAGCTAGTTATACCTATTCTAATTGTAATAACGGAAAATTATTCTTACTACTAATAAATTTGCCCTGTCGCCGAAGGTGGTATTCTGATACCCGTGGTTATACCAATAGAGGTGCATTCCAATAACCCAGTTTCACTGTACTAGTAAAGCGTCCATTCGCGATAGTGTTGTTAAGACTAATTCAGTCAGGAACCCACAGCATTCACCCCTGTCTCTCTATCGATTTCTTGTGGCAACGGCCTCGTGCAAGAACGTCGTAGACAATTTCCAACATTTGCTTATCTGCAAGTCTTCCATATTGAGCGAAGCTATTGAGCTGCCGAACAAACAAATTCCTGGCTTCTCTATGAAGTATCGTATCAAATTGGACATGTCGCCTTCAGTGAAGTCGTCGAGATGTGTGTTATGAACTTCGAACATGTCAATAAACTTCGGCGACTGCCCAGGTGGTCGCATTCGTACCTAAGGAAAGTCATTCCATTCTCCATAAATAGTGTCCCCGCGCCTCGTTCGCAACTTGCTATCAGAGGAACGCAGGAAGCTGGTAAGTATTCGGCCAAGGGACCTAATTCAGGCCGGGCATACTTATGAGTGCATCACATAGGAAGACTACATGTTACAATTTTGACTTCTCCTGCTTCTTCCGTGCCTGGGCTTCAGCAAAAGCAGAAATGGCTGTTTTGCTTTCATTGCCTCTCGCCTGCTTCCTCAGGTTCTCTAGCTCCATGTCATTGACTCTCAAAAGTTCCTCGCGAGTCCCTCTCATCATCAGCTCTTTATTTACACGAAGACTCTCAGCAGGAAGTTTGATCATGTCTCTAGCAACCTTCAGCACGTCCCCCATGAAATTCTCCTTAGGAAAGATCTTTGTGATCAGCCCTGCCGATTCGAGTTCCTGAGCAGTCATCCTCTGTCCAGCCAGTATGAGCGCGGACGCTTTCTGACGACCCATGATGGTTTTGAACGTATGAGACGAGCATGCCTCGGCGCATATCCCCCATTGAACGAAGGGTGTGAAGAAGAATGCGTCTGGCGTACTGTACACGAGATCGGTCAGGGCAAGGGACGACGTGCCCCAGCCCGGTGCTGGCCCATTCACAGCTGATATGATCACCTTGTTCGAAAGGATTAGCGTTTTGTGCACATCACTTAGTGTATCAGTAAACTCGTCGCTGATCGTCGAATTAGGCCCCTGGTTGATCGGGTCAAGCAGATCCAAGCCAGCTGTGTATAGCTTGCCTTCGCCAGTGGTAATAATGACTCGGATTTCTGGTGCTGTATCCGCCCAGCGCAGTGCAGCTAATATGTCTTTGAGCGTAGGAGTATTAAGCGCATTGCCAGCCTTCGGCCTGTTGTACTTGACAATAGCTATTCCGTTTTCTGTTTCGATAGCTACATTCGTGAGCTTGGGTAGGGTCGATGTAGTAGTCATCTTGACAAAATGGAGCTTAGGCAACGATACAAATTGATTCCGAGGTTCGATTACGCGATGCTGTGCAAGCCTTGTTCGTAGTAGAGCTTTGAGTATCATGATGTATAGCAAGCTACTACGTGGTCATAGATATCAAGCTGATCATTAGGTACACATTATTGGTGAATGAGCCGAGGTCGAATGCCTTTTCGCCAAAACCTTCAGGAAAGCTTATCAACATACTAGTAGTTTAGAGAACCCCAGCATGATAGGCATCAGAAGCCCAGCGCAGCAGCCACAACTAGCTGATCACGTACCAATTTCTTTACTGTTCCTTATCTTTCAGCTCCCTCTTTCTCTTCTGCAAGTTCGCTTTCACATCCGAATTGACCTTCTCTATGGCAGCCTGTGCACCAGGCCAGGTCTTTCTTCTGTTACTTGGGAAGAGCCTATAGATATGCGGGCTCCAGATTCCATCCATCAATAGTTTACACAACTTGGCATTGGTCGCCCAGAATTTCCAGGCTTGAAGGCTACTATAGTTCAGGTACTGTCCAACGTTTGTGCCTGCTGTACTTTGCACGAAATCCATCCATGGACCTTGCCTAACACTATGCTTGATGAATTTGCCATCTGACGACATGGCACGAATGTTGGATGCCCATTTCAGATGCTCTGCGTACCATTTATCCATCTCGACTTGACTTGGTAGGTTGGGCGAGCCTGTTTTGACAGACCATAGCTGAGCTATAGCCATCGTTGACAGATCTGACAGGAGCGGAGCTGGTTGCAGTCCTACGGCTATGCCGACGAATGCAAGTGAATGAGGGTATTGCAAAGAGAAAATGTTTTGAAAGAGTTGTGGTGTTGCGTGGTTGTGCTGATCCAGGCCAGTCAGAGTGGGATCATGCGGACCAAGTATACTATAATCGGTATCATATCCCGTGCAACAGACGATAGTGTCGACCTGCACAACACTGTCATCGAACAACTGAACGTCTCTGTCGCCTATTATTCGCCGTGGTGCAGCTGTCGACGATACACGCCCAGCTCGAAGGGCTGGTATGAGTGTTTCTGATACAGTTGGAACTTGGTGAAGCAAAGAAGGAGTTGGGGTCAAACGCCACTGCGGGTTCAAGGTACCAAATTCTGTTTCAACCGTCTTAAGCATAATGTTGTCAAGAAATTTGCGCGATTGAGTGGGGAAATAGCCTTCTAGGACATCTTTGATGATGCCGGTTCTGTATGAAAAGTCATGATCCAGAGACTTACCGCTTTTCAAATAGCGAGGTACAACGAGTGCTCCATGTCTATGACCTATATATACCTTGCTGGCGATGTCGACAAGCGACGTGCTTGTGTCTGCTGCCGTGTTGCTGATTCCGACAACCATGACACGTTTGTCTCGGAAGCTAAACGGGTCTTTAAATTGAATTGCATGTATGATGTCTCCCGAAAACTTCTCTTCATCCTGTATTTCGGGCCACGATGGTTTACTGTGTGGACCGGCGGCTATGATCAGCTTGTCAAAGAAAGAGTCATCGACCTGCTTCGTGGGGTGTGGTTCCACGACAAGTTGCCAACCATTTCGAGCATTGTTCCTTTTCACCTTTTTGATACTGTGACCAAGACGTAGCCGAGGCCATAAGTTGAAGTTGTCACAATATGCGTTCAGGTATCTGTCCAACTCAGCAGCGGACGGATACGAACTGGTTCCGGGAGGAAAAGCAAAATCGGTGAAACAAGCTCGCTCTCTTGACACGTTCACTACTGTTGTGGGTAATGCCGATACACGGTGTTCAGCAGAATAATGCCAGATGCCGCCGACATAGTCATTGCCATCAAAACCAGTGACGTCAAAGCCTTGCTCTAACATGTTCTTCACTGCCACTAACCCTTGTGCTCCTAAGCCTATAACGGCGACCTTTATCTGTGCATTTGTGTCCATCTTATCGACGTTTCTCACGGACCAAAACCTTCTATTGGTGTCGAAAGTGAGATGATGACCGCTATCACCAATCTCTCACCAGCAGCCTGGACATGTTAAATGCTCCCTATAGTCCTCAATTGATAGGGGATTGCACGTTGCGAGTACTTCTCGTACTCGCATCAGGCAGGCGCGGACAGTTCAGCTGCAACGGCTTCGGTACACATGCAAGGACTTCTCTTTTCCGCTAGATACACAGAGTACATAATATGAATGACCTGCTCGAACATCGCGCGGTCTGTCTAAAATTAAGCAATACGGCGATAGGGTTATACTAAGTCAAAAGAAAGCAAGCTCTTCGTATGCGATCAAGGTTGCCGCTGTCATTCAAGCTTAGTTCTGCCTCAGCTCAGGCCTGCTTCGTAAGGCAAGTCGTTCTATACGTAAACGACTCGTAAGCTATTCGTGTTGATTGTCTGATACGATATGTAAGGCTACCTCATTTACATTCGCATGTACTAGTATGACTGCAATCTGCTTCAGAAAGACATGGAAAAGTAAAACGTATTGAACTGCTAAAATCGACTGGCGACGCAGCTGACGCAAAGCTCACTTTGGCTCGTGCTCACGCCGTTTCTGTGTTACGGCAAGGACCTTTTGTGCCACGGACTCGGCTATTCCCATAATTTTCTCCTCTTGCTCCTTCACCTGGAACTGCACCTCCTTCATCCTCGACTCGACCTCATGCCGGCTGTCTTCCACTTGATGCGTAAGATTGGATCTCGTGTCTTCTATTCTGTTCTCAAGACCATGCCTAGTATCCTCTACTTGTGCTGCTGTTGCTGCTTTTGCAGTATTTATCTGGCTATCAACTCCGGCTCGTGCTCGTTGATACTGACTGCTCACATCAACACGTGCATCCTGGTATTGCGATTCAATGTCACGTTGAGCTTCGGTTAGTCGGTTGTCGACATCGTCCCGTGTCGCATTGTAGTGAGCGCTCAAGCCTTTCTCAGCCTCGGACACCTGACCATGTATGTCGTTTGCCCTTTGCGATAATTGGGATTCGATGCCATATCGCACACTATTGAGTCTATCACCAATGCCTGATCGTGTGTCCCTGAAGCGCGATTCCGCACCCGAACGCATTCCAGACAGACGCGCCTCGAATTGAGGCCGCACGGATCCACGAACTGAGCCCAACTTTTCCTCAAACTCATCATACCTGTCGTCGAATCGACCTCGTGATACATATCTGTCGTGCGTGGGTATTGAGCTTGCTTCTTTCTGAAACCGCGTTAGCCCATGGTTGTCAATTGCTTCGCTGCACTCGAGCCTAAGGATGGGCAGGGAGAATTTTATGATGAGTACTCACAGTTCTTGAAACATAAGCTTCTGGCGTATTCAATTCAATTTCCTTTTTGACGGTCTCCCACATTTCCTCAATCCTTTTAATCTCGTACCTCACATCGACGTCTGGGTCGCCTCGGGCAATCTCTCGTTCTCTCTGTGATTGTCAGCTCGTACACATGAAACGGTCTAACACCATATCTCATCTTCAAGACAAGTGTATGGCGACACCTTTCAAGAAGGAAGACTTACTTGTTCCACGTATTCTCTCAAGTTTGTAGTCTGTTCCTTGTAGTACTTGAATCGATTTGGTAGTCCACTTCCTTTGAGGTACGTCAAGAAGGCTGCAATGATTGTGTTCAGCGCGCCGAAGGCTGTGACAGCGCTTCGAGGGCCGTTGCCCGCGCCCAGAGCAGTCAACGCAGCTGCAAAGACGATTTGCAAGCCCAGGGCTGCATTGATAAGCCATGAGAAAGTCTGAAAGTTGCTTTTGTAGGTGTTTTCATATTTGACAATACCTGTGTACAGCATGAGCAGCAGTAACACACACTTGAGGTCCTGACATTACGTTTGTATATTCCGAGGTTGGGCTGTCTGCCGTCACCACCGATCAGGTCTGGGTCATCGTGAATGCCAACAGCGTGCCGGAACTCGGTAAGCACTGCCTGTATCTGAGGGTCGCGCTGTACATGCGTAGGTATGGGCCTCTGAAAACCTTTCTCGGCATCGGTTGTGGTCGTCGAGCTCATGACATTCGTGACGAAGCCTGGTAGACGCATTTTAAGGCGCTGAGCGACTTTGAGAGGTGGAAGCACGCCATGTTGCCATATATTGTGTCGCGCTTCGAGCTCGCCCACGTATTGCGCTGCCTATCTCTTTACTTCGCGCAGCGAACGCCTCGCTTCTGAGTCTTCCAGTGCTCAAGCAGCGCCCATCGATTGACTCGCAGCCAATCCGTGAAAGCCGATGATACACCAGCGCGAATCTAGACGGAGCTTTTCCCAAAACGGGTTCGTAGATCAGCCAGCCAACGCAAGCCCTGTTCAGCTTAGAGTCAAATCATGTCAATCGTGGACATTGTCCAGGCCCGATCCGTTCAAGATGGTCTGTAGGAGTCCGCAATCTTGCATGACTTGGTACCGTTCAGAATACTCTCAGGTCAGCTTTTGTGATAGTGCTGGGGAGAGGTGTGCAGTACCGGAAAGCTTGAGGGTGTTGTAAAATAGCGGTGCACGTGCATCTTGGAGAAATCTGTTCGTCTCGAACATCGCGATCCTCCCAGGTACATATGTATACTTGAGCGGTTGTTCTAGAACTATTCGCATGAACGGTGGTTTATACCTGGACGAGAAGTGTTGCAAGGAGCGAATTGTCTCCGATAGTGCCTTAAAACGATACAACCTACAGCAGCAGCTATCCGGGAGAAGTCAACACACGAAGTACTGAAATTTAGATTCGCTCAATCAGCCTCATTGGTTGAATTTTCTTTGGGCAATCTTCACTTCACCGATCTACAATTTCGATCGTCGCTTGTGTTGTTTGACGATATCCTCGACATCGTGAAACTTGACAAAGGCTGTCAGCAACTCTCGTTCCGAGTCAGACAGAGTCATTTTCTCCAGTACCTTGGCTCCTTCGTTGCAAACTTGTTTGACCTGGATCTCCATCTTCTTACCATTGGCATTATGCGGAATCTCAGGCACTTCAAAGAAGTAGCTCGGCACATGACGTCGGCTATGGTCTTGTGCTATCCGTTCTTTTAGCTGATCAACCACTTCTTGATTCGGTATCGTCGAGTTTGAGCTGTGCTCGGCTGACACCTTCAAGAACAATATGACTCGTTCTGCAGGATCAGAGTATATACCCGTAGCACGTTGCTGACCCACAGTGAGTCCGTCGAGTGTGATGGGTGAGAATTCTGGCAGAGCCAGGATGTTGTAAAGTTCGCTTGTCCCGAACTGCACAAGGTTAGTCTGAAAAGTGGCAATAGTGATAGTCTGCCCAAAACATACACGAACACCTGAAGGGTTTAAAACGCCGTCGCTAGCCTTGTTAGTCTTCTTAGAGCACAGCTTTCGTGAGATACGCACCTTCTTCCTAGAACGTAAATACCTTTAGTTTTCGGGCTGACTCGTATGAGGTCGCCATGCGTCCACACGTCTGATGTGGGATGTCAGTGGAAGCTCTGTCTTTCTCCAACAACGCACCTGGAAATCCTTCGAAATAGCTCTTGTGATACCTTTCGCCTCTAGTGTCATTCCAGAATTTTACAGGCATATTGGGGAAAGGCTTCCTGCAGACTAGTTCCCCAGCTTCACCGTCCGGCAAAGGCTTTCCATCTGGGCTGAATGCTGCTACATCCATGCCAAGTTCAAGCACCGCGATCTCGCCTGGGTAGCATGGTAACGACCTTGTACCTGTCATAAAGTTTCCGCATAGTTCTGTGCCGCCGGAGAAGCCAATTTGACAAACAGGTCCGAATGCTTCGGCTAAAAAGCTTGCTGTCCCTGGTGTGAGTAGGGCACCAGTGGAAAGTAATGTATGCATCTTCGTAGCATAGTGCCGCGGTTTTATATTGCGCTTCTGCAGCTCGGAAAAATATCGAGGACTGCCTCCGTACGCTGTGACACCAGTGGCAAAGACGGCTTTCAGGAATTCATCGGGACTGGGGTGAAAAGGTGAGCCATCATACAAAACCATGGTCGCGCCTGTGAACATGGCGCCAATCGAGATGTTCCATAACGTCCAGCCAATGCCACTGAAGTGGAAGTGCACATCTTGGGGCCCAAAATTGTTGTGAATCAGGTGCTCCTTAATACCATTTATCATTAGACCGCCTTGGCCATGTACAATGCCCTTTGGAGTGCCAGTCGTTCCTGAACTGAACATAACCACGAAAGGCTGGTTGGTGGGGACTTGCTCGAATCGCAAGTCCGTTGCTGTCTCGTCTTGCATTAGATCATCGAGTATTTGACTACCCGGAGGTATATCGTGTTGCGCTTCGGAAATCAGAAGCTTGCAATTCGTCGTCCTCGCTGCTTTCGCAACCTTGTCCGTGATATCGTTGAGCTTGCCGTTGTAGCGGTATACGCACTCTGCGATCATCACTCTCGGTTGCAGCTGTTCTATGCGCCCTGTCAAAGCTTTAGCCCCCATATCAGTCTGAAAACTTGCGAAAACAGCACCAAGACTAGCAGCAGCAAGTAATAAAGCCAAGGATCGCGCACAGTTTCCACCTATGACAACGACCACATTTTCTTTTTCAACTCCGAGGCGGTGCAAAACACCAGTATACCTTGCAACAAGAGTTTTGAGGCTCTTCCATGTATGACGGACTGGGTTGTGAATGTTTGTTTCATTCATCTCGATCACGGCGATGGCATCATCCCTGCCGCATAGCAGGTTTTCTGCATAGTTCATGCGTGCATCTGGGAAGAAGTGTGGTGGTGGGAATATAGCAGGAGTGTCGTCGTCGAGTGCTCTCGACGGTTGTATGAAAGCACGGATCTGACAATACTGCCATACTGCCATCCAAAAATCATTTAGTCTAGTCACCGAGAATTTGTGCAGTTCGTCGTAGTCCTTTAGCTGCACACCATACTTTTCATTAACGTAGTCTCGAAAAGCATCTATCTTAGTACGAAAGCCTGGTTGTGGTGTATAGATAGCTTTTGTAGTCACCATGATGCAGCTGACGTGATCAGACCGCTAAAGCTTATACACTCATTGACAAGCAGAAAAGGACAAGAATGATCTTAGAGAGGAAGACATCACCAGCTCACAACGCATTTCGGATCAGCTCGCTAACAGTTTAAACGGGAAGTACAGAAAGTATGATGCCTCCCGTCTGAGCTCTGCGACGATGATGCATGACCTCGGTTGCGCACTTAAGCTCTATGAGCGTCGAATCCGCGTACTAAGGCATGTTTGCTGACTATGTAGACGCTGATAGAAACCATGAAGATGCTAAAAGATATGGAATGACAAAAGTCCAAGTAGTTACGTCCGCCATGGCATCCACATCTCGTCTAACAGTGCAGCGAAGGCATCGGCGCGCCTCCACTTTCCAAATATTCAGTTACCTACCGACATGACAGCATACATTGAAGCACTTTTCGTCTTTGATGATCAAAAGTACGTACAGCTTGCTCGGCTATCGGTTGAGAAAGAGCTAATCCGGCTAGACAGTGCATTCTCGACCACATATACAATGGTCGACCACCGAAATCTAGCGAGCTCAGAGCCTCGTTCTTTGCGCACACAACGCCGCAACCATCGGTGCTCTATTTGACGGAGCTGAACCCTGCCACAACAGCTTACTCTGCATGCCACGCGAATCTGACCTTCGTCGCAACATGTACCGTCGAAACTCCTGTTCTGGGAGTTCTAGAGTTCTTGCGCAGGATAATTGACATCTTCGAGGACTTCTTAGGTAGTCCTTTATTGGCTCATAAGATTGAAGACAACTACGAGATAGTGGCTCAAATACTGGCAGAAGTGTGTGATTGTGGAATTATATGCAACACAGAACCAAACGCGCTGAGAGAGTCGATTGAAGTCTCTTCTGCGCTCGGCAAGCTATTTCAGCAAGTCGGCATACCAAGGTACGTCAATGACACGACTGAGGTTCAGGAAAGACTTCTAACCCACAAAGAAGCTCTACCTCAGCTCTAGGCACTTCATCAGCATCGTCGGCTGCTTTGCGACTGCCACTATCCACTACCCTCAGTAATCAGCCATCAATCCCATGGAGGAAACCAAACGTACGCCATACGTCGAATGAACTGTACGTGGATATAATTGAGTCACTATACGTGGTTCTAGCACCATCGGGTAAGCCCATATCGGCTCGTGCCAATGGCTCTATAATCTTCACCGCAAAAATCTCTGGCATTCCAGATATCCTGCTCTCACTATCAGCACCAGGTGGTTCTTCTTCCCAGAAATCGAGTGGTATCGCACGGACAATGAGTTTGCCAAGTTTTCATCCCTGCGTACGACTGGCCAGATGGAAGGAAAACCCGGGCGAACTCAGCTTTGTGCCTCCTGATGGCAAATTTATGCTTGCAGGCTACGAGGTAGATCTTCTGCCATACAGCTTGATGGACAATCAACTGCCAACACAAGGCAAAGCAAGCGACCTTTTCTTACCTGCTTCCCTTGATCTACGTGCCGATCTCGGATCATCAGGCAATGGCTTTGAGGCCAAGCTGACATTGAATACTGACTTTCCTGGCATGCAACGGCCTATACAGCCTGCCCGACCTGGCACTGGACGTGCTGTATCCTCTACAAACGCACCGTTTTCATTTGGTGGTCCACACACAGGCACAACTGGTGCTCCTACGCTAGAAGCGGTAGTCGTTACAATACCATTTCCAGCCGATGTACGATCGGTGACGGACTTCCGACCAAGCCGTGGCGATGCACATTTCAACGTACACACCAAGATCGTAGAGTGGAAAATTCCAACAAATGTGAGAGATGGCTCGGTCAGTGGTACAGCGACTCTTACAGGAACTGTGGCAGGCCCATCAAGTTATGACGACCAAGCTGGGGATCCTACGTTGCAAGAATATTACGGAGGAGAAAGTGGAGTGACCACGCCCAGTAGGATCACCAAGAAGAACCTGATGCCCGCTTCTATCACAACAAGCTTTACAGTCAAGGGATGGCTGCCAAGTGGCATCAAGGTTGATGCGCTCATGGTCGACACAAAGAAGTCTAAAGGTCTTGGTGAAGGTGTAAAGCCGTACAAAGGCGTGAAGTACATCTGCGTGAGCAAGAACGGTGTCGAGCGTCGTGGCGGGTCGAGCTGAATTCGCCAGATGCAACGATTGCCACGTAAGATTCAGCAGTCGAGTTAAGACGGCTTCTGACCAATTGCCACCATCCAGCCATAGGCTGCAGCCCAGCCTGATGCATAGAATTCCGCGACTTCTTTCCGAAATACCTCAAGATCTTCCTGTGCACTCTTCTTTCCAGATTTCACGAAGAACTCGAACACCTCCTCTGAACTCCAAAGCAGACTCTCTTTCTGCGTAGTCAGAACACTAGGTCTGGGTTTTGGCTCGTGGCCCTCGGTCTTCTCTAGACCCAGTTGCTTAAACACTTCCGGCAGCGTATATGCCCACTGCATGCCGTCCATCATGTTCGAATAGCCAAACATGGTATTCCACAGAGGCGGCAATTCTCGCTTGATGTTCCACTGAGGATCAATTGCCCATATACATGATGCATTCTCACCCGGTGGCGATACTATTTCTTCCCATTGGATCCACCCACCAGGTTTCAGCATGGCCAGTATATTGTTTACTAGGCCATTGCAGTCTCTACCAATGATCCAAGCTACCGATAGTCTCAGATGGACAACATCGAAGTATTCGAGGTACTCCTTTGGCGGCGGCTCGAACAGGTCATGAACAAGCCATTTCGTGTTGGATGGCCGACCTAATTTGTGGGGGAATTGAGAGTCCGTAATATCAGTACAGACTATCTCAACTTCCGGCATTTTTTCTGCTAGCTCTTGCGCCCAGATACCATTTCCTGTTGCTAAATCTGCTATCTTCGCACACGGGACGGTGGTGAGGTGGGCTTGTATGTTAGGATGAAACGTCCAACCTTGCATTTGCAGCATGGCGAAATGCTGATAGCTGAGTCTTGCAGATGCAGACCCGCCGCGCAGAAGAATATAACCATTGCCCTGACTGGGCTTTTCTGCGGCCATTTTCAGTCGTTCATTCCTGCTACTCGGAGTGTCAAGCCGTCGGTCGCACCTATATACTTCTTTGCTTTTTGACATGGTGAGGTAATCTCTCTCGTACGAACGTGCAATCAGGCAAGCTAATTGTGCCAAGTTTCGTTCTTGAATAGATGGACTAAATGCTGACACCAAGCAATTCATTCAAGCTCCAGCTTGGAGCCGCATACATTGCTTATTGTGCCGATACTGTGGTTTAGAACCGATCGTCAGCACTAGACATGCCATATTATAGCTCGGCGTTATCAATAGAACCTTCTGTGCCAGGTTAGCTTTGGCTGCTTCCTCCATGAATGAATAATAAGAATAGCTCGACCGTGTCCATTGTTGAACTAGCAATGGAAGTGGTGTTGTGGTCGCTTCAGGACTATATCAAAAAGAGAGTTGAGCACAGTCAGGGATGTGGGGCCGCTTTGACTTCTATATTATTAGCACACTGTCATCCTGGTAAGCATTCGTGCAGCGACAAGTGCTTCACCCTCTGCCAGTGGATACATAGAACATGGAGCGGATAAGAGACGACAATAACGGACCCATGACCAGGATTGAAGTAGTTCTTGCACTTTGGTCGCCAGATGAGCCTGTCTCTGTCCGCAGACAAGGCAACTGTGGCCAAGAAAGCCAAGCACAACCCTTGCTCTGGCGCACGAATCAAGGCTCGTCCGAATTCAGCCTCATTCGGTCGAACCACAAGACGATGTACGATCACCACTGATCACTACTAAGACTTCCCTAGAATGGCGAACAACGTGCTCACATTTTAATCCTTCAAAATAATGAAACAGCGTACATGAGACCTTTTACTATGCTTGGCGTACTAACTTCTTAGGTCAGCATGCGTCACTCCATCAAAAAATTTGGAACAATCATGGCGTGAGCACTTTCAAGTGCAATGCTGAGTTGCACATCTGCACGTCATTGCTGCCTCGGCTTGCGTTACATCGGGTGCGGACACTTGCACGAGATTGATCCTCCATCTTAGTGAATTGCGGATCGATTGACTTCGAGTGCGTTTCTAATCAGAATTGACGCGCATAGAGATGTCTACACGTGGACCACTACTTGAGCAGACCTCACGTTTGCAAGATAAATCGTCTACGTACGACTGCTTAGCTTTCAATTCAGCAGAGCACCATCTACGAAACTAGGTGGAAACATGGGTGGGCACAATACTAATACAATAGATTGTGCCACGATGGAGTCTAAGGACATCTATCTGGCCCTTTACGAATAATTGGATGGCAGCACTCGTCATATCTTGGGTTTCTGCTGTCGCAGGGGCGGAGGTCTTATAATGCAACTCTGGTTCTCTATGCAAATCAGATTGCCTTGTTCGTCCCAGACCCTAGATTCTGAATAGCTTCGCCCAACGGCAGCAGCAATGGTCCGCCTCTCTCTTAGGTGCCATTGATCCAATTTGAAGTCAGGTTGCATTATTCTGAGAGCAAAGTCCAGAGTCGAACAAGCACCAGCATCATCTGGACCCTTTTTGTCTAGATTGAGTGGTAGAAAGCTCAATGCAGCGTCCATAATGAATGCCAAAGCTGCAGCGTTCTCAGCTTCAGTTGTCAGGGGCTCTTTCAGTTTGAACCATTCTGCTGATGTTCGCTCATGGATAGGCAGATGATCTTGAGGTGTCTTTACGTTTTTGGCAAGTCCCATCAGGTTACGTCCTGATACACCATCGAGACATTGTCTTGTCTCATAAAACGATTCCATCACAGAGAATGCTCTCTTCCGATGGTCATATTGTGCTTTAGTGATTTCACCTTCTTTCAATAACAGATCGGCTAGGTCACTAGTCGACATAGTCGAAAAGTGGTCCTCGGGTCCAGTTCCGTAGGATCTGCTTGGCGTGGCATTGTATCTGTACATTTCCGGTTCAAGGACATGAAAATCGACAAACATCTCCATACATGGCCGTTCCTTGCCATCATCAGTGAGCTGACTCGCAATCACACGACGTGTGATGAAAGTCTTCGTATCCCGAGTCCTTGCCACACGACATTTGACTGGTCGGTCTACACGTGTTGGACCATGAAATGCACCAAGCACACTGTAAATGTGGAAATTCGGTTTATTGATCGTTTTCCAAGCACTGTGAACACATAGCGCTTGTGTGCACCCACCATAAGCAATTGGAGCGGTATTGGCCAACCGGACTGGCATCGCCACCGACTCAAATAGATCTGTTTCTCCAGGCACGACCTTTACCCCGATCTGCTTCTCGATGCTCGCCATAACAGTCAGCCCTCCCACGACGCTCGAAGAACTTTGCAATATTGATACGAAGGAAGACAAGAATCTGGTATCAAGCTATTATGAGGACAGACGTTCTTCTTAGCCCTGGCTAAATGAACGAGCTTGACGTAGTCGGCTTCAATTGTGCCGAGGCTTCAAGTCAATATCGACACCTAAAAGCCCCCCTGTTTTGGGCACGTTTCCAGGTCATTACGCGCCAAGATGGCACCCGAACACTACCGCTGTAACAGCTGAAAAGCAGCGAACTTTTGTCCAGATTTCTCCCAGACTTTGTTGTACGTCTGGAGCGCAGTTTTGCAGCTTGATCCAAACGGTTGTTTCCTGCTTCGCTAGCCTGAAGATGTCAAATCACCAGAGCTGCCATAGCACTAACGATTGCGCAAACCGGTAAAGCAGCTCGAAGAGCATTCAGTCTTGCCCAGTCTCGGATCAATGTCTCAGTTTGTCGTCTTTTGTCGTCCACTTCAGGAGTCTGACCGCCTTGCTCTTGCTGAACAACTTCTTTCACTCTTTCATGCAATGCTTCGTTCGTCGGCTTCAGTGCCGTCAAGGTAAATGCCATAGCCCCAACGCTGAAAGACACAGCAAGGACATAGGCACTCCTCTTCACCAGAGCCTCGTTGAGTGCTCCGGGAATCATATAAGCAGAGAACAAATAACAAGCAGCACTGCCTAGTGTCATCGGCGGCATATTGTGCATTCCTTTGGAGAATAAGTGAAACCACTGTCGCAGAAGATAACTGCTTGAGCTTGGGCTGCCAGTTTTGCCGCTCCCATCTTTCCTGAGCACTTTCTCGGTTGCACCTCCGTCGAGAAATCCTTCTTGCTCGTCACCTACTCCACTATCAAGAGGCTGCTTCGGCGCTTCTTCTGTACGGAAATGTCGTTTGCGAGCTTCTGTAACGAGCTCGAGTGGTGGCATTAACGGTGCATTGCTAGGAAGAAGTATTGAGGGTATTGCGAAATACGACAGACTGAGGGAACCAATCGTGAAGGAGGTTGACAAGCACAACCCCATGCTGGTTGCAATGAGTACATATGGGGAAAGTGCTTCAGTGTGAGCCATGTCGACAGTCATCCTACTAGTCAGCCTGCGTTAAGGTGAGTTGGCAGGGGATACGTGTTTACACAGAGGATAAATGTTCGGGAGCGGACTGCGAAGACTATAGCAATGTTTGACGCGTTCTATTTGACCCCTATGACGCGTTATCACGGGCACCACGAAGGAGCGAGCCTGAGTTCGTAACTGCTCAACTCCAGAGAACATATGCAAATATAAACATGGAAACAAGCATTGCCTATGACTTGTACATAGAACTACATTTCTCATCTGTCCTCCATGTCCTTGCTCTCACAGGCCGTTGTCTTTTCTCGTTGCCAATCGTAGAGACCTCCACGCTCCACAAATTTGCCTCTGTCCCAGTGAACAGATCTCAGTCCCCTCTCAACCCCAATATCCAAGATAGTTCGTGAAGGTTGTCTTCCTGTCCGGTCAAGGAACCTCATGTATTCATCTAATATCAAGTAAGACGTGGCCATATGCTCGTTGTCTTCAGGGACCAGACAGTCCTGTTGGTTGTGTCTTTGCCGGAAAGCATCGAATTCCTCCTTACTGATCAGAAACTTCCTAACGTCTCTCAACCCTTCCTCTGAATCATTTTCACCTTTTACCATAAGTACTTGAAAGCACTTCCATCGGAAGGGTGCCAGACTGGCGACATGCTCATTCATATCCTCATCAACATTTAATCGACAGACAACAGTATTAAGCTTGAATTTGATGCCATACGTTCGACACCACTCGGCAATCTTATACAGCTGACTGACTTGGTCGCCTTTACCACGACCAATGTCAATGTTTGTCTGCTCGTTAAATGAGTCGCAGGAGACTGCCAGGATATCCAGGTTGTGTCCATGGCCCTTCAGCCACTTCTCGGTGACTTTACTTCCATTGGTAACAATCGAAACTGATTCGAGTCGAAGGTCTTCCTTGCAATAATCGACGAGATCGCCCAGAAACTTCGCGTAGAGAAAGGGCTCCCCACCCGCAAAGTTCAGCTTTCTCATGCCAGCTTGTTTGAGGAGGGCAAGACCTCTCTTAGCTCGATCAAGAGATTCTTTGTGGGAGGTCGTGGCTGTGTGAAAGCAGAAGCCGCATGTCTTGTTGCACTGTCGTGTGAAGTGGTAGTTGACAGAAATTGGAATATTCGAAAGCTCTCCCCCGATTCTAGAACCCACACGGTTTTCTGCAGCAACTGATGCATTCGTTGTACCTTCTGCTGAACCTGCTTGCGTGCTCGCTATGTGGAAAATTCTACGCTTCTGATTGTTTCCCCGTACAGTCTGGTATTCCCAGTATAGCAAGGCCGTAGCCATTGCCAAACACAAGAAGAGTATGATCATCGTCGCATTCGCTGCAGGCTAGCGAGGCTGGGATTGCAGAACTCTGATCAGATATCCGAAAAATTCCAGGGAGATATACTTGAAAATTGGGTAGTTTGTACCTTGACACACTCGATTACTGTATCTGCACGACATATTTGTCAGTGCGACAACCACAAGAGGTCAACATAGGACCAAACAGCAGCCTTGGAGACAATTAACTATGTAGTCTCACGAGAGGTGTCATATGAATTTGATATGAGTTGGCGAAAGGCAAATAACAACCGCAACCAGCCAGGTACGGTGTATAAGGGCCAAAACAAAGCCATCGTCCTTATTTACGCTGGACAGAAAGTGTTCTGGTAAATCGTTGGCATGGGTCATACCAAGTCGCCCAAAGATGGTTGTGCTAGGCTCATCTTTGTTATAGGTCAGTCTAACAGCAACAGGTCAGAGACGTACTAACCTTTGAAGGCTGTCCTGGTGCTGGCAAAGGCAGTCTGTGTTCGAAGCTCGCTATTGAGAATGACTGGTGTCATATCTCAGCAGGTGATGAGCTCAGAAAATACGTCAAGGTCCAACCAGAAGATAGCGAGGTTGTCGAATGTGTGGCCCAATCTAAGCTGGTGTCGGTGGAGAAGCTTGCCGATGTCCTGTCAGCAAGCATGAAATTTCAGCGTAATGCGAATGGAGAGAAGTCGTTCTTAGTTGACGGTATACCTCGACACATCGACCAGATTGAACGACTAGAAGTACAAGTCAGTATGCGAAGAGATGCACACTTCATTCGCTAATGGGTTTAGCTTGGAACGCCTGACCAGGTATTGCTGTTGAATTGTCCCAAAGACAAAGCACAAGAGCGGGTTTTAAGTCGTAACCTGGAAGGCAGGAGCGATAGCGCAAACATCTTCGAACAGCGATACTCAGAATATGAAGCCAATAAAGGCGCGATCGAGGAATATTACAAGTCGAAGCATAAATTGATTGAGGTAAGGGATTCAGCCGCCGTCAGCTCAATGATACTGAAGCAAGTCAGGTTGATAGCAGTCTTTCTGTCAAGGAGTCGTATGCGAACTTACTTTTAGCCTTGGAAGGCAGCCAAGCTTTGGTTGACGTAAAAAGAGGAAGATCCATATCGAGAGTGTACATCATCGGTGTATCAGCCACTGGAAAGACGACCTTGATCGGAGATCTTGTCAAGCACTTTGCAATCCAGGAGGAACGTAGCAAGCTTGGTATCATCACCGAAGTCGCCAGGAAATTGGTCCAGTGCTCAGGTTTAAGCCCCCCTACGATAAGATCTGGCGACAAAGACTCCATGCAACTGCAAAGAACTATACTCTGGGTACAACGGGTCAGAGAAAATGCCGCAAGCACAAGTGAATTAGTCCTTGCTGACAGATCTGGCCTCGATCCGCTTGTGTTCGCGAAATATTACGGCCAAGATAATTCGATGTTTGCGGCAATGGCAAGATCGGAAGACTGGACGATACTCCATAGGAATATGCAACAAGACGCGCTTGTAGTATTGTGTGAGCCACAGATTAGTTGGTATGTCGAAGATGACGTCCGTGTCGTTCTTGATTCAGCTTCAGAACTGGCTGAGCTACATCAGGTGTTCTTAGAACTGCTCAGAGAGCACCAGATACCGTTCGTCGTGTTACCATCTCATATAGACGGAAGAGAGCCTCGGGTCAGCTTCGTGCTAGAGTGGCTCAAAAGAAAATCATCCTAGCTAGAACAGATACCAAGTACGAGCAGCCACCATAGAGGATGTGTGGCCGTGCACAATGCCAGCCGGAAAAGCAACAAGATCATGCCATCTTGAATCATTTCCTCACATTTGCCTCAGCTTAGCTTCTTGAGCTTGAGCTTCTGCTCGAAGAAAGCTGTAAGCTTACCCTTAGCCGGACCTCGATCGAAAGCCCAACTGTATCTGTCCATGAATTCTTGTATTTCGGTTTCCATGCACTGCAAATCCTTTGTAGTATGACTGGCTATCTCTGGCTCTGGTTGTTCGAGTTCAACTTCACCCACCGTATGCCCAAAGTCGGTGCGATCGAGGACAATGTTGAATCGACCATCAGCTTTCCATGCTTCGCGGTTGGTGGTGATATCTGCGAGCTTAGCAAGGCCGAAAGCATTCTCGGAGGCTTCGAGCACACCAGTGACATTGCATACTTCTTTGGCGATGGTTCTCGTATCTTCGACCTCTTTCATGGCGGATTGCATGTAATCGCCTTTTTGTCGAATCTTGCTTTGCCACACACCGTTTCGTGTACGCACCCAGATTCCTACTCTCGAGAGCTTGTGTTCGTGATCGTAATAGATGTCCCGGAAGGTACACTTACCAACATGTTCGAGGCGACGGAAAGGTGGGGAGCCTGCGTTCTCGATATGCAAAGGATATACCTTCAGTCCAGCAAACTTCCGCTCAACTTCAAGCACGCCGCATCGAATTGGAGACATAGCTATATCTGCGCAGCTCAATTAGAGGCTTTGGGGATGTTGCCTGCGCTAGAAAGAGGCAGGAAGGATTGAAAAGATGGGTTTTGGCTCAGCGCATATAGATACCAACCGAACGCATTGCTTTGGTTTTGTCTCTGACTTGATAAGTGTTAGCAAGTGATATTTCCTACCTATCGGTGCTGGCACGGTGTTCACGCGCACAGTGTCTAAGCAATGATTATTCACATCTGAGTTGTCACTTGGACTCAGAGCTGAATGCGCAAGTCTTGTATGAGTGGAAAACCAACCATCCCGCAGAGAAGATGCGGTGTTATGGCAACATATGTGTTACACCAGTAAACACTGCGCGCCATGCTGGGAGATATGCGAAACCCGATAAAGCACATAAGGAGACCTCTGTTCAACGATAGTACATGAATAAAAATGATGAGATGTGTGCATCATAACATTGTTGGGGGTGGGCAGCGAGGTTGTTTTCGTCTAGAGCTTGGCACTGGTTACCGAGCACCACCCCTTCCCGAGCATGCCATTTTCACCAAACCGATTTCCTGCTTTAAATAATACAGGTTTGTATGAATAACACTAAGACTTCTGTATATTGTATAGCAGGACGTAGATTATATCTCGAGGCAGGAAGAATTCTTCATTTACACCTAATTAATAGAAAGAAAGCTGAATTACTTAATCGTAGCTACGTTCTGAAGCACAATTTCTGTAATTCGTTCAGCTTTTCAGCTACGACCTTCAGCTTTTCAATAAGCTTAGGTTATCATGCTTATAAACTCACGTCAGTAATAAAATATATAGGTTAACGCCTAAACCGTTGAGTAACAGCGACTTTGAAGAAGCACTTTCTTGGTGGGGAAAAGTGCATGCTCGGGAAGGGGTGGTGCTCGGTAACCAGTGCCAAGCTCTACGATCAGCGCCTAATCGATGCCTACCACTTGATGTTCCAGGGCGCCAAGTACAGGTGGCTGCAATCTCCCACCAGCAGAGGTTTCACCCCGACAACATTTACCCAGGTGCTAATTTACAGTCGAAAGCAACCTTGGAACCTTGATCGAATAAATTCGTGCCGCAACAAGGTATTTTGAACTTTGAAACGATTCACACGATTCGGCCGTATGGCATCGACTTCCAAGGAGCTCGAGGATTTGATGCATTTAGCGCATTACTAAGACTCCTGTAGGCACAAAGCTCTGTCAATATGTTGCAAGCATTGTGCTGCTCATACATCATACCAACCAGCCACTATTTCGTGACAACGGGTGAGCAGGTGCTGCTAGAGTTGAGCGTGGTACAGCTATTGGTGCTTGAACTTGCAAGAAAACAACTCCCAAAATACCACTACCACTGAACTGACTGCTCTTCCACTACAGGTCCCGAAGGAAAAGGTTGACAGGCTTTTGAGATGATTCGGTCTACACAAGCAAAGTTCGGCTTAAGGTCGCCGTAGACAACAGGGTACATTCAGCCCGTCTTCCACGAACTTTGACGGCACCATGATTCCGAAGGAAGAGGGATGGCTATGCTATGTAGCATGAGATTAAGCGCAATAGCATGTCAGCACCAAATGGCAGCCAACCTACCTACCTACCTACCTGCAGTCAAAGCATGCCAAAGTCACGGGTTGAGGCTGGCAAGGAGGTATTACATTGTTTATTGCCTCAGGCTGCCTGCTTAGAGTTCAGGCACAATCGGAAATTAGCGCCATATCTATTGGGGTGCCAGTAGTGACGTTGTCGCAAACGTGACTTGCTTGCTTAGACGCTCACGAGATGCTCTTTGACCACAACCTTCACTCTTGACACAAGCGCTAACTCATCTAAAACTTCCCGTCTTCACTCCCGACGCAGATTCAGTCGTGGCAACCTTTCAAATTATCTACTCTTGCATAGACAATTCCTAGTCCCTTGTCAGGGGGATAGTCGCAACACTCCCCAGATCGAGTGATCATCGCTGTTGCCCCACCCCATGGTCGTCGACCCGCTTGGATCGCCCTTCAGTGATTACTGGTGACCCGACCGCGAAACGGAGTCACGTCTCTCACGAATACAATTACTCGCTGGATTGTAGCACATGCTGCAGTCTAGAGTGCCTGATTGAGTAATTCAACCGCTTAAAGCCGTAACCATGGCTCATATTAATGACGACGAACTTTCTATGTCGCTGTCGACAGTGTCGCAGACGCGCTCCAGACCAAGTCTTCCCCTGGTATCACCACCTGCGAGGTCCTCAGCCATGATGAACAATACACCACCAGCAGAATCACCTGCAACTGCCAGAGCAGTGCAGCGACTAAATCAGTACCAATTCGTTCGCAACATTGGCGAAGGCTCATTTGGCAAGGTCAAGCTCGCAAGACACAAGGTCACCGGTCAAGAGGTTGCGATCAAGATCATAAATCGGCGCAAGCTCATCAGTCGAGATATGGCTGGACGTATCGAAAGAGAGATTCAGTACTTGCAACTCCTGCGACATCCACATATCATCAAGCTCTATACTGTCATTACCACCAAGACGGAAATATGCATGGTGCTGGAATATGTACCGATGGAGCTCTTCGAATACATTGTCAAGCACGGAAGACTAGGCGAAGCCAAAGCTAGAAAACTCTTTCAGCAGATTATATGTGCTGTCGAATACTGTCATCGCCATAAGATTGTGCATCGAGACCTGAAACCGGAAAACCTGCTCCTTGACAAGAACATGAACGTCAAGATCGCTGATTTCGGTCTAAGCAACATCATGACTGACGGTAATTTCCTCAAGACGAGCTGTGGCAGTCCAAATTATGCGGCACCTGAGGTCATTGGTGGAAAGCTGTATGCTGGACCAGAGGTCGACGTGTGGAGCTGTGGTGTCATTCTGTACGTTTTCCTCGTGGGACGTCTGCCCTTTGACGATGAGTTCATTCCGAGCCTCTTCAAGAAAATTCAGGCTGGTGCATTCCAGATCCCGCAGTCTACACCACACGGCGCAGCCGATCTGATCAGAAGATGTCTTATGGTACATCCCGTCCAGCGCATTCAAATTCCAGAGATCCGTCAGCACGAGTGGTTCGTGAAAGACTTGCCAGCATACCTTTCTGAGCCTCTCGAAGAGTTTCTGGACACTGGCGTTGATCCTGCCAAAGCTATTGACCCAAAGCAGCTTGCACCGGGAAGGCCTCAGGAGGTCGTGGAACGTATGCATGAGACAGTAGTATCAAAGCTCGGAGCGACGATGGGATATCCAAAGGAGGATGTGAAAGACGCCCTGAGCAAGGATGAACCGAGCGCCATCAAGGATGCCTACCTCATCGTTCGAGAAAACCAGTTGAGGATGGAAACACCTCAATACAATACCGAAAACCCTGCCCTCGAGAGTTTCTTTGGCCAGTCTCCGCCGGCCGAACCAAACTATCCAAACCTCGTCATGTCTCCTAGAACTACATTTGGACAAAGCCCAAAGCCGAGCTCGCTCACTCCGATGACTGAGAGGCGTGGATCGAAGGTAGGTCCTAAGTCGCATCGCCCATCGAAGACGCCATCGATGCTGAGTGAAGAAGTGACAGCACCACGTCCTTCTACTGTTAGGGTACTCAACACATCCTTGCCGAGTGTCCACGAAGAGCTACTTAAGGTTCGAGAAAAAGCACGTGCAGACGGAAAGGATCCAGATGCATTGTTCTCGATTGCTGCCGACCCAGGTGAAGACGATTCTCCGATCGTCCCCATTCCGGAGGTTTTCAACGATCCTACTAGTGGCGCACCTGCCAAGCTTCCACAGCACGAGCAGGAAGCCACTAGAAAAGCGCTTAATCCACATTTTCGACCTCCGACCAGCCGGAGTAGAGAGGTCGAGGTCGAAGGTGGTGACCCGCCCCAGCCACCGGTCAAAACTGATGTGGTCTCTGCGAAACCAATCGACACGAAGAAACCTGCTCAAAAGAAGGGTCGCAAGTGGCAGTTCGGCATCAGGTCTCGGAACGATCCATACGAAGCCATGAAGTGTCTCTACCAGGCTCTCAAGATTGCAGGTGCAGAGTGGGAGATCATACCCAATCTTAGATCAAAAGACTCAGAGAACGAGAATGATGACGATGGCAGTGGCAATGACCAGAATGACAGCGATAACGACGAAGATAGCGAGCTCGATCTGCCGCCTGTACCTGAACTGCAACCGGGCGAAAGACACCAGATTCTTCAGAACAAGTATGAATACCTTCCGGAAGACTACTACATTCCTCGCGATCTTTGGAACATCAGAGCTCGAGTCCTGAAAAGAGGTGTACTCCTACCAGGAGAATTGGCTCCAATATCCGGCCAAAGCTCTGCTGTCAGTCTGCCAAACGAAGCACAAAAGCAACTCAAGCGGCACGTAGAGGAGCTCGGCGGTCACGCTACAGAGGAGATTATTCGAGCCCTCGGCGCAAATGGACCAACCACGAACATCGCGCAGAAGCTGAAAACCGCTTCTCAACAAAATAGTCGACCAGGTAGTGGCATGGGAGACCACGGTCAAGATGTGCCTGGACTGAACGAGACCTCTCGACCTGAGAGCTTGACCAGTATCAACATGACGAAGATGACTCCCAGTAATGTTGGGGTATGGGTTTTCGTGGATGTCCAGCTCTATACTCTCGATGCACATACTTACACAGTCGACTTCAAGTGTGATGGCTACCAAAATGTTATTTGGCATGAGCCCAAACACAAGTCAAACCCCAGCAGCACACTTGTTAGCCCGTCCCCTAGCAGACCAACAAGTGGCGTTGACAATACCGGTCGTATTGAAAGCCACGATCCAAAAAAGCCTGAAGGCTATTGGAAGCCAGTTTCGAAGCGTTACAAGAACGTCGAAAAGGACATATCTAGTCCATATCCCTATCTCGATGTTGCCAGTGATCTTGTCGCTCAATTAGCATCACCATCAGCCTAGTACGTTGGTGGTGTAGATGCTGGCGACCCTATTGGCCGAATCAAGAACAATAAAGGTGTGGTCTATACAAAGAAACGAAGAGAAGGACAATGAATACAGGATGGGTTGGACGGGATACGTCGAGATTAGCAGGGTGTACTGGCGAACAAATTGCAAGATCAATTTCGGTGAAGCTTATATCGGGCTATGAGGCTGGAACAGGTAGACGACTTTTTCTCTTGCAGTAGATTTTTCCTTCTGTAATCTCGTCCAATTAGCGGATGTAGCAACTATAGATGTAGAGCTTATCGGGAAACGAATGAAACGAATCTCTTCTCAGTATCGAGTGTTTGACTCGTTAAAATTCGGCCTCGTGATTGGCCGGGATTGCGTAGGTTAGAGCTGACCCGGCGCCGCTTGTGATTACTTCACCTTGGACAGGTCTGCCACTTCCGTGTTCTGACATCTACGGTTCCTTCGGCGCACCATTGCAGCTATAGTCAGCCTCCATCAGTGCTGTAAGTAGTCAAAGAAACGACGTGTTATCTCTCGTTGAGATTATCACTCTCATTATCACAACATCAAGCTGGATCGCGCACAGCGATCAAGCAAAGGCGAATACCATCGATCTTGCGCCAAAGCAAAAAGTATCGGCAGGAGTTTTGACGTACGATATTAGTTGAGGAGGCTTTCTTCGCCACTTCGCAAGTCGAAAACCTACTATGGCTTCACTATCAAGCTATGTCCAGAACTTCACACGGACGATGTATCTCAAATTCCTATTGTTCACTGTAACTCTTGGCCCTTTGTTGTTTGGCTATCATCTGGTATGTAATCACCTGCCCTTGTTGTCACACTTCCTCACAACAGGCAGGGAGAACTTAATGCACCCTCAGAAGTTATAACATGTGCTAAGAAATCGATCCGCCAAACATCGATGGGTCTGCCACAATGTATACCTATGACTTCAGCCGAATTTGGCCTCGTACAATCTATCTTCACTTTGGGTGGTCTCATCGGAGCTCTTACTGCTGGACCAATGTCCAGCAAACGAGGTCGACTGTTCACGATGCGTCTCAACACTGTACCAATTGTGCTCGGTCCACTGGTTGAAGCTTTTGCTCCAAGCGTCGCACTAATGTCAGTTGGCCGACTACTCGCTGGCATCGGAGCAGGTGCAAGCTTAGTGGTAGTACCTATCTATATCTCGGAAGTGGCGCCATCCGAATCGAAAGGATTTTATGGCTCCTTCACTCAAATCATGACAAATGTTGGCATCTTCCTTGCGCAAGGAGTTGGATACTTCCTCAGTCATGATTCTATGTGGAGGATTATCCTGGGTACTGCCGGATTCATCGGCCTTTTGCATACGGCTCAGCTCTTCTTTGCTGTTGAGAGTCCAAGATGGCTTGCGGAACGAGGAAGATCAAGAGAATGCAAAGAAGCGTTACATAGGATTCGCGGCACTGACGATGGACTCGACGAGGAAATCGGGTCATGGGGCATAGCTTCGGGAAAGGCGAGTGTCGAAGGTGAAGAAAGTGAAACGCAGGGGTTACTCTCGCCTTCTCAGGAGCAAAACAACGTACCGGACACACACGACAATGAATTAGGCTTCCTTGGAGTCGCACGAAATCCACGCTATCGCCGTGCAGTACTTGCAGTCATTCTGGTTATGGCAGCTCAGCAACTTACAGGCATTAACAGCATTATCATGTATGGTGTCAGTCTTCTATCAGGTCTCCTGTCATCTTCGTCGGCCCTCCTGAATATACTGGTCAGCTTACTTAACATCGTTGCGACAACAGCCTTCGCGCCATTGACTGACAATCCTCGGCTTGGGCGCAAAGGTTGCTTATTGCTTTCCATTGCTGGCATGGGCATCTCTAGCATCTTGCTGGGCATTGGCATCCGTACATCAACAAAAGCACTTGCGGCAGTCTGTGTTCTGACCTTTGTGACATCATTCGCTCTTGGACTTGGACCTGTTCCTTTCATGCTTGCCAGCGAGTTCGTTGACAGCAAGGGAGTCGGCGCAACACAGAGCTGGGCTTTGGGTGGCAATTGGATTGCTACATTCATTGTTGCTCAGTTCTTTCCATTTGTCAACGAGAAGCTGCCCAAAGGCGTCGTGTATTTTGGCTTCTGCGGCATGGCCGTACTTTTCTTCATCAGCGTCTGGTGGTACGTGCCAGAGACAAGAGGCAAGAAGGGTATGGCAGATGTCTGGGGATACGAAGAGGAGAGAGCTGGCCATGGTGATTGACCTGGAGCATGTTGCTCTTCTGAGACGCTCAACTCGGCTTCCAGACTAAAATCTAGTGAGGGTTTTATGGCAGTCCTTTACTCAAGGAGCAGGAAGTTGTGGTTCTATCTCTGTGCCAAGACTAGCGCCTTCCCCGCAAATTTGTTCCCCGGCAAACACCTGTACCTAGCGTTGTCGATCATCTCGTTCAAGGCCTATCTTGAACGCCTGACCATGCTACGAACACAAGCGGCTTCACCAGCCGTCCATGCAGATCAGGCTATCAAGATGGTACCCGAGGGCATGTTCGGTGCAACTCCGTGCGATGAGCGGTCCATACAAGACTCCCTCGATGCTTGCTCTTCTGCAATCCTACATATTATCACGTCGTTCAGCTTTCTCGGAATTTCTAGCATTACATCATGGATAAACATCAACCTGTCGAGCATCTGGAAGCTACAAACACAGAGATAGAAGGAGAGAAACAACTTGGCGGCATTGTTACCACAGATATCAACGACGTGAAACGCAATAAGCAACTCAATCGCCGTCTTGACCTTCGTGTTTTGCCATTGTGCTGCTGGATATATTTGCTGAACTTTTTGGTGAGTCCTCTCGAAAATACATATCCGTGCTCGGGCGCTTGAGCTGAAACCTCGTGTCGGAACCTTCCAAACCATGAACTGACAGTCAACTAGGATCGGGGCAATATTGTTAGTACATCTTACTGACATGGGATTGTTACCTGCAAGCTAATGAGCTCAAGGGCAATGCACGTGTCCTGAATTCAGAGACCGGTGATGACCTACTGCAGCAGACTGGTACGACTCCAGATGGATACGCCATCACTCTTACACTGTTCTCTCTAGCATACTTCCTTTTTGAAGTACCAAGTAATTGGGTTATGAAGCATTACGTGCGACCTTCTCTGTGGTTAGGTTTTCTGCTCGCTGCTTGGGGCTGTGTGACGATTGGCTTTGCTGGTGTTCAGAACTATGCGACTGTGCTGGCTCTTAGATTGCTAATCGGCGTTTTCGAAGCCGGCTTCTTCCCTGGTCTGGTATGTGACCAAACATTCGGGTCATGATGTACGATTACTAACGTCGTGTTAAGGTCTATCTCGTCACAATCTGGTATCGCCACAATGAAAGAGCCTTTCGAATTGCTATGATTGTTGCATTTTGCAACCTGGCAGGAGCGTTTGGCGGAGCCATAGCATACGGAATTGGCCACGTAAATGGTGCAGCTGGACTGCAAGGTTTTCGTTGGCTGTTCATCATCGAAGGTCTGATCACCGTCATCAGTGCGTTACCGGTGATCTTTCTCTTACCCGATTACCCAGCTCGAGCGAAGTGGTTAAGTGCAGACGACAAGAAGTTTGCAGAAGATCGACTAAAGACACACGGTGGTGGTCGAAACCAAGATCATGCAACAAAGCGCGAACTTCTCGAGACGTTCCTAAACCCTCGGATGCTTGTCCACTACCTCGCATATATCGCAGATGTTGTACCTCAGGGCTCTTTTACTTTCTTTGCGCCAACTATTGTGACCGGGCTAGGCTATAAGTCGATCCAGGCTCAACTACTCACGGTCCCGCCCTGGGTTATAGGTTTCTTCGTGGCCATCACACTGTCATACTCAGCTGATCGCTTCAATGCTCGTGGCTGGCACATCGCTATTGCATCATGTACTGGAGGCGCAGGCTGGCTCGCAGCGGGTCTGCTCCCTGCTGACGCCTATGTCAGTAGATATGGCTGTCTATGTCTGGCTGCTACCGGAGCATTTCCGTGTGCACCAAGTATGACAAATTGGGTTACCTGCAATTGTCCATCACTCTTGGCAATTCCGTTTGCTATCGCACTCAATAACAGCTGTGCCGGAATCGGCCAGATTATTGCCCAATGTACGTATGGACTGGCTTCAGTACTAGAAAGCATGAGCTAACGCATATTAGGGATCTGGAAGACAAATGAGCGAGAGCAGGGATATCCGACAGGCAATTTCGTTTGTGCTGCTTGCTCCTTCTATGTTGCAGCTTCAGCTATCGGACTTAGGCTGTGGTATGCCAGGATGAACAAGAACGGAACATTGGATGCTAGTGGTCAAAAGAGGGAGTGGTCGTATTAGATCATCATGTCGTCGCTCTATGCCAGTCCTCCTAGATCTGCTTATTAGCTGGATTTGGGTTTTATCCGTGTTTGCGACCACTTTCGAAAAGCCTCAACGCCAACATGCTGCTCGAGAATGACAGGCTTTTGCTGCCAAGCTGCTATTAGTGCCAATATACCCTGCAACTTCCACGGAACCCACCACCTAGCAGCACCTAATAACCAGCACGTTGGCAGCATGACGGGACAACTTTCACTTTCTTGCCTAATACAATCAGCGCAGTACACACTTGCATGCATCCACTCACTGCATCAACATAAGCAGCGGCAAGTCCATTTTCACCTTGCCCTCATGCACATCACTCACATTCCCAAGCAGACTCTGGAAGAAAAGCCAGTCCATGCTAGGTGGAAACACTCCTTCGCCCCTCGAACCGGGGATTTTCGGATGCGCCCACATCAGCAATACTCCGTCCTCTCCACATTCCTGGTCGCCTCCTGTCGCCTTGCAACTGTCCCTAGCCACAGGCCAGAAAGTATGCGGAACCCATGGAGGCACAGTCTGTACACCATCCTCCTTAAGCCAGACTCTGTCCACCAAGTCGTAACCCTGTGTACCACCGCATCGACCCTGAAGCACAACAAATGACTCTGCTTGGGAGAAATGTATGTGCAGAGGTGGTGTCTGTGCGTGCTTTTTGCCCAATTGAGTGTCAGGATGAGAGGAAATGTACCTCGAACGCATCAGAACCGATGCATTTCGATTAGGATGCGGGTTAAAGTATGTTATCTCGAAGCTGTTGTGGAAGTGATAGAACGGGCCAGCTAGGACAGTTTCCTCGGGCAATAGGATTGAAAGGTCTGGCTGGGACGCCATAACGGAGGGAGGCGTGTTGCTATGGGCAGGTGTCCTTGGGCCAGACACGCTGCGTGGTGCAAGATCTAGGTTTTCATGACCTAAGAGAATGGAATATTACAGTGAGCATGAACTTGGTCTGCAGTTGCTACATCTATAAGCTTCTGTTTAGCTTGAACCGAGTCAAAATTCATAGTAACCTCATGTCAGATTCTGGTCCACGGCCTGTTGCTCAACAGGATTCGATTCGCTAGTAGACCCTTAAGCTATAATGGGTAATCCTTAGGCGTCCAACTCAGTCTTTTTGTCCTTGTTGACAAGCTTCGGCTGCCCTAAGCTTAATCAAAAAACTGCACTTTGGTGGAGCAAAGTGCTTCAAGCTGACATTTGTCAGTCCTCTATGAAATAATGCACGAAAGCAGATATTGGTCAGAAATCTTTGTCGAGTATGGCACAGAGTATTTGCTAGGACGATATCTGTGGTGTCAGGTTGGCATGTCGCTAAGCAACTGCTTACGTTCACTAGACCCTGATTGGAGTTTCCTACCTTGACCACAGATCGACCTACGGTATGGCTTTTTGTTCCAGTCCTTCCAGTGCCTGTCCAGACTTTTCCAGTATGACCGCACTTTGTACCTCTCGTCGTATTGGCGAGAAAACCGCAGGGCAGGAATCGTGGCTACGGTTGCGGTCATCGGACGATTTTGTCCTAGAAAATGTCTTGGCAAACCTTTGTCTGTCGCGCTTGACGTTTTTGAAACCAGGAGTTCAGAGCTCTGCACTTCACACTCGTTCTTGCGAACATTTTGCTCCTAACCATGACCGGAAATTTTTTTCTGCAGAAAGTTCTCCTCTTCCTATGAGGCAAGCTTGCTCCTGCATTCGCTCATGAACTGCATGTAACTCGGCATCTGGTCTGCTCGATCTTCAATAAGCAAAGTTTGTGCCCATAACTTGAGGCCTGGTTCGCCATCCCTAGCATAGTTGTTAGCAAACACTTCAATATACTGCCGAGGCGCGACATACTCTTTCACGACATATAGGTGCGGCACAGTGATACTACCTACACCTTTTGCCCGGTGGTCTTTGCTCTTTGAGATGACCGCCCGTACACGTTCACTAAAATCGTTGTCGAGCTCCGGTAAACGTTGCTTGCCGACCTTAAGCTGGCTCTTGTCAGGAACACCAAAGACATCAAGCAGCAGCTGAGGTACAGAGTCCCTGGTATTTGTAAGTAAGACTTCCGATTTACGATCGTAGTGTGTAACTTGCCTTCCGACCCACAAAAACTGTGTTTGGCCATCATCTATGAGGTATAGGCCAAATGGCACTAGTTTTGAGGATTCGAGAGATTGGGGTGGGGGTAAGACTATCTCGCCGGTCTCTGGGTGGGATGTTCCAGCATCATCAGGCATGTCGTGTAGTGAGAACATCTTCGGATAGATATATTGAATCAGGAGTGGTAGAGGTAGTGTTGAGAGCAGATCAAGTGCTGCTGATCGCATGTCTGAGGGTATTTGACTGGATTTTCGTAGACCAAGATTCTTCATCAAGCCGAGGAAGAGCACTGGTAACGCACGCATGTTTGCTGGAAATTGTAGACCAGAAGCGCCGCCCATACTACCACCTGCTAATTCCTTCTTGTAGGTTGACAGTAGTTCAATGAGTTTATTCTGAACGAGATCGCGTGCTGAATCAAGGCCGCTGTTGAGGACTCGTTCAACAGCACGATGAGAGTAGTAGGTCGTTATCGCTTGCTGATCGGCACTGGCATAAACGTCGCTAAGCGATTGTGTGGTGGGTAGAGCTAGAGTCATGACACGAATTCGTCTCTCTCCATTGCATGTAGTATGCAATACTGCTGTCTGCATACACACGACAGGTTTGGTAATGCTTTCGTCGATAGCCACTTCGACAACATAGCATTGGTCTCTTGGGAACGCTGGGAAGGCGCAGAGGTCGGACGACCTATTAAAGAAATTACCGTAGAAGGTGTTCATGCGCAAGCCAGTCGTGGCACGTACACGTAAGACTGCTTCCAAACCTATTTCTGCTGAAAGATAATCCGAAAACTCCTTTGCATATTTCATAGCGTCGTCTTCTCTTGCAGCGTTCCAGCCAGGATAGAACCATGTTTGGCCACCAGTATAGCGTGGCAAATTGCTCAGAGATGCAACATCTTGATACTGCGAGGAAAAGAGAAACATGTCAACGGACACTTGCTGCTTCGAGCACTCCACAGCAAAACTCTTGTAGAAGCTGTTACCAGTAGTGAGCAGACTGCTCTCTTTCGAAGTTCCTAGCAGCTTCTTGTCCTCCCGCATTTCGAGCTTGCCATGACCAACGTTTGGCAAAGAGGCTGTGACCACGGTCATCTTGCCACCTACAGGTCCGATCAGCTTATGACCAGCCCGTAGAGCAGAACCCATAGCGGAAGCCCCATTTTGTGTGTTTTGGAACATCTCCTGTAACTTATCCAGGAAAGTTTCGATATTTTCTCGGCACTCAACCAACGTCACCAGCAGGTCTTGTGGTGTGGGCAGAAAGGCTTCTTCGAGGTCCGAAACGACGAGCATTTTGGTGTCCGCACCTTCAGTACCATCTCTAGGGATATTGAAGAAATGCAAGCTCGAATCTACAGCCACAAAACCTATTCTTGTTCTGCGATCGGCATTCGGTATGCGGTCAAGCGATTCTTTTATGGTTCGGGCTGTCGTAGCAAGCAGTCCGCTGGTGACGCTTGCATAGCTGACATCGATCAGGAACAAATACACAAGAGGCTGTGGCGGCCTGACCATGTATTCCTGAGGAGCAATGAATTCAACGACTGCATGATTTAGATCAGGTCGTTGCCAGCGATCTAAAGACTTCTGCGCCGCTGCATCCCAGTCGAATGCTTGTGGAACGTCGTTTGTCAGGTTACACATATTACACCTCCACCTGTGACCATGATCAAGGAAGGTGACAAAGGGATTGATGTAGGATCGACATCTTCTGCATCTGCTGATGACCTGGTCAGGGACGACTGGCACAGGATCTTCTGCATCGTGCAGTGATGTATATGGCTGTATCACAAGTGCAAAAGGAAGCTTGGATTTCTTGAGCAAAGAGTGGGTGGTTGGTACGGCATTGAGGGTCGATCGTACATATTTCGGGGGACAGTTCGCATAAGGCGAGGGCGTCACGCTTGTGTTCGGAGGTAGTATCGCAGGTGGAGGAGGATAATCCAACTCAGCCACGTTAAGAGGTTGGTTTTGCAAATCGGTAGGATACAGCTGATTCAAAGCCAGAGGACGACCTGGCTGTTGTTGTGGCTGTTGAGCTTGTGGGTGTGGTTTCTGATTCATGTCCATTTGCCCAAATTGTTGAGTCATGCCAGCCACGCCTGGTTGTGCCGGTTGAGTAGGATATTGTGGTCCAGGCGGTTGATATCCTCCTACGTTAGCTTGATCTTGTTGTCCGTACAGTGGCGTCTGACTGGGTTGTACCGCAGCTGGATTTTGTGCATATCCTCCTTGAGGATAGCCTGCAGCATCTTGTTGTAGCGAATAACCACTGACAGGTGCACCTTGTCCGACGGGTGTCGCTGCTGCGTTCCCGCCAGCGCCGAACTCGTATGCCTGCCCTGCATAGTCACGTCTCTTCTTGCGTCCGAGAGCAGGACCTGGTGCTGGGCCAGGGCCTACACCCGGTGGTGGTGAGGTTTGATAATCGTGCTGATAATCCTGGCCAGGCTGCTGTTGCGGCGCAAAGGCGTCTTGCGGCTGCTGCTCAGGGTATTGTGACATCTTGTATATCCAAGAAGTACTTGGGAATGTGACGGGGCAGTAAAGAAATTGATCCCAGCCTTTCAACTACGAGTTTCGACAACCGTGAATTAAAAACAGTAAGAAACCTAAGGGTGTGCCGATTATTCGGAGGTGAGCATGTTGTCGAGGGAGAGATTGTAAAAAGGACTGATATACGAGGTCGTCAGGTCCTATCAGTAGCGACACGAGGCAGTTGTCTGTTGGTAAAGCTGTCCTCTACATGCCTCTGTTTGGTAGGGCCATTGTGTCAATTCCACTCAAGATCACCTTTGTGGCTCGGCCGCCCACCGCTGTCGTCTGTTCACGTGATCTTACCGGCCCTCTGGTACTGCAGCATGTGCCTGAACATCTGCTCATTTGCTTTAATTACGAGACTTGGCAGGTTAGAGGCGACCATTAAAAACCGGTTCGACACGTATCGAAGGTGAATTACTGACGAGGTCGTGCTTGCACGAGCGCTCCTACTAGAATGTTCAGATAGGAGAACATATACCTAGCCTGTTCCAATAAGAAGTGCTTAATTATAGCCTGTCATACACATAGACGGCTGCTTTCAGAGACTCACTCCTGACATAGACGACAGCACATATTCAGTCAATCTCTTCACGTGCAGTGTATTCGGTCACGAGGGGTTATGACGAGTCGACAGACAGGTCATATAGGAGACAGTTTGTTACAAATATAGTCTATAAACATTTGTTACATATGTATACGCCCGAATCAACGACCAAAGCTGATTCGTCTATCAGAGTCTTCCTGGCGGACCACACTTGCCATTAATGCTTCGCTTGCTAGTATCACAGCCACTGGTGACCAAGCACCACATTGCTAGTACCTCGGGGGTGAGCCAGACGGTCGCTGGTAAGACGTGTCAGATTCGTAATGTGGCTTTGGTATCATTGCCTGTTCCTGCAATTGATGTTCCGATGACAGCTTTGAAGGCTGCTCCATTTTCGGCGACAAAATTCCCGCAACCAAGAAAATCGCCGCTGCGACGATCTCCATAGCAATGGCCATGATACCGCGGACGATCACGGCACTGGTAGTGTCTGACCGCGAGCTGAATGTGGTCGAAGTGTGGTCGAATGCCGAGCAGATCGTGTAGATGACGCGAACAAGAACGAAAGGTGCACCGATGATGGAGGCGTAGAAGATTTTGCGGTCTCCAGCCTTGACTGCTCGCATATGTAGTATCGACGCCGATAAGATTAGCATTGAGGCCAAGAACATGATCAGGATGAGGATGGCAGAGGCTTTGATATAAGTGTAGCCATCTGCTTGGTTATCAGGGTCTGAAGATGAGACTTTGGTTCCTCCAACAATCCCGAGAATGACAGCAACAAGAGCGACGAGCTGAAGAAGCTTTCGTATTCGAGGCGGGATACGTGTTTGCTGTGCACCAGTTTCCACTCGGTTGACCAAGCCTGAAAACGCTGCTACCAAGAACGTCGATCCGATGCTCGAGAGGACAAGTGCTGCTGTGATGAGATCAGACGTAGGATTCTGTGTGGCGGCAATGCCTATCGCCGCACCGACTACACGAACGAGAGAGAGCAGTGTCAAAAGTATCCAGCCACTGTCGCGTCCGAAGCCCTGCTTGTAGCAGACATATAAGGAGATTGGTAGAGCTGGAGCGAAGAAAACGATTTCGATTATATCGAGAACTTCACTCTTGGTGACCATATTGATTCAAGATAATTATGTTTCGTTGAAAGGCTGTTCTGCTGCGTAACGAGAAATGCTCTGGTGCTATGGTGCTTTGTAGTGTCGTTGTGTAGTCTTGGTGCGAAACGTGGCACCACCTGTGACGGGACATTGCTTTATATCCATCTTCACCTCTGTAATTTCGTTTGCTGCTATGTCTGTATCCTCGCGACGATAAACTCGAATGGATTTCTCAAAGAGGACATCGTGCAGGCAAAGGGCCAAGCATTAGCAGGGAGTGCTTAATGCTCGCACGTTAGGCGACAAGCAGTTTAGCCTCTCGTGGGATCTCGACGTATCGGGCAAAGAACGGCCCACTTTCGCGAAGCTTTTTTAGGCGGTGCAGGCAGGTGCTACAAGACCGGACTTTTGCGTTATGGAGTAGAAGTATGTGCAGCTCTTTGGCTGTCGAATAGTACTAAAAGGTACTGCTTGTGGAGATGGATCCCTCCGTACAACTGTGATCATTATTGCCTCGAAGAGACTGTGAGGACGAGCAAATAGGAAATGATCCCAAACCAGTCTTGTTACCCCGTACTGGCACGCATTTGCGAAACGAGATGGGACGCCTAAATCAAGTTTAGCTAATCAAGTCATAGAGATACACGAGATTCACACACACGCTCGCTCTGCGACAGCAACCATGGGCGTGGTCATAGTGGTTGGACTTTATTTGAGATAATAATAGAAGCGACTAACCAAGCAGCAATGATGATCGTGCTAATTAGCAGCTTTCGTCGTCGAACTCCAAGCCGAAATTTTGTCCCAATGACTTTGTTCTGTAGCTTCTAGGCTAGCGGTATCGCCCAAGGGCAATCTCATTATCATCGTCACACGAGTTTCGAGGCAATTCATTTTGATTTGGAAGCTCATAGAATTGAAGTGGAAAGGCTCGACGGTACGGAGTAGATTATCTCGATTGTGCATGCGAAAGCCACGTAGGTGGCCTCAGGCATCAAATACTGCCTGAGGCTCGGAGCACTGTGACGCAAGTTTAGTGCCTAGCAGTCGCCGGCAAGCGCGTTACACTCCGACTTGTAGTTGCTTTGTGGAATAATTCAGAAGTTCATATCAGCGATTTGGACCTGCTCTTGAACCAGAGTGTTTTTGCTCTGTGGTATTTGTGGTGACTGGACCTCGACGCCGTCCTTCGATTGCTCATAGCGCGTGTTCGCCAGCGAGATGCCGGCCGCAACGAGTGGCTCGTCTTTAGAACAAGTACAGCACAATCTCCAACAATGTTTACAGAGAAAGGATGCAGCCGGAGCACAAGTACAATTACAAAAAGCAAAATTGGCATTGCTGCAGCAGAATGCACTCATACCAGCTGAAGGAACGCCAATAGCGCAACTCAAAACTGCACGTTCTGTGCTAGAAGTTGGAGCACTACTGGCAATTCGAAGACGAGACCCAGATTCTTTTATAAGATATCATTCCCAGCTACAGCCCTTTTACGAATTTCCAGGCTTGCAGTCTGCGCCATCAGCCAATAGATCTCAGGTCACTGGTTTGTATCTGCTTCTGCTGCTCAGCCAGGGCGATTACGCTGGTTTCCATACATTGCTGGAGAGCCTGATTGTGTTGGAAAGCGTACAGGGTGGAAAGGCTGTTGAGGATGACCCATACATCAAATACCCGATTGACATTGAAAGAAGTCTGATGGAAGGAAGCTATGACCAGGTGTGGCGCAAGACGAAGGGCAGAGATGTGCCTGGCGAGGAGTTTGCTTTGTTTTCAGAGGTAAGCTGCTACAGTCAATTGGGGACAACGGCCACTGATGCAGACCTGCAGATCCTCGTACATACGATAAGGTCGGAAATCGCGTCTTGCGCAGCTCGATCCTATCCGTCATTGTCGATTGCGTCAGCTAAAAATTTATTGTTCTTGGATTCTGAAGGGGCAGTAAGAGAATTTGCACAAGGCCAAGGATGGAGTCTAGAAGAAGGCAGAATACATTTCCCAATATCAGACGAGAAGAAGGGTCAGGAGGGTGATCAAAAAGAGGTCATCAGCCACATGGTTCAGTATGCCAGAGATTTGGAATCGATTGTGTAGATCGTCAGACTTGCAGTCAGTACACCTCGCTGGCATTGCTGAGAGTCGGAAATTTAGAGAGTGTAAATGCGCTGACAGACTGTCCCTGATGATTGAGGCAGCTGTCCAGACAATTTTACAAGCTGAAGTATGCTCTATACACAAGAACATGCTTACATTTCAATCACCCAAAAAGCGGACTTCCTCAAGTCGATGGCGGAGACCAGGCTGATCCATTGGTAGACTTGTGGATTGAACTGATAGCATGTACGCCGAGAGCTCCTTCCTCGATACACCATTTATCGACGAGGCATGTACACCTTACGCGTTGAGCCGAGTGTGACTTCCAAATTTGTGGGGTGCAAATCGCTTGGATGTATATCCGACATCCGAACATATAAACCAGTTACGAAGTTCGCGGTAAGCTCTTTTCGACACAACAGCCTGAAATCAGATAGTGCTTTCACCTACACCCTTACATTTAGAGCAGAGTGAAACTGGAAAAGAAATTGGGGACGAAACACAAACACTTCCTGACATCCTCAGGCCGTCATGATAATTTTTTTTGTCGACATATCGGACACGGCTTCATCAGCATTCATCTACCTTCTTTCATTAGTCCTTCATTTATTCCAAAGACCCTAGGGTCACCCACATTCGTTCTTCTACCTTCCTTTCTAGGTGTCACAATGGTCAGCTTGAGGCGTGGAAAGGTCTTCTACCTATTGGTGATCTGCTTCGGACTTCTCTCGACGACAACGCAGGCAAGACGGCAACACATGAGTCGAGCCTTAAAACAGAGCGATCTGGGCAGCCTGGAAAGGTCTGGCTGGACTGTTCCGTTCGAAGGGGGAGAGACATGTACTGATACTGGATATTGTAGGACATTACATGGAAGATGAAACGAAGACGTTCCTGCTAACTTTCTCGCAGGCACAGATACACTTCCAGCCCCGCCAGTAGCGAGCACTCTCGAGCATTTAGCAGTAGGACGAGGTACTATCACTTACAGTTGTGCCGGTCGATCCAATACGCAACCACCTCTATACATCACTCAAAGCGCATTCCTCTACGATGTCTCGGCGATCATTCCAAAATTCTCATCCGAAACCCAATTCCATAGCTATATCCCTCGATTTCTTGATTACGACTATACGTCTCTTGACAATTCGAGCCTGCCTTGCATTGGTAATCTCCAGAGAACCGACAACTTGACTGTAATCGACATCTACAAGGTGGACGCTTTCGCAGTAACTGTCAAAGACATAGTCAATTCACCAAATGACACGCAATTCGACCTCTCTTGGGCTCATTCGCAGAATAATGACAGAGAATGGGACATCTACCGAGTAGAAACTGCTGGAGGTGGACCGCCATATGATTGTGGAGATCAGATCATCAATGACGAGATCCCAGTCGAGTATGCTGCGGAATATTGGTTATATCGTAAGCCTGCTTGAGGCTGACTTCAAATGATCGACCTAGCGCAAGAAAGTGTCTGGATATAATGAAAGGTGATCCAAAAGTTATCGACATATAGATAAGGTGGCGCACATGAGCTGGCCTTTTGAGGATGGAAATATCGCAAATGTGTCTGGGTGTCTTGACAACACAACACCAGTGGAAAAACACAGATAGATCACCATCAGTTGTTTCAGAATAGGAGATCTACCGAGTATGTTCTCAAAGTTGCGTGTGGATAATATCTTCTGAGGTCTACTTGTTTGTCGTCTGAAGGGCCGGCTGGCGCATCTAGATGACATACATTTTGGCCAATCTGAAGGATGACTTAGATCATTCCGGATTAACGCTCATTGCCTACCAATGGCAGACACGACTCAAGTATCACAGACTGGCGGATGATCAAATCTTGTACAACATTATGCCTTCCTGCCCAAAGCTTTCGAATTTTGGCAGCACCGAGACTAGTTAATTGTAAAGCAGGCATGCCCACCCTATAGTGTAGTAGTCCTCCTGAACAATCGCAAGGCCCTGGCGAACAACAGGTGGTACGAAAGTACTTAGGAGTGCACAAAAAGTGGGCAATAATATTCGTGATCTTTGTCGTATTAGCCATTATTGGAGTGGTCGTGGGAGTTGTTGTCTCCAGAACGAGAGCTAAGTCAGTGCTAGGAGTTCCAGCAACTACCACTCAACCGACCACTACTAGTAGTACATCTTCAGCTCCTGTCACAAGCGGCACAACTGGATTGGCACAGATCGACTGCCCTGGTGTTGATGCGACTCGGATCGATACTCCCTCATCGTGGACTGTTGCCAATAGGACAACGAGCATAACGTACTACGGTCGTACTTCATTCCAGATTCACTGCTACAAGAATTGGCCAGCGAATTCCGACGCAGCCAATGGCAACGGCACCGTGCATAACTACGATGGCATATGGGGCAGTCTAATCGCTTACACACTCAACCAATGCTTACAATACTGCGCTGACTACAATAATCAAAGTGCTAATGTCGACCCCAATTCGAGCGGAAGCAATTGTGTAGGCGTCACATACAACGCCAATTTGAGCGATGCGATACCAAGGCTAGGGAACAGTAACTGCTTCCTGAAAGACCGAATGGGGACCTGGAATTCAGCTAAGAGTTGGACGGCTGGCGCTGTGCTGCTGGATAGGACAACATGACCCAATGATCAGAACAGGTTGGGGGAATGGGTGCGATACGATTCCCGCTCGACTTTGCTGGGCCAAACGATATGTACTTTAGATTTTCCACCATCGATCCCAGCTCGCGCTTCGATTCTGCACTTTATCACGTTTACAAGCATAAATGCTTGCTATTGGGCGATCTCATCTAGGTCTGGAGTTCTGTTCGCGAAGTCACCAGAATCTTGACATGAGCGTCCTTCTTTGTGACAAGCTCATCAAACCCTTTGGCTGCTATGTCATCGAGGTTGATTCGACTGGTGATCATTTTCTCTACGCCCGCAAACTTGCCAGCGCCGAAGTCGTCCACCACTTCCTTGAAATCCTTGTGGTTATACGCCATTGAGAACCTGATCGTGATCTCCTTAAGCATAGCGTGCATCAGTGGAACAACGAACTGAATGATTAGCATTTTCTACTGGTGGGAAGGGTTTGGGACTTACTGGTGTTTCCCACCCAGCAACATTGACATATGTTCCTGTCGATCGCAAGGCGTCCAGGCCTGCAACCAATCCCTTATCAATACCGGCGCAATCAAACACAACGTCCACACCCCTATTACCAGTTGCTTCTCTGCACTTCTGCGGCACACTAACGAGTAAAGGATTGAAAACGTCACTCTCGTTCAACAAGCCCAATTCTTTCACCATTTCACTCCTTCGTGCCGTCGGTTCACTCACGAACACTCTTCCAACTCCTTTTGCTCGAAGATTGTATAAAACAGCCACTCCGACTGGCCCTCCACCCACCACAAGCACATTTTTCCCTTGAAAGTCCCCTACGCCACTCGCACTGAGCGCGTGTCTTGCTACAGCAAGTGGCTCAATCACAGCTGCGCAATTCAGATCGACCCCGTCAGCCAGCGGATACACCATCTTCGCCTTCACATTCACCCTCTCACTAAATCCCGCTCCGCCACCCCCACCACCGTTCAGTCCTACGAAGCCCCATGACTCGCACATGTGATCGTTGCCTTCTGAACAATTTTCACACGTACCACAATGTATCCTTGGGTCTACCATCACAGGCTGCCCGGCTTTGAGACCTGACGATCCGGCATCGCGTATCCGCCCACAGAACTCGTGGCCCATAGTAACAGGAATAGTGCCACCAGTCAAAGGATGTGGACGAGAATGCGTATTTATTACCATCGGACCCGCGATGTATTCGTGGAGGTCGGAACCGCAAATACCAGCCCAATGAACGTCGACCTGAACTTCGTCGGAAGCTGGCACCGGTGGATCGGGTATCGTTTCGACCCTTATGTCACCTTTGTCGTAGAATCTGGCCGCCTTCATATTGGGCAGTGTCAGTTACTGCCTGTGAAATCCTCTACTGTTAGATCTGGGCGTTGGTAATTGGTAGATGTTGGCCTTGGCACGATGTGAGGCAATGTTGTAGGATATGGAAACCACTTTTGAGTTGCACGAAGGTTTGATTGAGTGTTGTATAATCTGCACCTTGTACATCTGCGTACTGGATCGTCAATCTGCCAGTCCTGGTAATCCAGGATCTTCTTTTCCGCTTGGTAGCCGAGGTTGACGAGAGGTGTAAGGTCGGTATGCTGCGTGATTCATATTGTACCACCTGCTTGCGTGTTGGGGACGCTTCTGCGGGGTACAAAGTATACCTAGGTGTCCCTGAAGCGCATAAAGGGGCCTCTTCGTTCAAGACAGCACTGTAGCACAAAGCTTTCAAGTGCAGGTAATTGAAGTAGAAGAGAACTTTACATGGTAGAGTGATTCAAAGAAAGCAACCAAAGAAGAAGCCAAGCTGCGTTAACCAAAATCTTGGCATCGGCTCCTGAACACTCATACCAGCTTTCAATGTCTCACTATCGGGCTGCGCCAGTCTGTCCAGGCGTCGCTTTCATCACAGGTGGTGCTCGAGGACTAGGCTTAGCCATAGCTCAGTCATTTGCCAAAGAAGGTGCTCGTGGTATTGTGCTATTCGACGTCCAGCAAGATGATGTTATGAGCAATGCTAAAGCAGCTGTCGAACAATATCTGATAAAGGATGGGAAGTGTCTGACTATACGCGGTGACGTTACGAAAGAGTCTGACCTGGAGGAAGCCGTTGCTAAGACTGTCAGCGAATTCGGTCGCCTGGATTATGCAGCGAATTTTGCAGGTGTTATAGGCCCTCTTGGTGCTACGTGGGATGTCAACAGTGATGAGTTCAAGAAAGTGATTGACATCAATTGTACCGGCGTATGGTTGAGTATGAAGGTACAGCTGAAACAGATGCTCAAGCAAGATAGTCTGGGCGGCATTGAAGAAGGAAGGATCGAGCAACGAGGTTCCATTGTCAATTGTGCCAGTGTAAACTCAATTCTAGGAGGCGCCGGGACGACTGGATACACCTCGGCGAAGCATGCTGTGCTGGGTATGACTAAATCTGCTGCATTAGAAGCTCGATCGCAGAACATCAGAATCAACTGTGTCAGTCCAGGGTTCTTGTTAACGAAGCTCATAGAGCCGACTCTCAAAGCGACCGAAGGACAAACCTCAGTCTTGTTGACTGGTGATGTTTGGTCTCAATATGAAGCACGACAGGGGAGAAAAGCGAGCTTTGATGAAGTCGGAGATGTCGTTGCGTTACTTTGCAGTCCTCGAATGAGCTTGGTGGTTGGACATAATCTCGTGATCGATGGTGGCTTTACGATCAATGAGAACCCCACGTAATCGACACGCAAGAATTAGCTGCGATGGACAGAATCGGGACTACCTCATCGAACATACCTTAGTTGCTGCAAACCTCACCAGACTTCTGTGCGTGGCAATGCATTCAAGATTACCGAGATGTGGTTTGTGCCGCGAGCTCGTCCTCGAGTGAACAAGTAGCAAAAACGAAAAGAAAAGCAGCCAATAACGGCATAAAATCGATATTGCCACCTGCAGACAAGATTTGCTAGCGCGTTGCATTGAGTTGCATGATTGGAATGTGCAACGTCCCAAACAACTTTGCAAGAGCTCCCGCGGACGCACATGAATGTGTATGAAGAAGCTCGTGTAATATGGTATCGCCTAACGCCTGCATGATAATAGAGAGCCTCCTTGTCAAAGCCATTGACGCCATTAACTGCTCACATCGGCGGTCCAAACATTTGATGCTGCAATACAACGTGAAAGTCCATCTTCGTCAACTTTTGTTCGTTTCTGACCGCAATCGTGGTGTCGCTGGATATTTAGGACTATTCTGCTCGGTGAATTCCTACTTTTTCCGACCAGCCGTGAATACTGCACGATCTTCCACATCGTCAAGGTCGATCTTTCGCTGTGCCTCTGCTTCTGCTCTGTTTGTGGATTGTCGCTTCTTGCGAACTATGAGGAAAAGGACGACGAAAACTAATATGAACAGGCTTTGAGGGATGTTAGCGTCCAAGGCATCAGCGTTCGTAATAGTCTGGACTCACACCACACTAATAATCACAGGTATACCAGTCTTCTGCCATTGACTTGTCGGTAACTCCGCACATCCTTCGTCTGTGCAATCGCTACTCCTTCTCGCAAGGGTTGCAATATACGTGCTTAATATTGAGCTTTCCATCTTTGATAGCTGGTGCGCTCAATTTGATGAGGAGCCGCAGTACAAACGTCTTTCTTAAATAGAGTCAAGCTGTGCAACACCCTCAGCAAAGTGGTTGCGATTGAGATTGAAGTGATGGAACAGGTCCTTTCAAATTGGTGATATTATTGTACGCGCTTGCGTGCTATTGTATACTGGACGGTCGTTCGTGCAAGCAATAGCAGTTCGTAGTTTAATGAATGTGATACTGAACCGGCAGTCGGGAAATGCGCTCGTACAAAGTTGAGTTCTCTAATTAGAGAGGCCGGCAAAGCAAAACAAAGGAGTGACGACACAGCCTTCCACCACTGCCTACCAAACGTTTCGAACGAGCGACGAAAAAAGTGAGTACCGATCAAGTCTATAGAACACTGTCGTTGTCTGAAATCTCGAACCACACGGTGATGAAGAAGACACAAGGGCTTGAACAAGCAACGACGATGAACATTTTAAGATCTGTGCACCCTACTGTAAGGAGGTGCTAGCGAATAAGAGCTACAGCGCTGGTTTGTGCAATTGCGGAGGAGCTTAGGCGAGATTTGGGCAGGAGTCAAGGTTGTGTTTCAGCGTCGAAGGCCAATTATCTCCTTACTTCACGACAAAGAACGTCTCACTACTAACCTATACTCGTCCAAGCGTCCTCCATCTCTGGTCCCGCACAATCCTACCAGGCCAGAGACAGTATTCCTTGAACAGCGATGTTATTTCGCCGTCCGGACCTTGGTAATCCTCAAGCCACCAAAAGATGATTGCGTAATCCTTCTTGTTGCCTACAAGCCTGCATAAACCTTGCGACCATGGCATTTATCCGTCGTTATAGAAATTCTGACGAAGAGGCAGTCATTCATGTTGTTAGTGGTCAGCGTTGCAAGACAATTGGTGGTTTGCTGAGTTCTACCAGTTTCGAGAGACCGCTGCTCCCGACTTGCGTGCTTCTCCAGACCCAGACGTTTTGCATATCGGCTCATTCCTGTGGTGTCGAGATTACCTCTATCTAACAACAGACTGGTGCTTCGTGCTCGATGACGGTAATGGCACCGCCAAAGGATATATGATATGTGCACCCAATACCCAGGACTTCGTAACAAGGTACAAAGACCAGTTCTGGCCAGTTGTGGCTCGGCACGGGATAAGTGACCCGACGAACGAGACAACGAAAGGCGAAGGATTAGCTTTTGAGTTCCGAAAGCTAGTATACGATCCCAGGCATATGCTGCAAGCTGATTATCCTGACCTCTTAAAGGACTATCCGGCTCATTTGCATATTGACATCTTGCCGAGCCACCAAGGACAGTGCTGGGGCCAGAGAATGCTAGCTAAGCTTCTACAGGAACTGCGAGGTGCAGGCATTGGTGGTATTCATCTGGGTATGGATGCGGGCAATCATCAAGCCCACAAATTCTATGACAGAGTTGGGTTCCAGAGGTTCTACGGTATGGAGGAAAACGGTGAGCTGGGCAGGAAAGGAAGCGCTGTGTATCGTGTCAAAAAGACGTCTCTCGATGAATGACTCTCAGAGCTTCTTCACTAGGATTGCGTCTTTGGATAACGTCGAAGGCACATTTTCTAAACTGGCTTGAATCCTCCAAAATTTCCTCTAGAATATCATTTTGATACCGATGCAATGTGCCGTAAGCATGCATCCTGCTTCGCTCACTGCTCTGTTTCTTGTAAGCACGACTCAACGGTCCTTTTCAAACACGCTTATCAACATCGCTTCAGTCTATCTCATGATCTCATTCCAAATTAAAGCCTTCAGCTCTTCCTTGCTCAGCTGCTCCTTGTTTCGGTCAAAGTCGAAGAATTCCTCAGGTATTGGCTCTGCTGTTGGCTCATCTTCTGGGTCGTGGTATGGCTCGAGGTAAGGATGTTTCAACGCGTCTTCTACAGTGATTCGCTTCACAGGATTGAATGCCAGCAGCTTCTCCAACAGATCCAGAGCCAGGTCAGAATGTTTCGGGAACAGCACCTTTAGAGGAATCTTCTTCTTGAAAGGTAAACTTCGGATGTATTCTCGAGCTCGTCTTGACTTGATCCCGTAGTAGTCTTCCATGGTAGGCGTGCCAAGTACGTCCAGAATAAGTGTCAACTGATGATGATAGTCCTTCCCTGGAAACAAGGGTTTTCCGCTCAACATTTCTGCCAGGATGCAGCCAACACTCCACACATCTATTGCTTTAGTATATTCCTTGAACGTGAGCATGATCTCAGGCGCTCGGTACCATCTCGTGGCAACATATTCAGTCATGAATCCAGAATTGTCGTCGGTAGCCGCTGCCGATCTCGCCAGACCAAAATCGCATACTTTCAGATCGCAGTTTGCATTGAGCAGCAAATTGCTAGGCTTCAAGTCACGATGCAGAACGTTGGCTGAGTGCATTGCTTTGAGAGCTCGCAATGTCTGGTATATGAAATATTGACAATGGTCATCTGATAGCTCTTGCGTTCTGATCACTCTGTGCATATCTGTTTCCATGAGCTCTTGGATAAGGTAGACTTCGTTGAAGGTCTCGTAGTTTCGTGGCTTCTGGATGTCGAGGATGCTGATGATGTTCTCGTGGTTGAAGTGTCGTAAAAGCTTCATTTCTCGTAGCGTCCGCAGACAGAACATGCTGTGGTCGAAAGGTGTAATCTTCTTGATCGCAACTTTCTGTCCTGATGGTTTGTGCAGGGCTGAGCTGTTCAGAACATCAGCGAGTTCTCTTACGAGTTTGCGCATATACTTACCAGACCACACCATAAGCTCCTTCACCTATCACGTCTTGAATGTCATACTGATCACTAACATTGAACGAGATCTTCCTGGATCCTCCAGAACCTGGCTGGTTCGACATTGTGAACAGGCCGACTTTCGAGCGATCTATGCTATCACTCAAGCACCGCCGATTACACTTGAGGTCGTATGTGAGGGCAAATATTGCTGCTCAAGAACTGACTATCGAGCGGCTGTGACTTCAGAAAGGAAGCGAATGACTGAGAGACTCAAGGTTCCAGCTCCGCCGGTAGTCTTTCGCCAAGGGATATCAGAAGTTGAGCTCGCTCAGGTACAGCAAACAACTCTGCACCATTAATGGATCGTGAGTCTCAGTGCCTCTGGCCTGATATTACGGTGTAGTGTTTGGTGGGGTTGTGGGCTCCAACAAGTTATGTTGCGCGATAACAATGAGGTTGCTGCTTTCGGATCCTTTGGCAAGCTGTGACTGTCCGACAATAATTCAAAGGAAAAAGTCTTCTCCCTCACAGCAAGGTCTATTTGCAATCGACAAGCAGAAGATTCGTAGCTGTGACTAGGTATCACGAGAAAGCACAAGGAGTAGTCTGCTCCTCTTCAAGTTACGCGCTACAAATGTGGGCATCAAATAGGCCCTGATACGCTCTTCTGCACTCTAATTGGACGCCTGGGTGTGTGACAGCCCAGCGGCGGGAATATCCATAGAACCTTGAGTATAAGTTTCACACAGGCGCTAACCTGGAATGAAAAGCTCAAACAAAGGTTGATATGGCCCCCTGGGCAGCTATTTCGAGGCCCTCAAGCTTGCCGCCAGCAATCAAGGAACGCTATACATAGCATTTACTAACTTATTCCCACGTCCAGACAGCCGTCAACCAATTGTGCCAATGCAATCTTGGACGGTAGTGCCCCAGTCTACCACAATTGATGCAGGACGCTTGACAAAGTACTCGCAATGTGTTGATAGCCCAGCCTAAACATCCAACTTGCTATCCATCGGTAGCATCATCGATGCTATGCCTCAGCACTCAAGATATGCTAGGGCCAACTGGCTGCAGTTCTAGACACATTCATCTTGTCCCCGCATCCTCACGCCTTGGCAGGAACGCATGACAACTCGCATCACCACCCCTTCCTGTTTAGCAATGGGCACAACAAATAATTGGTCTCGACGATTGTGGAAGGTGCAAAATGTCAATTAAACCTACTAGTGATATCTCTCAATTCGCAAGCTCTTCTTTCGTGCATGTAGATTCGCCAAGCAAGAATTTTCGGGACAGCCAGCCTTCAGTGTTCGATGTTACGAAGCTCAACGATATTGACCTGTTTGAGGTTACCGTTGAGGAGATTCAGCATTACTACTCAAACGGTCAGCTTGATGCCGTTACATATACGTGCTTCTGCCTCGAGAACATTCGAAAGGTAAGAGGCAGCATCCACATGCTTGGGTACACACCACGAGCTAAGTATTCAACCATCTAGGCTAATCCATACCTGCAATGTGTAATTGAGATCAATCCAGATGCACTGAGCATTGCCGCCAGATTAGATGAACAGCGCAAGCATGGCATGGTCTGGGGGCCATTGCATGGCATACCAGTACTTATCAAGGACGTGAGTAGTGCCAAACGCTCGCCGGGGTCAACGCACCTGCTCATTTAGCAAATTCCAGAACATAGCGACCAAAGACAAAATGGAGACCACCGGAGGCTCATGGGCTCTACTGGGCTGTAAAGTTCCAAAAGATGCTCACATTGTTCACCTTTTGCGTAGCGCAGGTGCTATTCCTATTGGGAAAGCCAATCTGGACGAATGGGCAGGTATGCGATCACACAACTACTCTTGTGGCTATTCTGCGCGAGGTGGACAAACTCGAAACCCTTATGATCTGACCAAATCACCAAGCGGAAGCTCATCCGGCTCTGCCGTAGCTGTATCAGCTAATCTTGTGCCACTGGCACTTGGTACGGAAACAGACTGCAGCATCATCTCTCCAGGTGCTGTCAATGGTGTAGTTGCGGTCAAGCCTACAGTAGGTCTTACGTCCAGGACCGGCGTGATACCTATCAGTGAGACTCAAGATTCAGTGGGCCCATTTGCACGTACGGTGGCCGATTGTGCGCTCGCAATGGATGTTATAGTAGGCGCGGATGCAGATGACCAGTTCAGCACTGTGCCAGATCGCAGACAAGTGCAGAGTTATCATAGTTGTGTGACTGACAGAAAAGCTCTGAAAGGTGCCAAGTTTGGTCTTCCAATGAGCCGGTTCTGGGATACGGCACCTCGGCCTCAGAAGAACGTCGTTGAGCGTGTCTTCAAGCTGATCCAAGAAGCTGGCGCAGAGATCGTTAGCGTTGATATGCCTTGTGCGGAGGAACGATTGGGCGAAAACGGTGAGTGGGATTGGGAGCGTTACGGCGATACACAGCCAGAAATATCAGAGATTACAGTCTCGGCTGTACAAACTTACTACTTGATGAAGGACTATTTGTCCCGGTTAGAGGACACTACCATCCGCACGCTCGAAGACATAGTCGCGTACAACGACGACAATCGTGGTTCAGAAGGAGGACATCGCTATGACATACCAGCATTCCCGGATGGTCAGCCACTTTTCAGAAAATGTGTCAAGACACAAGGCGCAAAGACACCCGTGTATCATGCTGCGCTCCATCATATCACTACACAATGTCGTGAGAACGGTATAGATGCTGCACTGAAGCATCGCGATACAGCAGATAATCCAATGCCCGCACTGGACGGACTCCTCTTCTGCGACGTTAAGAGAGGTGGGATACAAATTGCTGCACAAGCAGGCTATCCAGTACTCACCATTCCAGCTGGACTAGATCCAGATGGTATGCCAGTCTCACTCGTGCTTGTACATTCCAAATGGCAGGATGATAAGCTGATCAAGTGGGCCAGCGCAATCGAAGATCTGCTGAAGCATCACAATCAACAGCTAGTGGTAGACAATGGAGGTAGGCAGCTGCCGAGAAGCGAAAGGTTAGGCAGGATTCCACCTACTTTTACCAACCATCTGAAGAAGAACATACCCGTAGAGAGGACTTATCGATACCCGGGCTCGAAGAACGAGACGGATGAACCTTGGCCAGACCGACCTGCTGACCCTGATCCAGGGCGATATCACGAACGCAGCGAGCATCTTGAAGATCCTAACACCTTTGTACTAGACAGCGGCAAAGCCTGATGAATCACTGAATCAGCCGTTCGTGCCGCTTCTCACAGAAGCTATTTTTGGGCAATATTTTCTAAGCGCTTCGCTACCAGTCATTTCGTGCCAAGACCTAAGCATTTCCTACTGTCCAATCAGTATGCAGGGACAAGCGAGCAGAACACGAACACCCCCTTTCTGCAACTGATTCATTGCAAGTATGAAACACTTTTCACATTCGCTAACATACTATCTGGGTCGCTCAGCTCTCTAAGGCGCATTGTGCAATACTAGTACCTCGACCCGTACGCAAATAGTCTCGTGCATCGTTCTCATGTCACAACATTTCTCTTCTCTATCGCCAATTGTATTGTTATCTGACTTTCGCCACTAATTTACAGAATATCACAAACCATATGTCCATCGACATGGGACCCAGAACATTGAGCAGCCGGCATGCTCTTCTTTTCGTATTAGCTTTGACCACATTTTTCTCGTCCACGTTAGCACAAAATTCGACATCGAATGACACAGCACCAAGCGGCACGTTCGATTCTCTCTTTGACTCCAAAGAGTATCCAGATGGCGCAGGCCCTGACAATCCGACCGTCCTTGCCATAAACACACCAGAAAGCGACAATCAGACAGACCTGTTCATCCACTTCTCAGCGACAGCCGAAAAGCACAGCTGGGCAGCTTTCGGCCTCGGCGATGGCATGGCAGATTCACTGATTTTTGTCGTATATCGTTCAGAGACGAACAAAAGCGCTGTTACCATTTCACCACGACTTGGGACAGGTCATGCTATGCCGAAGTTTACGAGCGACGTGGGTGTGAACGTCCTCGATCTCAGTGGCATTGATGCGAACAACCGGTTCGTGGTGAACATGCAGTGCACCAACTGCCGAAGCTGGAGCGGCGGGAGTTTGCAGGTCATGACTGGTAGCAAGCAGGTCTCCCAGCCCGTATTTTATGCTCTTGGTCCCGACAATGATCTAGCATCCGATGACACTAGTGCAGCCATTGACATGCATGAACGTCATTCAGATATTGGTGGTCTAACGTTGGTGCCTGGACCAGCTGGTGTACCCATTATTGAGGACGACCCTTCCGAGCCAAGGACGTCTGGCGGCGTAATCGGAGGGGGTGTAAGTGGCGACAGCGACAGTGGCAGCAACCCGCTTTTGTCCTTGGCATTCCATGCTTTCTTCATGTGTTTTGCTTTCTCGATCGTGTTTCCTAGCGGATACCTCCTACTGAGGATGTTTGAAAGGGTGTGGTTGCACTGGATTCCCCAGAGCATTGGCGTGTTATGTGTCATTGCTGGATTTGGCGCGGGTATTCGAGCCACCGTCAAGGGCAAGATGGTAAGTTTTGGGACGAGTTGGTCAGACAATAGCTGACGTTTTTAGGGCTTCGGCAACCCCCATCAGATTTTCGGTTTCGTTATTGTGTTTTTGATCACTGCCACCTGGACGCTGGGCTTGATAGGACACAGAGTATACAAAAGGACACAGACACCGTCCCCATTGATGCGAGTGCACCGTATCCTTGGGCCACTGTCGATACTCCTGGGCTTCGCAAATGCTTGTGTAGGGTTTGCCTGGGCCGGCATGACAAGGACGATTATCGTCTATGCCATTTTCAATGTTTTGGTGGCAGTCGTGGTTGGAAGTCTGGTCTTTTGGAAGCGACGACGGACGTTGAAAAAGGGCGCATTGAATAGTGCTGCTGCCTCGAACTTTAGGGAGGGTGCATCAGACCAATTTCACGGCCCACCAATGTATGTTGGATCTCAGCAGCCGCATTTCCCGAGCCAGAACGACGTGCCGATGTACAGTATAAGACCAAACAAATAGGCCAGCCTCAAATAAGATTCATCATGAGTCATATTGTATAGAATGCTACGATGCAACAGGATCTGACGTTTCGATCTTGCATCCAAATTGTTCTAGATTTCCTATGACTAGGCGCCATTCGATGTGGTTGGATTCAAGTGACTGCTTCGCAAAGTGCAGGTTTCCATTTGGAGCGATGTTGTAGCTGTCCATACGAAGAGCAGGACTGCATCGAGTGCCAGAGTGTTACTGTCGTCATCAGCCAATGGGTATAGTATATAGAAATTCTTGATAAATTAAGTGTGCATACTACACATAGCTCATAATACAGCTTTGACAGCATGTTCGAGAGACGACTTCGCAACATCTTCTAAAACTCGATCCGCCTCCTTCGGGATCTCACTGTCTTGACTCATTTCTTCAATTAATGTCCGTTGCTTCGCCTCGAAGATATCCTGCGCAAATTATCAGCCTGCTGAGACGTTCATTGACGGTTATTTGTGTTCAGCACTTACGTCCAGAGCATTTTGTGCAGTCAAGAAGCTGACGACAAGCATGCTCCGCATAGTCCAGCTTCTACTGAATTCGACGCTCTTGATTCTGCGCCTGTCCCAGTTTCTAAAGCCAAGGGACGGGAAATTGGCATCTAGGTGTAGCTGCATAAGCTTCGGGAAGAGGTCAATTGCTATGAAGGCTTTGGTCAGTGAGTCTTTGTAGACTCCCACTGTGCCAAAAATGAAACCTGCGCAAGAACATATCATCCAGGGGATTGAAGCAGTGCCAACCAGCGACGCTGCAATGGTGCTGCCTGTGATACCAAATGCCACCGCTGTGGTTGAGCCAGACACAAGCACACGTAACATGCTATCTTCGTGATCAATGATTGCTGTACATTTCTACACTTGCCATACCTACAACAAACTTGGCCCACTGTGCTAAATTAGTGATGTTCTCTGATCAAAGCGAAGACAGCTCGATCCTACCTGATATTTCCCCAACCACCTATAGCAGAGCCAGATCAGTCAGCAGAGACATTCAAATATAGTCCGTATACTTTGCGATTGCAGCACCTACGTACCGACCATTTTCAGGAGGTTCGAGGTAGCGCTTCCGTACGCGCCCTCTGACAGAAGCTCATCCCGTGAACGAAAACTGCTCGCCATGTTCTTTGGAACCACTGATTAAGTTTATTTCACGCGTCTATATAGTCGTGCCTCGGGACCGGGGAGGAAATGTCATCATTGTGAACGGGCGTGTTCGCAGGATAAATATTTGCGAAAGGCTTCGTGTTTGATTCATGCACTGGCAGTAGTCAGTCTTCTCCAAAGCGGCAGCCCGTGACGGAAAAAATAATGGCCGATGCTGGCCTTCAGTAATTTGTGCTCGATTGCTAGAAGGATATTTCTAGGTCTAATTAAGGGCTTTCTAAGGACGAAAGTAGACTGAGGTAACCTGGAGTGTTGCCTGATAAGCCTCTAATAATAGACGCTCAGAAGATTAAGCACACATCTTTGGAGGCCAATATCGGCCAATATGTTTCCACTACCTGCTGGCGGGTTGATCAATATGGGAGTCTAATTCTGCAGATGGCACTGTGGGCATGCCTAAACTACACTAGGTACACTCAATAGCACCATCCTCTGTCTTACGCGGACGGTGTTCTAAACCCTCAATTTCCAACAAACACTACATAGATGACCTGCTCGATTCGAAGACCGGATTAACGCGATCGTTACTGAACATCGAGCATGCAGGAGATTTAGGAAGCTGGCAAGCAGCTCGGAAGACGGATGTACCCTAAACATTGATTATTATCCGGACAAGTTGTTATGAATCATTATTGGCCATCGAGTCCGGCCCTGTCTCATCTGAACGCCAACCTCGACCCATCACAATCAGCAAATTCACTGTGTTAGACTCGCGTTCGTTCCGCAGCCTTGACGACCTCGTTAGTGCGACCTGTGATTCCATGTACAGAGGTAAAGGACAGTGTTTGGATAGACGTGCGATTTCCGTCGCGGCTCAACTCACAACTTAACCGAGCTCCGTCTGCAAGACACAACAAGTGAACACGTAACAGATTAGCAAGGCTTCGCAATGATTCGTAAGATTTGTATCGAGTATGCATGGGGAAAATCGTGAACTGAAAATCATCTTTGTATTGCACAGCTAGTGGCAAGAATCTGCCTACCCGATATACAGAAGCAACTAAACACATCTACCAGAATCTTGGCGAACAACCCGCCAAACATCGACAACAGGCAGCATTTTAATATACAGTAAGCGGCTTTTCGTAGTTTTTCGAGAAAGCTAAAGCCAGTGGCGATATTGGACGCCTTAGCAAATGAGCGGCACGAAGGTAATGATACAAGTCATACCTGCCCGCACTTAGATGAGGACATATGATGACACAAGGAGATTCGTGATGTACTCAGTCGACAGCCTCTGATTTGCTGTCTGCACTTTTATACACAGCAGCCGTGATAACAGTCTGCTCATCGAGAGGATGGTGATCGCATAGTTTGTGAATCATTCAAGAACTGATTCAGGTCAGTCGGGGCAACAAGGACAATACTAGTATTAATTGCACTTACTGAACACATGCTGTTGAACAGGTCATTGAAGAACAAGCCACCCTGTTCCATCTCAAGCTGCATTGATGTGCTCTTTACGAAGCTGTTACGGTTTCGTACAACAAGAGCGATATAGTGACTGCGTATATCGCGTTCTGAGGCGGGTGTGTGATCGTAAACCCATCTCGCCGAAGCGAGGATGCTGCTGATGTGCACTCCACACTGCAAACCTTGCTTGCGGAGAGCGAACTTCTTAAGCTCGTTGAGACCATATAGGTCAGCCGCACAGCTGTGCTGAGGTTAGCAGTACGTCCCTGGTTTTCTATTGTACTCACTATATGGCAGTGTCTTTGAGTAGAGGCGTCTTGCAAAGGTGGTGTTGGACAGTCGCTGGTGTCTTTGCACTGTCATCCTCAAGCTGCCACGTATCTCGCCTCTTATCGTAGTTGAGACACGGGAAGTAATCACCTTTGTACAGGTATTCAAGGACAGCAGAGAGCACTTCCGGGCTTTCGTCAGGAAGGCTGATGACCCTACCACCCTCAAAGAATTGTGCTTTGATGGCAGCAGCAAAGTATGGCGATCTGTTCAACATCTCTTCATGTCCAGCAAAGAGCCTCCGATCAGGACCAACACTTAGTGTCACTATAGGAGAGGTAAGGTCCCTAGATCGCGATCAGTAATGGGTGTCTAGTTGGCAATACTCACTCACGCTGGTGACTTTGGCGAGCTATGTTCACTTCGCGGTGACTTGAACGAGGGTGATTTCAACGATTGGGAACGCTGCAGACCAGTGCTGAACGAGTGACCGTTGGACGATTTCTTGGTCTTGGTGGATTTGTTAGCACCGTATTTGGAGGAGAAGCTTTCATTTGTCCGATTTCGAGAGAACATGGCGAGTTGTTTCAGGTAGACGCTGCGATGTCTTGACCGATTGGCTGAGAGTGCTCAAGTGATTGACTGTCAGTAGAATCTAACACTAGACTCGATATGTGTGGTGATTTGATGCTGCTGCGTTGGTTAGTAGTATAAGTAAGATACAAAAGATTTCTACGTCGATGAGAAGCAGAGAAAGGAGCAGATAGATCAGGCGGAAGGTGGCAAAGAAGAAAGGAGCAGGCAGGCGGGAGCTTTTTGAGCAGAAGCGGGCACACGGCCAATTGTTGCGAAAGTTCATCGTTGGTCATCGTCAATCATGGTGGGACGCAAATGGGTGTGATTCGTGGAAAGCTGACAAGGCATCCAGACACGTCCAGACGCGATATGCAGCTTAGCTTGTCGCGGAAGTAACACGTTTTGATGTGACATTCCCGAAAAGGGATAAATTGGTTGCATGGAGTATCGATTGACGGTCGAGTGCAAGCAGAGTCAGGGTTGCTTCAAGCCACTGTGGAACAACGACTTTCGGGGCTCAGGATCAGCATGGGTAGCTTGAAGTCTCAACTCCTCAAGCAAACAGATGAAAACTCTTCCACTGGAAAGTGACTCATTGAAGTTTGGCGTGCCTGACATTTCGCATGTATGTGATTCAGAGGAATTCTAGCGTTGATGCATGACATCCTGCTTCGATGTGCAGTGTGTCATTGGCCTCGCCAGCACATGTTCTTGATAGAAGTACTATCGCAAATCCGGATTCATGGGTTAGAGTTACTGCTAGCTCCAACGCTCGAAACTGCTTGAGGTAAGGCTATGTCTTGGCGGAGTCGAGCCTGCGGCACAGACTCCACATAAGCCACAAAGCACCTAGCCGAGGAAGCTGCAGAAACGGACTGCAGCTCAGCAGTCCAGTACTCACCTTGTCGATGTTTTATTGGTCATCGTGTGCGGTGCCTGGCAGAAAGTGGCACGCTATTTCGTATATGAAACATGCAGAGCTGTTGGGATCGAGGCATATCATGCAGATGACAAGCCGTTCCTCCGAGATGTGTGGGAAATGAGAATGTATCGGATATCTGAATGTAACCCATGTTGCTGTACCCCGTCTTTGGTTTGATTGTGCATCACGTCGTACGCACTAGAAAAGGTGGTAAAGATGAAATCCAGCTGATACTGCTTACAAAATAATTTTCAGTGCTTGGTTTGGCGAGCTCTCATTTGGGCAGTAAGGGCATTTGAATTTTGAGCCCTTCGCCAGACGCATTAATGACTCTTGACAAATGACATGTCCGCACGGCATCATCATTGGTGGGTTGTTATCCGTTGCTTGCTCTTTCGATACCGGACAGACAAATATCGAATGGAACTGGTAATTCGGTGGTAATGGCGTCTCCACCGGCAGCTCATTAGCTGACGTCCAGGAGGCGTTCTTCTGCTTCTGAATAGCTTGCAGCTTGAGCAGCGGCGGTAGTGCGATGGCGCCCGCAGTAGCTGTAATGTAAAGTGGCGAGTCGGCTGACAGCTCGAGCAGGGCACAGAACTCTCTCGTGAACAGATGTGCTACCTCATCCCAGGCCATAGTCGTGTTTAGCCTAGCATGATAGGGTGATTGTTCGAGGTTGGACCAAAAAGCATGTGCTCCTAACAACTCCTGAATGTCGTGAGTGTAATCAGACTGAAATGGTCTGAAAGCAGTCTGCCCGTATTCCATAGCGTTCATCATACTAGCCATTGATAGTACACCATCTTTGGAGTCTTCGAACAGAACGTTTGTGTATTGCAGCCTGCAAAGCTCGAAGCCGAGATTACTGCCGCGTTCCGTCAAGTCTTTGCTATTCTGTCGTGCCCAGTCCATCGCAGGCACAAGATTCCTCTGCACTCTTAACTGTTGTAATATTTCATGCATCTCCCGAAACCGATTCAGCATTCCTCCGGGGTCATATTTATCGAGACCGATTGGGTCTTCAACAGATATATCGAGACCTCTTGAATGTTGTATACTCCTCTGCACTGCTGCTCTGCGAGCAGCTTCTTCTTGCATGGTATCGGCGACCTCAAAGAGTCCCTCGCGTAGAAGGTGAAGGTAAACAGCTCTGTTGATCAGGGTTGACTGGTTCGATAAAGCATCTAATTCAGTGCTCGGCAGCGACTTGTCTCGAAACAACTTGTCAAGTGCTTTCTGGTAGTTGTTGTGACCACCACGAGTCGCTTTCAGACTTGCCGTCATGGCTTCAAAGGACGATTTCACAGGTGCTTGTAGCTTGACGAGCGCAATCTGAACTGATGTCGGATCAGTTGCTATCGATTCTTTTGCTTTTCGCAGTTGGTCAATGATAGACTGTGTAGCTTCGAGGCTCTTAGCCTTTCGGCTGGCCTCCCATGTCTTCTCATGCTCCCTCTGCACCGCCTCCATCACTCCTCACGTCAGTCTTGAATAATAGCTATGCATCCAAATGAGTTCAAGTTGCAATCCTCCCAGGTTTGACGTCCACATTAGTCGCATAAAATTTACTACCCGCACATCGTTCCGAATGAGAGTAATACTGTAATCCTGTGGTGTCGATTTGGGTTTATGCAAGTAATACAGTGGGTGAGATAAGACAACCGCAAAATGTCACGAGGTACATTGACAGTGCAAACGCATGATCTTGCGCATCTCGCAGGCCAGTGTGGGGTAGACGAGAGCACATTGGCGTCATATGGAGCTCCAAGCTCGTTCGTAGTCCTAGTAGGCTATACCCATCCTGCCTACAGTCCAGCAGTCTAGGGAGTAATCGGCGCAATATCTACTACTATCGCAACCTTGGAACTTGGACTCTGGTGCTCGCACCGAACGGAATCCTGCTCTGATCCAGCACAAGCTGGCTATGAGGTTGCAAGCTTGCTGCTTTACCTAAGTTGTTGCCCAGTATGAGGTCGGTTACATTCAGCGTGAAGGTCTGCCACAATCCGGAGGAAGGTCGATAAATCTACTAGTCTGTGATTGATATGGCGGGCTCGTTCCCCATGCTATCTGCCTATAACACATCATACTCGGCAAAAGGTGAGGAAATCTACAGAGCGCCCATTAGTCCTATCTCGTCTCGATCTGAGCGTGGTGACTATTTCCAGTCAGCAGAGCATGCGAATGGAGCTCTTCAAGCACGTGGAAGATCATTGTCTAAATCATACAGGAAGCTTGTCTTTACTGATCCTGTAGCGTTTCGGTATCTCGAAGAAGATGATTGCACAACCGTCCTGGCCAGAAGGGAAAGGTTGGAAGGCTATGAGCTATACATAGTGGAGCAATGGATTGTCTCACGCACACATGCAACTTTCACCATATGCACGTATACTGGCGATCCCAAGCACTCTGTGCTTGTTAATGTACTTGCAGTACCTCAGGATCAGTCAACGTGGTCCAAACGACTGCAGGTATATTTCGACGCGATCTCGCAGTCTTACGCAAGGGAAAAGGAAACTCATCTTGGTGCACTTATGGTAACGAATCTCAGTGGCTTTCCTTCGTCTCTGAACGTTATAGCGGTCCCAGACGGCGATGTCAAGCGACACCGCGAGGACTTCATCGTGAACGAAGACCTCAAACGAATGGGATGTGCTGGCCGTGCAGCCATGAGCCTACAGTATCCACCAAACAGTACTATTCAGAAGTTCCACAGGATGTACAGGACGAGCGAGAAAGTGCCATTGTATACGTCCGTGATGGAAGTGGTCCGATTCTGTCAAATAGCACTCGTGCTTTATGGCAAGCTCGATACAACATATGCTGACGGTCTCTTGTGTGATATTACCGAGAAAGCCATCACTGCATGGTGGAACGAGATAGGGATTGACTTCCATAACGTTGAGCCCAGTGACGGGATACTTGGTCCTACGACCGTTTCTGCACTGGTTGGACTCATCATTGGTGCTTACAATAGGTTGAAGGAAACCGGAGCACCTATCGGTAAAGACCCTGTTGACTTACCTAGCATGAAACGAGCTATCGGGCATTTTCAGAAAGCGAATAAGATGGATCGCAACCGGCGCCTAGATCGTGCGACGTTAGATCGTTTGCATCGTGTCACTGCGAACAAGGCGGAAGATGAAGGCTTGGCTGTCACACGGGCGCTGAAGTCAACCGTTGGCGCTTTCAGTGGGAAGGGTGGTGAGATGATAGCAAGAGGCTTTGGAGGCGGTAAGGAAAAGGCCGGCATTGCTGAGGTTGAGACTCTCGACATCGAAAGGCTTGCACAACTTGTGACTGGTCGTAGTATGAAATGGCTATGGCAGGGCAAGGAGAAAGGTCTTTCAAGTGCAGCCACTGCTGCGCCAAGCGACGAACTTAATGGCAGAGTCTTCTCGACGGATGACCAAGGTGGTTTCATCTGGACGGGCGAAGTCAAGACCGAACGAGAGGGGGTCGATCCCGCTCCTGGTCCTGATGCCGATCACCGAGAGAAACGAAGGCTTCGCAATGCGGTAGGGCTGAGCAGCAACAAGTCATCTGCTGCAAAGTCACGGCATACAGACGATGAAGGGAGCAAGCGTGACCTTCTTGACCTGCCTCGTGCTCACAACATAACAGAGTCACTTAGCCATCGCTCATCGCACAGTCATGGCAGTCCAACAACCGAATTCCCACCGTTAAATCAGGACCTCGCAAATGCTCCAGTCTCAATGACGAAGCCGGAACTTATCAAGGAGCATGGTAGAGATCGTAGTGGCACGAACTTGACTGCTCATAGACAAGCACTACGTGGCATCGATCATCGTGGCAGAGAATCTCCATCGAAGCGAAGAGTGCAAGAAGCACTTTCCATGATGAGAGAAGACCTTAAGGACGAGCGTTATCAGAACTTCTCAGGAACCTTCAGATTTGAGCAACCACAGACAAAAGGTCTAAGACGATCAATTAGTGCCATCAATCTGCGTGGTTTCCAAGAGTCACGAAAGTACAGACTACCGAGACATTTATCCTACAGCATTGTGACAGATGCGATCGACCACCAGGATGTGGCCAACGAAACCTCAGATGCTGACGATGAAGACGACGTTGTTGTTAGACTACCAGTACAGGCACGCACCAAAATCCGCAAAGAGCAACTACGACGATCTCAGGACCTGGGCTCAAAGATATTTGGCCTCAATCGTGGCATTGCGCCTTTTGCTGAGACGAGAATAGTGAGAGTAGAAAAGATTGAGGAAGAGGCTTCAGGCCAGCTGGACGAGCTTAACAATATCTACTACCAGCACCTTGAAGAATATCAAACATTGCAGGCCACCTCTACGGATCTCGTGGCCAGAGAGAAGAGCTCACTGAACGAGGCCATGAAAAGCATAGATATGCTAGGTCAAAAGCTTGACTATGAGGTCGACTCTCTGCAGTCACGTATGCAGGAAGTTGAGGAGAGTGTTGATGATTTCGAGCGCAGAGTGTTCGACATCGAAAGAAGTATCAAGCTCCTGGTTGCGCAGGAGGAGAAGCCGCATTCTCCAGCATGGTACCACAGATGGTTCGGTATTAAACAGCACCAGGCGGCCTCAGAACAGGACCGTGAAGAGGAGGCGGTGGCCGATGAGCCGAAACTGCTCAATGCCAATGCGTCGCTGGATAGCAAGCAGCCCAAAATATCGTAATGTATAATATACAGCCAGAAGGCTTAGTGTTTACAATTGCTCCCTATCGCAGCAGAGATGTCCTACGACATTCCGAACATACCACCACCCATGCCGCCTCCTTGGGCGCCAGCAGCTTGACTCTGCATTTTCTCCGACACTTTCATATTGACTTCGAAGAATTTGGCCACGCAACGATCTATGCATACACTTTCTGCTTTGTTAAGATCACCCTCTCTGTAATCAGCAGGTATGCACTTTTTTAGACATGATTGCGATAATCTGCAAGAGTGAGCATCGAAAAGTCCTCTAGCTACAGGTGGGTTTAAAGGCTTACCTGTTGAACATGTCGGTCACGAGCTCAAGCTCTGTTTCTGCAGCCTCGATCTTTTGCGCTGAGCTTAACTGCGGACGGCCGCCGCCAAACAAGAATGACATTTCGGAGCCCTGTGATATGTCCTTAAGAGGTCGTATATATCTGTGTGAATCTGGATGTGCTTTGCGACAAGTAGATTGTTCTGATCTTTTGGATATAATCAATATGCTGACAGTCCGTTAATCTGTAGCTGCGATCGAGATTATAGCCTGCCTGTTGATGTCCAAAATGTCTCGCCGCACCTGCCCTAAAGGCGCTTAATTCGCTCCATCGTAACTGCCCGACTCCAACTAAAGCCGTGCTCTTGAATTTTGGACATCTTAGCATCAAATGAGTTGCTACAAAGTCCGCTATCACGAGCTGCTGCTCTGAAGTCCATGTCATTGGCGTCGAAATGTCTTCGGCCTCGTCTGACATGGACACATCTTCCTGTATGGTAAGTACCAGTAAGCAGCACAATTGCTTCATGTCCCGTTGGAATGATTAGAGTCGAGGACCGCTGCGAGTGACTGCTCGATTGACCTAAAAAATCGTCGAGCCATGATCAGAACCACTCAAAGCCTTTGTTTCAAACGCATCTGACCTACGTTCATGCACTACTCATATCGCTCGACATATGTTCTGGAGTGGTTACTGACGACTCGCGCATAGGAGTATCAAGCCTCCGCAGTTGGCTGAGGCACGATCATGTGGTATTGGTGGACAACATGATCTATACATGCTTAGAAGAGGCTACAAAAGTGGAAAAGATACTCCTTCAAAGAACTTGTCCAATGTATCTCCAGAGAAACGTGCTCAGGAGCTCTTGATGCAAGGCTTCAAACACTATCCTCGACCACACTTCCACGAGCTCACGAGCACGAAACGGCTTCATCAAATGTCTCAGACGGCATCAGAGCAGAATGACGGGGATTTTGCAACAACAATGTTCAGGTCGTCAGGCCGTATCAGATCTATACGCTCTTCTGGTTCGAAGCTGCTCTTCATCGATATAGTCGACAACCCTCAACACAAGTTGCAGATCATGATCAACGCTACAGCCCTACTGCAAAGTGATTCGATGTTTGACCCGAATAGAGTCAAAGCATTTGGCAAGCTTGTGCAAGTTGGCGATATAATCAGTAAGCTTGGAAAGTATCATTCAGACCAACTGCTAATGGTAACAGCTGTCTCTGGGTACCCTCGCAAAACCAGGTCTGGTGATCTCACACTGCTAGCTACAGAGCTGCCAGAGCTGACCAGCCCTTGCTTGCACCAAATCCCGGAAAGCCCGGTTGGCGAAGACTCTGACTTTGCTAACGACAAACACGTACAGATGTTAACGAATCCCTCATTAATTCAGCACTTGGAAGCGCGAGCTTCGGTAATAAACGCCGTGTCGACTTTCCTCATTCGCCACGAATTCGTCAACGTGCAAACTCCAATATTGTCCGCTATGGCGGGTGGTGCTATCGCAAGACCGTTTGAGACCATCGCTACCGAGTTTCCTGATCGGAAACTTTCGATGCGTATTGCTCCAGAACTGTGGTTGAAGCGACTCCTGGTAGGTGGAATGCAAAAAGTATTTGAGATTGGTCCATCCTTCAGAAATGAAGGTTTAGACAAAACCCATAACCCTGAATTCTACACCTGCGAATTCTACGCTGTGAATTGGTCACTCAGCAGGCTTCAGCGAGAAACGACAAAGCTCATTGGAGCTGCAGCCAGTGCAATTGGTAGTCGAGCGGTACCAGATTTCGTTGCTAGTATAGGAGACGCAAACACAATTCACAACCCATCTCCATGGCTCAGTATAGATTTCATTCCAGCATTAAACAGTGCACTCGGGTGCGACCTACCAGACCTGTCGAGTCCTTCTGCGCGTGAAATCATTCACGAGATCTTCGATTCCAAGGGTCTTGCTCTGCCGACGATGCCTACGCTGCCTAGGTTGCTCGACAAACTATCCTCCATCTACCTCGAATCGCAGTGTCAGAATGCAACCTGGATTGTGAATACGCCCGAATGTCTATCTCCGTTAGCAAAGTCCTTCCCACATCCTGATCTGCCTTATCAGCGTGTTGCAGCTCGTGCTGAGCTATTTATCCAGCACAAGGAAGTCGTAAATTGTTACGAGGAAGAGAATAGCCCAAGGGAGCAACGGATGAAATTCATCGATCAGCAGAAACATGCAAAGCTAGGAGAGGAGATTGACCTGGAGGCCATGAAGATAGATGAGGACTATATTCGTGCTTTGGAATGGGGTTTGCCACCGACTGGTGGGTGGGGCTGCGGTATAGACCGTTTGTGCATGTTGATGCTTGGAAAGGATAAGATCAGTGATGTTCTTGCATTTGGCAACCTCAGATCTGTAACACGAGGTGCAGAGAAGAGATGAAACGTCTCCTCTATGTGACATATATACAACAGTGTAGCAATACTGACGTACTGTTACATAAAATCTAGTTCGTCACAACCCGAATGTACTTGGAGGCCTAGCATCGCATACTAGGAAAGGGCCTTGATTATTGAAGATCGTTTCGGCGTCGAATAAATTTGGCAAAATTGGAGATATAGTCCTCTAGTAGCTAGCAGTTATAGATATCTCAGATGGTGTCGAAAGTGGTACACACATTATAGCTTTACACCTGCACTCGCTCGGTTATCTACTACATATATGATACTCCTTCCTATCTAGATTAACGAAGTATGGATATTGATGGCACTATCAGGTTGATTCCGACGAGTTGATCTGTCTAAGTTAGAGCTTTTGAGGTCTTTTAGGCTGGTGTAGGCCTTAAAGCGTCCTTCTAAGCTAAGATAATAAAGCCCGAACGGCCCGGGGAGTAGCTGCCTGAAACAATTCTGCTTAAGCTCGGAAAAGAGTATAGGTATATACATAACGCCTCTGACGCAGTTTTTAAATCGATATAGTTTTTAATTGTCCGGTTACTCGGTGCGTTATCTCTGATTAGCCGGTTACTCTTTACTATATTAATAACTCTTATATCTAAACTAATAGAGCTAGTAATAAAATTATAACTATTAATATTATTTAGTATTTATATATTCTATACTATATTAAAATTTAAAGTTAAGTTTATAACTAATTTATAAAAATAATTAAGATTATAAAATCTTATATACTAATTTTATATTACGGCTAGAGAGAGAATAGCGATAATAGGTATATTATATTTAATAAAAGACTATACGAAGGTTTATAGAAAGAGGGCGCGCGGATACGCGTATAATATCTAGATTAATACCCTAGTAGTTAGGTATTAACTAAGAGAGCGACTAATAACCGTAATAGTACCCCCTCTCTAAAGAAGCTATATCCCTATAGCGGTAAGCCTATTCGGTATAGTTAGTCGACTAAAAGCTTATTAACGTACTGTCGTCGGCGTTAAGCTCTAGCGCGACGTCTATATCGTAATAAAGAAGCCTTAAAGGCTTACTAATCGTAATATATATATTAATATATATATCGAATAAAGTTCTATAAATTCGTAATAAATAATAATAAATTCTAAGATTACTAGTAATATACGCTCTAGCGTTTCTATATTATAGATTAGATAGTATATTATTACTTACTATACTTATTTAGCGAGTTCTAGTTATATAGTAGTTATATAATACTATACTATCTATTTATACTATATTAGTACGAGCGCTATACTAACTCTTTACTACGTCTACGTTTATTAGTCCGAACGTTTTATACTATCTAGCTATATAAATAACTATATATATATAAATTAGTAGAAGGAGAACTTATAGTTACTTTTCGAAGTCGTTAATATTTATATCTACTATATACGTATAGGTTATATCTTAGGATTTATATTATATAAATCCTAGCTCTTTTATAATATTAACTTTTTAAACTTTTATTCTAAGCTTTTACTCTTTAATATTCTTCTTAAGGCTATTAAAGCGTTTAAGATCCTCGATATACTTACGTATCTTCTCTAAGTTATAGTATCGTAAAGGACTTATCTTCTCGGAGTATTAAGTATAATACTTTAGATACTCTTTATCGGTACTCGGAAGTACTTTATTAAAAGAATACTAGTTTAGTATATTATTCTTCTATTATATAAGGTATTATAACCGTCTCTTCTTTCTATATAGACGAGAATTAAGAATTTTATCTACTTCCTATTTATATTTATTACTATCTTCTCGCTTAACTACTATAGGTAGAGGAGGATCGAAGGATCGGCCGAAGACGTCGAAGTTAGCTTACTTATATAGAAGAGAAGTATAAAAAACGTTATAGATCTTTATCGTAGACGGTAGATCGAGACGGTAAGTTAAAGTATTAATATATTTACTAATAGTAAAGGGGCCGTAGTTCTTTATATCTAGCTTCTTCTTTAGTCTCTTACTCCGTATATAGCGAGTATTAAGATAGACTTTATCGCTAATTTTATACTTAGATACTAGAACTCCCTTAGTATATTTCTAATAGTAAGTCTACGTAAAGTATATCTAGTCGCGGAAATAAGAGTAAAGATCTATTATTTCGAGTATAAAGTCGTCTATAGCTTAAGAATCTAGCTAAGCTTTACTAATTAGCTATCGAAATAAGAGTAGAAGTATATCTTATAGAACTAAGGATAATCGTAGATAGTAGCTATAAGTCGTAAAGAACGGTAATACGCTAGTAGTTTCCGATACTTAGTTATTAATAACGAACTTAGCTATTAATAACTACTCTACTTAGTTATTCTAGAAGTAGTTTATATATATATATAAGTATTATTCTATAATTTAGTTAGAGTTCTTAGATTAGCTATTAGTCTATAGATAGAATATAGAGGAAAGATTTTAGTTAATACTAAGTCGTTCGTATAATTATATCTAGAATATATTAGTAAATTAAGTTCTATAGTTAGAGATAATAGAATTAAGTAGACCGTAGAGGCGAAAGATATAACGATAGAAATATTTAACTATAGATCTCGTATCGATATCGTTATAAGCTACGTAGTATTATAGCTTAGTAAGTTTATTAGTAACTACTATAATTATAGCGTTATAGCTATACTATAGTATATTATAGTCGATACTTAACTAACTTATCTTAGTATTTTAGATATAATTAATTAAGATATATTTAACTTAATATATTTCGTATAATTAACTTATTATAGTTAGTAATAACGCGTTTAGATCGCGTCTATAGTCTTTAGCTATCTCGTTATAGAAAACGAGCTTTATATACTTCGTATTCGCTAATATAAGAGTCTAAAGTCGTTATATAAACGTATTCACAGTACGATATATTCTTTATAGTTTCGCGATAGTATATACTATAGTAAATATAGAGTAAAATTCTAAGGTACTTAAGTATTTATATAAATATATAAGCGGATAGTAGTAGTTACTAAATTATAAGTACTTTAATTATAATTTAGAGCGAATAAGATAAGAGGTAACTATAGAATCGAAACTACTAGCGCTTTAGAGTATCTAGTATCTTATTA